>JAEMON010000001.1:73384734-73416420 GCA_030264115.1 Lygus lineolaris
AGGTGTGCCGTATTCGGCTCACTCGTCCTTGGTGGGTTAAATACACACTCAAATTTTAGTTTGGGTGGCTTTTTGAACGAGACGGTCGTCACGCTGTCTGTCTTTGTTCAATTCCTTTCCATTAAACTTGGCTAAACGCGATTTTCAAGAAATGTTAAGGTCCCTCACGAATCTCATCACCTTCGAAGCAAAAGTAGAGTCTACTTCTGAGAAAATGTCAATTTATTCAAACACTGATTCCTCCCAACCGCGACCTAATGATCACATTATGTTGAAATTTGGAGGTAGTATCTAAAGGCCTGATATCCGATAATTCTCAATGAATTTCCTCAACATCGGTGAAAAACCTGACATCATTATCCCTATTGCATTTATCGGATTTCAATGGAACTTTTCTGCCCATGCTGGTCGGAATCCGTAACACCATCCACTCAACTTGGCAACCGGGGTGTCGGTGACATCACGGGTCAAAATTAGTAAATCCTCCTGTAATGAAATTTTGTACAACTAAATCCAAATGTATATAACTTCAGCAGAATACTAGTCTATAATAAACGTAGGGGCCAGGTCATCGCATCTCCCGGGAAAAACCAAAACTGCGTGTCAGCAACCCTACACGACCTCTGCTCTACCTCCCATAGACAAGGGGGTGAGGTAGAGGTAGTATAAAAGGGACTGATCCCAAGCATAGGGATTCATTCCTTCGGCAATTCCTAAACCTAGAAGTACCTGTGAAACTGTATTGTCCATTGATTTACCTCTCTCCCAAAAATAAGGTAGATACGCTAAAACAACCTCGCTAATTCTAGCCAGTAAATTATGTCTTCTGAACCAAATATTTAAGTGACTAAAGGTGGATTTCACCACCTCGAGTTATGGTTCGAGTTAATGGTAACTCGAAGATAGCGACAAAAATGCGTTTCACCACCCCGAGTGAATCTTAACCCTCGGGTTACCGAGCTAGTTAACTCCCAGATGTTATTCCTTACATGGAAAAACGCGTTAACTCTGAGAGTTACCGCGTCTGCCGTTGTTTTTTGTTCGCTTTTCTCGTGATATCTGATAATAGCTGTCAGTTCTTGGCCATCTTGTTGTTTTATTTGTGAATGATACGAATTCCGCGTAAATTTTCGAGAATGGCGTTTGGTAGAACGTTCAAGGATGACGACGATGAACTGGAGATGATCATCTAGCTGCAAAGACGACCGCGGATCTTCAAACAGAGAGTCAATTATATGGAAGAGTACGGCGATCTCGATTATACTCACCGATTTCGGCTGTCGGGAGCAACCTTCACAATTTTCTTAGAAATGATTGGAAAATAAATTACGCCGCCTTGTTATATAAGAACCTGTGATACATGAATTCAGCGGAGCTTTGGACTAATGTAAGCTTCATTCACTTTTTTTTCTTGTGATGGAACGATTTCACAGTTCAAAGAACTGACGAAAATAGAAGTAAACAATGTATTTCTGCACTGTTTTTGTTGATACCTCTGTATTGTGTTTGCATATTGTTGTAATTTTTGCCACAAGCTTGAGTCAATTTGTGTTTCATTTGCAAAATCATACGACTTTATACTGCAACTAGAAATATTTTCAAGGTTAGATTTTTTTTTAAACAAAACTATTACTCCTACATGTAAATTTGTTTGCATTATCTTGTCAAGTACGTGAAATTTGGGAAAAAAGGGTAGGTATTATACAAACTAAATATAGGTATATATTTGGATTATGTACAAAAATCATTGCTTTTTGACGACGTTTCCCGTTTGTTTGTTTTCTTAATTACTGTATTCAATAACACTGTGGAATCTTGTTTCATGAGCATTTATCCTTGAAAAAAAAAAACTGTAAAATTTCGTACCTATTTCTTTGAATTTCATTCAATTAAAACCGAATATTTTACAATAACGTTGCTTTGGTGAAATTTACATTTTGTTTCCTTTTGTGACTCTCCATCGCAAAAACTCAACGGTACTGGACGTACAAAACATAACAAGGCGTGTTACCTCTGTTATCTGCGTTGTCATGGGGATAAGACGTCTATTGCCACCCATTGCGAAGCTAACCCAAGACTAACTTACTCCCACCTCGAAAAAAAAAACTGTGGTGAAATCGAACTGAGCCTCACTCGGAGATTCCCTTGACTCTGAGAGTTTGCTATCTCGCACTTTTACTCTAACTTGGTGAAATCCACCATAAGTGTATACCACTGGGCTGTCCTATAATATTCGGTAAAGGGACACTAGGGAACAAAAAGTAATTTCTGCAAATTAATTAATTAGTTATTCTGCAATTCTGTAAATTCTGCTCTTTGTTGGACTGAATAGGTGTATATCACCAGTCGACATATAACGCCTAGAATAGTTACCCTTACCTCGAGAGAAAGGACACATTGGGAAGGAAATCCAATATTTCTGACTAAGCAAATATTTGCTCAGGCCGTCGAAATAATGGCTCTGAACCAATTAAGTGTTTTAAACACGTCATCAAAATGTTTGCCCATCCCTCTGTTACACATCTGACTAGGCCCGAGGCCGGACCGTCGTTCGTATCCAACATAGATATGTAAGAAACTTGATAATCTTCTCAGAGGAGCCATTTTGAATATTAGCCAGGCCAATACCCCTAGCAAAAGGGGGAAAGTAAAATAGTAGGCGAAACTAAATTCCCAACACCTCCATATAAGTGGCATCTTTTTGGAAAGCCCGCACTGAGAACTTCCAAGTGAAAAATAAAAAAAGACTAAACATTGAGAATTGAAAACTGAAAAAGGCACTTCATCAGTAAAAAGCCCAGTTTATTGATAGCTCTATACTAACTTGAGGAAATGCAGGATCATGTTTTGATTTTACCTCCTAAGTAATGCATGGAGATCTGATCAAAGTTATTATGGTTATGGAGGACTGTAGCAGTGGTATCAGACGTAGAGAGGCAACATGTAAAGGAACCCCTCGTATTGGTACGATACTACTTGAAGGCCCCTTCAATTAAGCCTCGTTGAGAGCTACTCCACCGCACAATATCCATTAGTCAAACCATGAAGATGACTGCACTGGAGTGCGCACATAGAATTTTACGGCCAATAATACAAGTGTGATTAACAAGTGGCGAACGCGAAGTTTTCTCACCTAAACCGTTTATGTGGGGCACTAAGAAAGATGGAATGAAAGTTGAACAATATTTTCGTTACACAGTAGAAAGATTATAACGCGCAGTAGATTGAAAAAGTGTGACGTCAGGCGTGGATATTACAAGCCACCTCTTTCCCCTTCAATTAGCGAATTTTCGAAGAAAATGAAGCTATTGCAATGGCTTCAAAATTTTTGTAATGCAAATTTTTGACAATTTTCTTCATGGAAATCCGTTTCAGACCATTCTAAAACGATTCCTGAAATTTAAAACTTTTTCATATATATGTGTGTGTGTGTGTGTGTGTGTGTGTGTGTGTGTGTGTGTGTGTGTGTGTGTGTGTCACTCCAGACGATATCTGCACGTGGGATCGAGATAAAAAATCCAAAAAAATTTTCAAATGTTAATAATATCAAAAGTAAGGATGAGTGTTCGTTGGCCAGAATTTTTGGAGTACTCCAAGGGGTCAAATTTTGAAAATTTAGTTTCAAAAATCGCTAAAAAACGTGTTTTTTGACGTTTCTTCCTTTCGAGAAGAAGGTATACCCCCACAACATGGCAGACGTTTTTACCGTGAACTTGATCAAGATGGGCTCAGGTTGAGAGCGTTATGATGGAGGTGCTACCTACCATATTAGACTGGTTCTTTTAGAAATCTCTCAATTTGTAAAAAACAGACAAACACCTATTTTATTAAACATCCATCACTGCCGTTCACAAATCCTCGTAATGTTGGTCGAGGGATTTCGAACCGTTACTTATCACACATCATTAGGGAATCTATTTATCCACAACTCGATACGGAACATTCGGCTAAATCAGCAGAATGTACCATTTCAGAGGGAATCGGGATTGTCATAATGGTCTAAGGCCGGAGAGCTGGGATCAGTTTACCCTCGAGGGGAGGGGGATCAATAGATGATCAAGTTATTACTCCATCACCATATCATTGCTCGCTGCTCTACTCGACTTCAATTAAAATGATTGGTAGGAACCAGACGGGATAGAAGAAACAATTACGCGCGTTCGCTCGCTAAATTGGTTTTTCCTCCCTCGTTCATCTTTTTTTAACGGTGTTCCCCTCTCCGTATAATGAACAATTGAAGAGCCCAAGGGAAACACATAACACAACACTGTCGGGTTTTGTACGCGCCAACACAAACAAGATTTATCAATGAATGCGTACCCGACTCGTATTAGGAGTATTCCAGTCATTCTTTCAAATCTGAAAAAAAAGGTGTATTCCTTGGGGTAAACGGAAATTGGGTTTGTTATTGGAGAAAATGTTCACAGGAAATTGGAGAAGCAAATAAAATTGGGGATTATTTTGATAAGACCAGGAGGTGGCCTAAAGGTGACTCATTGACTCCTTTATTCCCGATTGAAATAAAGAAATAGTATCCATAACGAAACTGATGGCGAATAGAAGTTATGGCCCGGCCACTTTTATAGTATCCGCTTCCTACCGCCCTCTATGAGGGAAAAATCGGAAACTATGATTAGGACGACCTTAACTTTAACAGCTGGTTCTCGATTCGTGGTAGAAGGGAAAATTTGTTGTGAAGTTGGTAGCACTGCAATTCTAAAATCCTGGCGCCCTCCATTTTGAATTTGTTTCTAATATTTTTCTCCGTACCTACTCTTAAGTTATATTGACAGGATATCCATTTCGATTTTCATCAGTTTTTTCCCGAAACTAAACTTAGTTTCCAGTAATTAAATGTAATGTAAATTTTTGTAAATTGTTTGTTTATTTACTGAAATCAGACGGGGGGAAACTTTCCCCAGCCAAGGAATAAAATTGGAAAGAGGGAAAAAGGAACACTTGTTGAAAGAGGGATATTTTAAGCTGATAACAACAGATAACTAGTTACAAACCCTTCAGAAGAATGCGCTGCGCTCGGATACTATCAAAGCAGGCTAGCTATAGTTGATCGATTCACTCCTATATATTTTGTTGCCCTGACAGAAGGTAAATAAGCAGGTGGATAAGATTATCAAAGATAAGTTATGTGAGGAGCAGGGAAGAGACACGTGAGAGCTACACGTGTCTCCCTGTCTCCCTACCAAGTGGATTAAGGTGGTCAGGTAGGGGATCTTACCCCCACCCTACTGGGTGTTTATCCTGGGGGTATATATACCGGCCAAGTGCCCTAATAAACTATTCTACTTGAATCGTACCTACTTGTCTTATTCTTCTCTACCTTCTCACTTATTACAAGTTATAAGTACAGTTAGTATGAATGAGCGCAGACCTTCCTCACCGAGATGAGTATGGATAGCATAGAACGTTACCGCATGAGGCCTCTCATGACTTAGAGGGGGATACAAAATGTAGTAAACAAAAATTCTTTCATTTAGATGCCCACTGATCGGAAACTATAGAAAAATTGGAAATTTTCGCTTATATATATATATATTATATATATAATTAGTTTACATTTCAATATTGAGTAAACATTTTAAATATTACCTATAGTTGACGGCAGTAGTAGATCAACCTTGTAATAGAATTCATACAAATAGTATGGGAGTGGGCTTAGAAAAATTTTGTGAACTTCGAACAACTGAAGATCTCAAATTATTACACCCTCCAATTATTCTTGCAGGCGCTGTGTCTAAGTGTCAATATTTCGCTAAACATCAACTCTCCCATCATTACGCCTAAGGGACTATTGTTGATGTAGTATGTGGCAATCATCGCTGTAAAACTTCTCCCCTTCCCCGCCAGGCAGTGCTACTCACACAATGGTCGGAAGCGAACAATGTGGGTGGTTCGGAGATGCCCCCGTAATTTTGACAAGTGCAGCCTGCAGTGTGGGATCGTTGTTGACAATAGGCAGTTTGACTTCCAATCGATACCATTCAGCGATAACCGTATGGGACGCCCAAATCATTTGGCTGTCATGTGCATGTTAATGGACCACCTGCGCAAGCGTGGGTGGCATTCAATACTTAGTAGCCTACAAGGGTTCCCACGCCGAATCCTCTTTGATTTCCTTTGTAACAATATCGATTTCACTTGAAAAGAATTGTTTCATGGGCTATCCTTATAAAATATTAACGCTGAACATTAATATAATATATATATATATTATTAGAGTTCCTTGCCATTTTTTCCGCAAAAGACTAATGTTTGACGTTTTTGAATGTTTTTACGCTTAAAAAGCACCTAAAACCTATTGCGGTACCGCAAGGGGTGTTACTATGATCTACTTGAAACTTTTAAACTGGTGATTCAGCATGCCCAGTAATCAAATAACGGAATTTCCTGGAAAAGGGCGTTCGAGATCGAACAGCTACATCCTTGAATGTATAAATTAATTACACAGTCAGATCTTCAGTATGCCTCGTAGACATTCCTCCGAAGTCCTTACCTATTATTTAAAGAAGTATTCACTTAGTCCGATCCTATTTAAGAAGTCCTTACCTATATAAAGAAGTACTTTATTTAGACCTATCCTTACCTATTTAAAGAAATTCAATTTTTAAAGAAACGAGACGTTCTTTTCGTAGAATCGTATCGCGCCATTATAAGCCAACTTCTCACTCCTAGAAGTTTTTTGCAAGTTTAGGTACCTACTCTTCTTTCCAAAACCAAGACTATTTTGTTTTTACAAAGACTTTTAAAGGCCATTTTCGCCGGAGGAAATAGAAAATTACTGAAGATGGTGTCATGCAGAAGCAGCCGAAACATGTTCATCCTTTACTCTCCACTATATCACCAAATGTGAATGATTAATTAAATAACTGTGATATTTGTGAAATAACAAATAAGTTAGTATAATTTGTTGTTTCACATTCCAAGGTACAAAGAACACGGAAACCTTTATTTTGGTTTATTATCCTCTATAATGACCACAATTTTTCGCGTCCAATGACGCGGATCACTGTAGGACCAACCGTTCGCTCCCTGAAAGGACTTGAAGGTTGAACCAAAAGATAAAGCAGAAACAAGAGTGTGAATCGCAAAAAATTCTGCGTAGGCCAAATTCTCATTCAAAGATTAGCTGATCACATGTGATCATCTTTTGTTTTCTTCGAACTAAGTTCCAAGTTTACTTTTATAAGCTTCCTTAAATATTGAATTTCGTTACGAAGGAAGAGAATAATCAACCATCTTGTCAAAATGTTCATCATTTTCATTTCACAATTTTCATGTAGGGTTTTTCTATCAAGACCATACATCGTGATCACGTTTCCCCAATTTCGATCGAACAGAATTTATGGAATTATCCCCCACACAAAATTCATGGGTTCCTTCAAATTTTATTGTTTGAACATTAGTTAAAAGCGGGAAAAATTGGTAGGACCTGGATAGTATCCTGAGAAGCGGATGTATAAATCAGACTCCCTTCACCCAATAGCTCTCACTCGATAGTGTTCTTCTCACGGAGAAAAAACAAATAAGAAATCGGATCCTACACTACAATCCTTAGCATTGATACACAAAAAAAATTCTGTGTCGCATTCATAACATTGTGGTGGAGACGCATAACAATAATAAATCCTGTGGATGCCATTGTTTTCGTTATAGGTATGTAGTCGACCCTCGTTATATTTGTTTGGTGGTAAAACTCAAAAATGTGCTAATAGGTACTTTGACGTCTAACTATTTCTATTAGCTTGTTCCCCAAAAACTGAACTCCGGGTGTAGGTTTTATTGTTGGATCATCCCGATATTTATAGAAACCGAGATCGTGTCACGTATGGGGAGGTAGCAGGCAAAAGGGATTTTCTCGCATTTCGAAAATCGTTGGGAGATCACGTGAAACGCTTCTCTCGAGCTGGAATTGCGATAAAATACGTATTTCTGTTGAGATCCATTGGATGAAAAAAGAAAGTGATTCGAAATTGTCCAAGTTGTTAGAGAAACGTCATAGTCAAATATGGAGAAAACTCTTTCTTATCTTTCTTTGAAAAACTTTGTCAACCAACATTGTAATGTGTTGTTACTGTTGTTGTTGGGGTTTTGTATTTTGCATTTATATTACATTTATATTGTTATTATATTATAATATTGATGTACCTACCTATACTACTACGGAAATAATGGTAAACAACTCAAAATAACCTTCATGGAAGGTAGCATCGCACGTCGCGTTTTTATTGGCAATACAGAGAAAGTTGCTTTTTTTGAAAACGCGATGGTGGTGAAAACGTCTTCTTTTGACTTGGTTTTTGAGGACGAAAAAGCCCTTTCAGGCCACGAACTCGTTCACCACCAGGAAGCTCTCAACGCGTAGGAAACAAATACTACCTAACTCCTTTTTACGAAAAATTGGTGAGAAAACCCCTCTTGCTCGCTACCTCCTCGTACAACTAAGTACAAATAAGTAGATTTTATTATAGATAATTACGTAATCATGTACATTCGTATTCCTCATGGAGTTGAAATTTGATCCGACAATAACCATCGAGAAAGGGATTATTTTGAGAGAAAATTGAAAGAAGTAAAACCCAGAGAATCGATAAAATCGAAAAATAAAGTTCAGTGGAAGTTCTGTCTCAAAATAACATGAGTTGCGAGGGCTTTTCAAATCATGATACACGAAGGCAACGATAATAGTGTGTACATAATATGTCGTTATGTAGGGAAGGGATGAGTGAGTGGCACATTAATCTTTACATGAGGGGAGTCTGAGCAAACCAATTACGCGGTGGTTTACAATGTTCGTTTGGGGGCTTCCAGACAACCAGGACTCGTGTACTTAGCGTTTCATATAAGATGGGATTATTAGGTTTGGAAGATGTTTTAGGGGGGCTTTCACTCCCGTAGATACGAAAATCGTGAAGGAGCATTCATTATAAAGTGCTAAGAGCTATTATAATCAATAAGTTTTTGGTGACAGAATATCGGTAGAACGTTTATTCCAAAATTCGATATTACATAACAAACTGATCTCCAAGAAAGAATTATCTGTGATACTCGAAGAGTATCTGTTTAAACTGCGGATTAATAGGTCACAGGAAGAAATACCAGAAGAAAATCTCAATAATCGACTAAACACAATGCAAAAAGGATCAGGTTGATTTATTTCAAAAGGGAAAAATGAAGCCCGAGCAAACATTCAAAAAAATTAGTTCCGTGACACACCGAATGGCTTCCTCTTTTTTTTTCTCTTTTTTTTTTAAGCCAGTCTCGCTACTGAGGGACACCCTAAAAAGGGAGCAACCATTTTTGGCTGGGCGAAGGGAAACCCACACGGCCACTGTGCCAACCAATAACAGACTGTCAGAGCGATGTCACAGATACATTTCGCATCGATGTTCAAAGAAAATTCCTTTCTTCATTCGAATGTATTACGAATAGAATCGTACAGCACCTTCTAGAATTCCGAAACACTACGGTTCCGTCGTTCTTTTGATATCTTGGAATATTTACGTTTGTATAAGGATGGAACTAATCACTAGTTCCAAATTGGTTCAATCCGTCACATTCACCTCAAATACCTCTCTTGAAGCTCGGCGGAGTGCAGAAAACTATGCTATGTACGGGCAGCTGGTGTACGCCTCCACCATGGCACTCTGCCTCATAGTATTTTTCCATCATTCTCTCAAAGTAAAAGTATCTTTCTACCTCTGGTTTTCATGTTTTATCACGAAAAAAGGGATCAATGGTGAGTTGTTATTATTATTGTTTCCCAGCTGGTCAACACAGCGTGTCTCGAGCGAAATATTAGGACAACACCACGTACCTCAAAGAATTTCTCTGTTTTACAGGTTTTACTTTATTGTGGTATATCTGTCTTTGAGGAACGCAATTATGAACATAATGACATTGTTAAAAAAAAAAAAAAAAACACAGTCCTCAGTAGGGAGCAGTTTTCAGCCCTCCTATAAAGTTGAAAAAAATGGGTTACGTGGTGTTGAATCTTATGTCATGATGTATTCATCGTTAGATACAGGAGGTGAACCGTATTCTACAGAGAAAAACTACTTAGAAGTGTCACCATTCGATTCAGAGATCAAAACTATGTAAAATTTTATGTAAAACTCAGCGAGTCTTGAACAAACTCATGTCACCTTGTTTTTTTCGTAAAGTGGAACGGTCAGGTATATAATAATATATAAATAATAGCCAATACAGTTTTTCTTCCTCGAAGAATGTATGTTATCGTCATTCATGAATAATATAAATTTAAATTCTCGGCTCATAAAATTAGGCTTGCTGAAATTGCCCCAAATTCGGAGTTCGCACCCTCAAAAATCCCTGAATGCCACTTTTCAGCTAAAAATTCCGCCAATTTTGGCCTTGATACCGTAGGAAAGAACAATAGGGGTAAAAATAAGGGGAATGGGGAATTCCGGTGGGTCATAATTTTGCATTTTCAACTTCTAATTCGGATTCAGCACCCTTGAAAACCATTATTCATTAAATTGGCTGTAAAACGGATGAGAAGATCACGCGTGACGTCACCTGTTCTGATGAGCGGAAGGTGCCCTGGAAGTGGGCGCGAGGTAGGTGACGTCATCTGCTGTATTTACGGCACTCGTTTTCGCTCAATTCCAATCATCGGATACCCCAAATAAAGCGAATTTTCGGAAAGCTCTCACTGAAATCTCTCAGTATAACGAATAAAGTGGAATAGCCGGAAATGCCCATTGGCATCTGTTTCATATATTTGGAATTTTAACGCTCTTTCCAACAGTCATACCTGTTATGTTTCTCTTTGAACAACAATGTTGCCAGTGATGAGGAAGCGTTTATAAGTCAAAATAAGTACAAATAAATATGGTTTTTTATAAGCCCTATTAAGAGAAAGTTACAAGATCGATCTCTGAAGTTTGCTCAGAAAGTTTTAGGGCATCCTGTTTGAGGTAAATATATAGAGATGAAAAGTGCCAGATGTCATTGAAGATAACTTCAAGGTCGGGAGACAAATTGCAATATTGCTGAATTTCTCACAAAGGCATGTTTTTTCCTTGAAAACATACTACATGCCTACTCCCTTCCATAACCACTCAATGAGATTTTAATTTCTATAGGTACTTAATCTTATTAGCAGAATTTATTATCCAGTGACATTCGTTAGGTTTTAAGATAAAATGGGACGAGAGGGCTGAGGTCTCTCACTGAAGGTTTAATAGCGTGGTACAACCTGGAACGTGTCTCTTTGGTTGGAGATCCTGAATTGGCATGGAACTTGTGCGAAACGGTCGTAAAGGTAGATATAGAAGCGGGAGGAGAAAGACCGTACAGTTTCTCAATGGGTCTGATTAATCTGCATAGGAATTCACTAACTGCGACCCCAGGTCTGGGGTTGAGAGCAGGATTTATTGTTCTGATCGCCGGATCCGGTTAACTCTCATCGACCAATCAATCCCACGCAGAGAAGATGTTGGTAAAATTCGATTTTGACGAAACTTGGAGGCTCAGATCCCAAACTTTATAGTGCGCATGCCATTTGGCAGAATCGCATTGTCTTGATTTTGTTTTTATCAGCATGGAGCATGCATTTGCCATGACCTAACTGTCCAAAAACGTTACGAAAAAATGTTGCAAAAACAATACAAAAACAGTCACAAAAATGCGACAAAAGTTTTCTAATTTATAGGCTATTCAGTCAATAAAGCTATAATTTGGTTACCTATGTAGCCGCCTTAGGACTAGTACTTGATGATTTACAGAACCAGAATCAGCTGAGCTTCTTCTGATGAAAATGGGGTCTGCGCATGAGTGTTTCTTACAATTTTTATTGAAAGGGAATCGATTCAAAATGGCCAAAGTGGGGTTATTTCATAATTATGTGGTCTCCCTATTTTTTTTTTTTTTTTATCGACGAAGAGAAATGTGAACGTTTGAAGAGATGCGCGCGGAAATGGAGCGCCCTGATTGGTCGAAGCGCATGCATGACTACGCATGACTACGTATAATATCCACTAACGGTTTTCGAAAGGGACAGCAGGGGGTGTGACGTACGTACCTCTGGAGGTATCTACGTCACACCCCCCCGCGAAATTCAAAACATTCCATTTTAACATGACGATTTCTGCCCGCACATGGAGTTTTTGTCCTGATAAGTAGTGTTTACTAGTCATGGCAACTCGAATAACATAATTAATGGGTTTTTTCCCATTTTATTTCTCATGCGCAGACCCCATTTCCAGGCTATTCAGTTTATGAAGCTACAATTTGGTATCTAGCCTCCTAAGGACTTGTACTTGATGACGCGAAGGGCCCGAATCAGCTGTGTAGCTAATAAATCTAATTTCTAAGGAAAGCTACTGTTCTCAACTGACCGTAACGGTGAGGATCGAGTTTTCAGTGTTGGGATACTAATGTGTAGCACAGTACTGATTCGTCTGAGAACATTTCTGGAAACTCTTATTCTACTATACCTATCTTTATGTACTATTTTTACTAAACCTCAAGCAGCAGCATCTGCCGTCATAACACTAGCTGTCGGGTAGGACATTTATCCCGCAACCCTGATAATTACTATAAATTGGTATTGTTCGCCCAACAGTCGTGTTTGGCTGCCTCCTCTTCCTCAAGATCTATACTGTTAGTAGAATATTATATAAGGAGGAGGAAGAGAAGAATATACGGAGGAAGAGACACATTACGGGCTTGAAAACCACGCTGTTAAACAACTTTGGAATTTATAATCATTCTAACCTCTGTAAATGCAAGTTTAACGAGTAAAATGAAATTTCACAGCTTCCTCGTCAAGATTTCGAATGGATCTCGTAGTACCGGAAAATTGGTACTTCGTGATCGTAAATGATGGTCACAATTGAACGTACTCACATACACATCGGTATCCTGGCGGTATGAGGGAACTGTCTCTTGATAATCATTATATTTGCTTCTTATAATCGCATTGCTATACCTACCGAATACCTATTTTCCGTTCACCATTCCAGTCAGACAAGAAAAATAGCAAGTGGACCATAACTACGCCACTTCATTCCGATGATATATCTTTGACATCCAGAGTGGTATAAATACGGTATCAATATACGAACGCCTATACACATTGTGTCCGTATTAAAATAATGGGTTCTCGTACATTTTTAATAGCCCAAATAGGCTAAAAACGCCATTTTAAACACCCAATTTTTAAAAATTGGTCCCCCGGACTCCCCTCTCTTTGGGGGTGTTCTATACCCATTCGAAAATCCTGGGTGAGCCCCTGCCTATACCTCCTTGTGTTACTCACGTGATGTGTTGAAACTGAATAACTCTCATAATGCTATTTATCCGTAGCTACATTCATACAACGACGCGGGGAAGAACCTTATCACTTTATGGTGATTTTTTCTGGCCTTAAAGGTGACTTAAAACGAAAATGAGTGGACAAATCGTTCTTGAGGCGGAAATTCACCCTTATTTTTCCAAAGATTGAATTTGTAGAATAACCCTCGCTGCATTATTTAATTAGTCGGAGCCCTTACGTGATATTTCATTGTGACTGCTACCTCTTGGCCCAAAACTTCCAACAACATCAAGGACAAGTGGAGCTGCAAGGTCAAACACAATACCAACCGCCAAATTTCATCTTATGATGATTGAAAGATGAAAATTTGGTGGTAATCCGGGTTTTCCAGAGCACTGCATTCGAATTTCAGGAACATAAAATTGGACAGCAAAATAAAAACTTCTGATCTGAGAAAAGTCAGGCTTGTGACGTAGAGGTAGTTCACTGCTTCCTATAACTCCGTTACTCCGAGAACGCAGTAGTGTCCATATTGAAGCTGATTGGAGGGAGATGTTCGGCATGTGATTGATTCTTGAAGTAGATATCATGCTTTTCAAAGAAAGGTAATCAATAATTAGTAACGTAAGACTGGAATAGCGGAGGCTTTGAACAATAATTATTGAACACACCATGGATACTTTCCTATCTCACCACTATTACGCGAACGCACAATGACAACGCACATTGAAAGTAGTCGCATACACACCCAGTATATCGGCGGTACCAAACTGTTTTTCATTTCAAAAAAGGTAAATTGAAATTGTGAAAACTTTCTGAATATTTTCTCGCTGGTGAATCATAACTACGGCCGGTTACTTCGCAAATATTTCGTTTAATTCTGAATGGTATAACGAAATACGAATATCCATCTTATTTTATTAAGTATTGATCCTATTTGATTGATCTTCTTTGATTTACCATCTTATTTGATTTCAAGCACCACCGCCCTTCAGGCAAGGTAGCTTCCAAAAATTTGCAAAAGACTGGGTTGATACCAGCCTGATGGGCGATGGTGCTTCAAATCTGAGGAAGTTTTAGACTCCTATTCATCCCCAGCTACATTCATCCAGCGACAGGGGAAGGAATCCTCATCAAATGGTGAAGATAAATTTTCGTCCTATAAAAGTATCTTAAAAACAAAAATTAGCCGGTTAGGTAGAGATCTAATTTTTCTAGTATTCCTACAATGATTCTGAATGCAGATTCACCACCGCTTTAATAATTAGTTGGAGTTAATTGAGCGGTACTCCATCGTATTGGTCATTGACAGAATGCCATCTAGCGGCCCCGCACAACTAACAATATCAAGGACAAGCGAAGCTGCAATACAACACTGAGTGGGGTGTGCACGTGCGCATGGTTATTTTTTACCTTACCAGATGAATGGTAATTCAAGGTAGAGGTTTTCTGAAAAGGTGGAACTTGAGGGGTATCCTATGAGCGGAAAGGGGGTTGAATATATTAGTGATGACGTGACGCGCCTATGTCCAGCAGTTTTATTGCTTAAAGACTCTACCTTCAACATTTTGGAGAGATGAGGGGAATATGAATGTAATGTCGTCAACTGCCACTTACTATCTATCTGGATGCGTTGATACCTACGCGATTTAGAGTCCTTACTAGGTATGTATGTTATAGAACATGACTAGACAATAATTCGGCCATGCTGGCAAGGGTGAATGTCTCCCTCTTATTGTAACAAGGGTGTGGTGTATGTATAATCCTAATTATGCTGTATCTGTACATGGACTGCGTACTCAATTTGCCAACCAGCATAATGCCCGAAAATCATATGGAAATAGAGATAGTTGAAGGATGAAAATTGGTTGGGAGTCGGGGTTCAAAGCAACAGCATCCGAATTTTCAGGAACAAAAAATTGGAGAGTAAAATGGAAATTGGGGATTTGGGAAAATTCGGGCTTGTGACGTGTAGGAAGTTCACTGCTTCAAATAACTCAGATTGAAAGAGCACAGTAGTATCCATACTGAAGCTGATTAGAGGAAGAAGTTGTGTATGTGATTGATTTCCAAGTAGATAATATTTTCAAAGATAAGTTACGCAAGAACAGCCTCAACACGGGTGTGGCTTGACGGTGAAGGAGGAACCGCGATTTTTCGACACCCAATATCTTCATTTCGTATCTCCATCCTTATGTTACGCTATATAACCTTCTTCCACACTAAATTTTTCATCATAGTTACTTGAACTATAATATCAAGCACAAAAATCATCTCATTTCCAGACTCATTTATTTTCAAGCTCGTTCTGCCTCTGCCAGTTTGAACCCTTTGTAACCTTGAAATTTCGGTGTCCTTGAAGATGGTAGATATTCATAGCCGCTAGATAGCATCTTGCCTACAACTAAATCCACGGGTAACGCACCATTAGACAACTGCTAAAATCATAATTTATTTGAGAAATCCGATAATTCTTGTGCAATTATTTGAATTGGACAACTGAACGTACCATGAAATTAACCTAATATTGCTGAATAATATGCTCCAGCAACAAGGTAGGTACGTTCAGGTGACAAAAAATTCAAACGCCTCAACTGTTGAGACCATCCCGTGAGGCTGGATGGATAGGACTTGATCCTTATTTTACTCCATGGAATGAGCAAGTAAAGGGCACAATTCAGAAAATTCTGGCATCGAATTTTTGAAACTCTCCTGCTACTTGCAGCGGGAGGGTGCGTATCAATCACATATGTAAAATTAGAATATAAATATTATCTTTCCTGAACCACGAGCAGTCGCATCAGTCGCCATAACATTTGCAGTCTTGTAGAGAATGATCTCGCCCCGAACAGTGAAATTGAAATAATTTGATTCTGTTGGGCACGTGAGAGTCGTGTTAGGCTGCTTAAGAATATTGATTAGCATTAAGGATGTAAGGTGTAAGGAGGGAAGGTGCGTTAGTTCAGTTCAATTGTTGACTAAGTGATAAACCGACAGTAAGTGATGTTTCCAACTCATTCTTTTGTGTAAAACCGAACAATCACGTGCTGGGTCTGTTAAGAACGATAAACATTAAGTTATTTATCATTTTTAATTTGATAAATTGGGATTTGTCTCTTTTTCACTTGACTACATAGTTAAAGGTTATTTTGTGAGAATAAAGAGTCCTTACGATTTTTTTTCCGAATATTGGCTTGGAATATCTTTAAAAAATCCGAAATATTCCGGTGCAAGAAATATCTTGGTTTTTTGTTCGTGAATCGGCTGTACACAATTTTCGTGGGATTCAGTGTATGAAAATCCTCTGAGAATCGATGGGGGTGTCCTGTGGAAAGGTGTGTGCCACATTTGAACCAGATTGGACAACCCAGGTAGAGGATTACAGCGAGAAAACGCAGTTCTACTACGTAATTTATCCACAACTTGAAAAGAATAGTGTCATGGTACAGGTTTTACAAGCAAATATAAAAACCGCAATAATCTCAATAAGTAAAAGTTTCCGGAGATTGAGGTGACATCACTACAGATCACATTTCAAGCTCTGCGTTCACAAAAAGCCCCGTCGGGAGGTGGGCCTTTCGCCAACTCATTTTCAAGAAACGTGGTTGTTGGTCCTTTCGCTGTGTAATCCTGAAGAACGCTTCATGTAAAGGAAGTGTTACGCCAAGGTAACATCTAAAACATTGGTGTTTAACTTCACCCAAACCCTTTGTATTAGAGTTCCTCGTCTGGTCCAAAAGGGAAATAAGTTCATGAGATATATAAAATACGTACCTATACTTTAGCGGTTCATTTCGCCGACAAAAAGGACTAGCAGTTATATCTTCCTGTTCTTTTCTTTGTGCTCCCTTTCCATTCCCAATTCAGCTATTAATTGTACATTTTGACTCCTGACTATCCATAAATTGGAAACTTATCATCACTGAGAAATCTTCACCCACCACCACCTATAAGAGCCAGCTGTATCGAATCTACACTAACCCCTCAACCCCACTCAGCCGTATGAAAACGGCCCTACCTCCCACCAGCTATAGATTTACTTTATGTTTTTTCTACCAATATTCACAGAAACATATAAGCTGTTATCACTACAATAAGAAGAAACTGGAGTCAATAGAAACGTTGTCTATTTCCACGGAAATAATGAGTTACAGAATTAAATCGATATCGACGATTAGGTCCTCAACAGTAACAAACAAGAACTTCTTGCCATCAGGGACAAACAAACAAATACAGGGGTTTAAGGGATTTCACGTTTGAGCATGCGCTCACGCTACTAGTGGTCCGATGGCGATGAAATTGATCGGGACTAACCCGCATAATCCCTGAAAATGTCATCAAATTCGGACCAGATCTTCATATAGTTTTGCTTGGGACAAGGAATTGACCACAGACCGACAGAAGACAGACAGACAGACATACAGACAGACACAGAACCAAAATTGTTCAGGAAACTCTGAAACGTAAAAAGCAAGTGGAAATCCTGGTTTTGGAGGACAACATTTTTTGTTATTTCTTGCACGAATACATAGCTTCCTATGTACCTTCGGTAGTGAGGAAGCAATAACCATGCGCACACCCCACTCGGTTGTAATTCGCTTGTCCTTGATATTGTTAGTTGTGCGGGGCCGCTAGATGGCATTCTGTCAATGACCAGTACGATGGAGTACCGCTCAATTAGCTCCAACTAATTATTAAAGCGGTGGTGAATCTGCATTCAGAATCATTGCAGGAATACTAGAAACATTATTGCTCTACCTAACCGACTATTTTTTGTTTTTAAGATACTTTTATGGAACGAAAATTTCTCTTCATCATTTGTTGGGGATTCCTTCCCCTGTCGCTGGATGAATTTAGCTGGGTATGAATAGGAGTGTAAAACTTACTCAGATTTGAAGCACCGTCGCCCTTCAGGCTGGTATCAACACAGTCTTTTGCAAATTTTTGGAAGCTACCTTGCCTGAAGGGCGGTGGTGCTTGAAATCAAATAAGATGGTAAATCAAATATGATCAATCAATACCGTACCCGGGGTGGGTGCTCCCCTGTCTAAAGGTACATGATTTAGGTGAGACAATTTTGAGAAGTTGTCCTGCTGCTAGCAGTGAAGAAACGCAAACGCCAATCAAATAAAGTGGTTGATGATACCGTACTTATACCACTCAGGATGTCAGAGATATATCATCGGAATGAAGTGGCGTAGTTATGGTCCACTTGCTATTCTTCTTATCTTATCTGACTGGAATGGTGAAGGGAAAATAGGTATTCATTAGGTATAGCAATTTGATTATAAGAAGCAAATATGATAATATTATCAAGAGACGGTTTCCTCATACCGCCAGGATACCGGTGTGTATGTGGGTAGGTTCAATTGTGACCATCATTTACGATCACGAGGTACACATTTTCCTATAGTTCGAGATACATTTGAAATCCTGACGAGGAAGCTCGTGAAATTTAATTTTACTTGTACAAATTTCATTTACAGAGGTTAGAATGATTATAAATTCCATATTTGTTTGACAGCATGGTTTTCAAGCCCGTAATATGTCTCTTCCTCCGTATATCCTTCTCTTCCTCCTCCTTATATAATATTGGACTCACAGTATAGATATCAATAGTAGAAAGTAGCAATACTGTTGTATTACCCATAATATTTCATCATCATCACTATTCTTAAGGGAGAGGAGGCAGCCAAACACGACTGTTGGGCCAACAATACCAATTTATCGTAATTTTCAGGGTTGCAGGATAAATTTCCTACCCGAAAGCTAGTGTTATGACGGCAGATGCGGCTGCTCGAGGTTTAGTAAACAGTACATAAAGACATATGTAGATGAAGAGCTTCCAGAAATATTCTCAGACGAATCTGAACTGTGCTACACATTACTATCCCAATACTGAAAACTCAATCCTCACCATTACGGTTTGTTGAGAACAGTAGTTAACTACGGCACCTCACTTGGGAGGAATTTCGATGAATTCGGTACTGTATTATAATCCACTTTACTTGATTGACTACTGTGCTCTCCACTGCTTGCAGAAGGAGAGCTTCCTATTATAAGTGCCCTTGATCATTACCTATAGCGTTATGGAGATAATGCGTGAATATTTACATATGCGTTAATTACATAATCCGGTAAAACAGAAGAATTCCTATACTCCTATTCATCCCCAGCTAAATTTATCGACCGAAACGAGGAGGACTCATCATTTGATGTGTATGGGTCTTGCGAAACCTGAACATAATTACTTCGTTCCTGGAGGTACATTATTTATTAATATTCATTTAACAGCACGTTCAGTGGACCAATTCACACAATTCCACATTGATTATCGGATTTCTCAAATTAATTAAGATGTTAGCTGTTCACTGGTAGCTCACCCGTGGCTCATCACTTGTGGACCAAATGCTATCTAGCGGATAGGAACATCCACCAATTTCAAGGACACCGAAATGTCAAGGTCACAGAGGGTTCAAACAGTCAGTAGTACAGCCAGACTCATCCTTCAACGGGGTATTCCAGTGGGTCCAAAGATGTGATGATTTTTCAATTATTTTAGTTGGTATACTACTTAACTGGGGAAAACCGTATATTGTGGAAGAAGATGATCATAATTATTGTGTAATACAAAAAAAGGAAAGAATGAAGTGGAATGATGATATCGGCTGTTGAAAAGGAGTGGGTACTCTCTCTACGACCGTTTTCCCCCACTTCCGATTGACAGACGCCCACCATATTGCACCTTTTTGGAAAGCTTTGACTGAGATCTTTCATATAAAATCATACAGAAACTCAGGTGGAATACCCCACTATATACACGCACACCCATGTTATATAAATCTGTTGTGTTTGACCTCACAAGACTGCGATGTGCTAACGCAGTTCTGACATCAGATTCGGACTCAACGCCCGGGAAATCATCCGGGAACGCATTTGGTCAAAAGTGGTCCAAAACTATGAGGATTGGGGAAATCAGAGAGTGGGTGGATGACAATTGTTCTGTCCTACGAATACATTGCCAATAGTTACTACCATTGGCTAGTAAATAAATACCAAAACCAGTCATACTCTTCGTGGATGGACAGGCATTCCATATATCATTGCAAACGAGCAGATTCTGCAATGAGAATGGCATTGTTCTGGCAGTGTTCCGATCACTCAAAGAAAGCCGGTAGATTAAAGTCCACAAATGGAGACATCAAAATCTCGACAACCCCACATTGGAAATTAGATAGGTACTTCTGTCCACTGTTGAGGCAGATTCTAGAAGAGAAAGTTCCAAATTGAATCATTCGTGATGAATTGAGGGGTTGTGGGTAATGCCCTTAGAATCCAGAAGCTCCGCGATTCGTTAATACGTATTTGTTCGGGTATCTTAGTACGTAACTTTGAAAAGGAACCTCCTGCAAGTTTAGTCTAACTGAAGCAAAATTGTTATAGATTTCATGATATTTAACAGAGGTTCTCGCGCGCATAGCTTATTATATCGGATTTCTTAAATAAATTATAATTTTAACTGTTCACTGGTAGGTCCACTTGGATCATCACTTGTGGACCAGATGCTATCTATCGGCCGCTGACATCCACCATTCACAAGGACACCGAAATTTCAAGGTCACAGAGGGTTGAAACGGTCAGTAGTACAGCGAGTCTCATCCTTCAATGAGATATTAGGATTATTTTAGTTGAAGTAGATACTGAACTAGGAAAGAACGTATATTGTGGCGGAAGGTGATAATTATTATTGTGAAATGCAAAAAAAGAGAAAAGATATCGGCTGTTGAATAGGCACGGGTCCTTTCTCTACGACCGTTTCTTTCCATTTCCGATTGACAGATACCCACCATATAGCACCTCGTTGGAGAGCTCTGACTGAGATCTTTCCGACGAAATAATATAAAAAATCACTGGTAATACTAACCCATACGTACGCATACTCATGTTACAGGACCCATGTTGCGCATTGACGTCACACGACTGCGACGTGCTAACGCAGTTTTGACTTCAGATTTGTATTCAACTCCCCGAAAACCATCCGGCAATGCATATTTGAATCACGTTTGGTGAATGTTCGATTCAACATGTTTGAAAATTTTTAATCTGGAAGAAGTAATGATACGATATAAAATTTGAAATAGAAATGCTGCATCAAGTGTGTGTTTATCGGAGTAACATCAACTGGAATCTGAGCTGGCAGGAAAACTACGATAATGTAATCATAAAAAGCCGTTAAGAGCCCTATTTCGATGCTCTTCGGAGTGGGCCACATTTAATGGCTGCGTTAGTAACAATTCAGTTCACACGAGCGTCAAGTGGGGGTGAAACGCGAGGAGAAACGGGCCGAGTCGAGATAAACAAGGTTGGATGCCCTATTTTGAACCAAGTATTTATAGGTGGGAGGCAAGAAAGGTGGTGAAAGTAAATAAGCCATTTTGGTAAATAGATGGAGTTATTTACCACATGGGTGAGTGATGTGTATCAACATCACCGCCCCTACGGACTAACTACGTGGGCTTTTTCCCTTCAATTACGCCGTGAAAGGGGTTAATTTTCCGAAAGGGGGGCAGACGATGGGCTCACGACAAACAGTTCGATCCTTCCAGTAACTTCCTCACTATGGAATGTTTTGTGAGGAACAACGAATTCATAACAAAACAAACCGACGGTTTCTATTCTCATTATCAAATGAGAAACTTCACCAAGATAGATTGAAACGGAACGTTGCCGTAGGTCAGACAAGCACGAGGTATACAGTGATAAGCTATACCTTTTACTTTGTTCATTTTGTTGTGGTTCCAGTCATGCATACCGTCTCATCCTCAGGCGAGGCGCAAACTTATGTGAAGGGATAAATCCAGTCTCTATAGATAACTCTAGATTGTAGAAGTAATCCGCTAATATCGTGAGCGTACAGGTATATTTGCGTACCACACCGCAGAAGATTGTTGATACGAATGTGCTGATATGAGAGAAAATAACCGCAGTCAAGTATTTGATGTAGGATGAAAAATAATAATATAATAGGTAATAATTTGCAAGTTGTTTTTCTGTTTTTCTTCCTTGAAAGGTAATAACATTACCACTTGAGAGTATCAAACATCTAGTCTAGAATACTTAATCCAAGGATTACATGGTTCGGCCCTGGAATTGCAGTTGAACGAAATTTAGGGGTTCAGTAGTGAGGTATGGCGGTTTCATTGTTTCCACATGTTGGCGCAAGCGCAGTCGCTAAGACATTCAAATGACACGACATCTATAGAGGATCCTGTAGGACCTTCTCTCAAACAGCCATAAAAATTTGGACAATTGGGTCGTGAGTTATGGCGGTTCGTAAATTTTCTCGTTTGCGCACGCAACTCCACTAATGATCCGAATGCCACGAAATTCATATGAGACCAAAAAGGGTTCCAGCGATTTTGGATCAGTGGATCCTGAGATGTGGCTGTCTGTGAGCTTTCAGGCTGTTCGTAAGTGAGTTGAGGGATTTTCAAAGCGCTCCAGCGGGTTCTTCACTTAACTCAACCTTAATAACTACCTACCTAATTATCTATTGTTCCTCCCGTGATTTCCTTGTATATTTTTTCTCACATAGAACTTCCCAATAGTGAGTGGAATCCATATGTTTTTGATCTGGGTCGGACGAGGACAAAACTCAACTTAGAAAAAAAGAACCACTTAAAAACCCGTTTCAGACCACTCTTAATCCAGATCCGTGAAAAAAAAACAGTCAGGGTGTATGTGTGTGGAAAAAATCCTTTTTGGGCTCCAGGGACTTAAATTCCCAACCGATTTGAGTATTTTTATTCTATGGACTCAGGAATAAGTCTGTCTAGTTGTGCACTATGTCCCCGGATTTTCAGAATTTTCATTTGGAGGGGTGAATAAAGTCGATTCCACAAAAAACCGCGTTTATCGTCATAATCTTGTGTGCGCTCTCCAGGACTTCATAGTAGTATATATGCAGCACTTTGGTCAACCGTACTATCAACGAACTAGCACAAAAATCCTAACGAAAAATTACATTGATGTTGGTAGCTTCTTGTTCAAAATTGGTTCACTTTTCTGATGACGACACGGATCAATTTTTGAAATTTCAGGTAGGTACCTACGTGCATTCATGTTGGTAGTTCGGCAAATATGCATTCTAGGTACAATGCACCTCCTTTTTTCTTAAATACAAATACCTATGCCTATAAAGGCGACGCACAGTGGGGAATAATCGAAGAAATCTGGCCAACATTCTGAAGGTATCTCTTTCTATGTTTTGGGGGGCGCTGATCACGAAAAAAATATTGAAAAAATTCCAGAACAGTTCCTTTAGGAATTTGAAGGTATTTTTCTCTAAAAGAAAAAAAAAACTAGAAAAGTGTGCACTTTATTACTGAAATTTTAGGGAAAACTAAAGAGATACCCTTATTTACTGTGCTGGGCACTAAACAATATTGAGGTAGTTTGGAGAAGATTAGGTGAGAAATTTATTCAGATAATAAGGTTTATATGAGTTGAAGTCCATAACAATAGGAATACAAAAAAATGCTAGAGATATAGATTGATCTCTATTAGTCGGTCAATAACAACTACCTTACGGAATTTTTAACTTAATTCCAGTATGTCACCCATAAAGCTGCTTGTAACATTGTGAGCAATGACCTTTACACGAAACCCACACGTGGTACAGGTGGTACAGGTGTAAGATACGTCGACACAATGATCACAGCGTTTTTCATACACACAATAGGTTTGGTTCCAACTTTTTATCCTCCCCGTGATCTCCATCTACCATTATCTCCAAATCGTAAAATGTAAACAACGTATTTTTCAATTTATGAGTTCTTCTATCGACTTGCATATGACACATGTGATCTTGAGGAACATAACCATAACAAATCTTACATAGTTTGTAGCCACAGATGTGGTTGACCTCATCAGTAAAGTTTTTCGAACAGGTGTACCATTTTTGGAGTCTGCCGCAAATAGTAGCTTTGTGATTGTCGAAGCATTGTTGTCCACGAAAGCCTCTCACACACAATGGTGTTACCAACTCTTGAGCATTCAGAGGGATGTAGGCAACACGAACCCTTATTGTTACACGAGTGATTTTCCTTGCGATCATAAGGGGCAATACATTTCTCACAGTAATAATTGTAGCAAAATGCAGCTGTTAATGAAGTTATTACATTGTAGTGGTTTTTATGGAGTACTAAGTTGATCCTTTTCCTGTCAGAATAATTTGATTTTTAAACGACACCGTAACCACATTTTTTTACCGTAATTGTAAATAGTAATGTTGCAGTTACTAGGTATGCCCTCCTATTTGATCTCCCAAGTGTTAACAACCCTACTTTCATTACACATTCGACCATCGTTTGACAGTTCTCCTCATAGTATCGCTCGAATGTACGGTAATTTATAGTTTCTTCACGTGATGGGAAGACGAAACGTAAAACATTAACCCCTTCTAATATGCGAGTATAAACGTAAGCAGAGTATGGAAGCTGGAGTATCGGGGTACCAGAACGCGGCAGAGGGTCCGTGAGAACCAGGGCCCCCGCCCTGGTGGTGAAGGTCAGGAGTCGCGGGGGCCCTGGTTCTCGCGGACCCTCTGCCGCGTTCTGGTACCCCGATACTCCAGCCAATCTGCTTAGGTTTATACTCGCATATTAGAATAGGGGGTCTCTACACATTTTTCACGCTGGCTGTTTTCTTCTGTAAATAATGAAATTTACATTAGGAAGCAAATACGGAAATTTCTTTACCATAATTTATAGGGAGTCCTCATTTTGGTCCCTCAAATACGGAAATTTCTTTACCATAATTTATAGAGAGCCCTCATTTTTGTCTTCTCATTTGAAACATTATGACATTAATATGTATGCTTAATGTCTCCTCATTGGAACTTTTATCCTTGAATTTAAATATCTAAATTCTCGATAGGGAAGTTTAACCAGTGTGCACTATGTGTTTGACTAATTTGGATGCACGATCACAACCTTATACTAATTTGAAGGTTTCATTATGAACATATGGGGGGGGAGGGGGGGGGCAGTTTTGTAGTAGCAATTTGAGATCTTGCTTTTTAGATCATTGATTCTGAGAGAAAATTACGTCGCCTATGTATATTATAGGCATATTTGTATTTAAGAAAAAAATGTGTATATTGTACCTAAAATTCATATTTGCCGATACTACCAACATGAATGTACGTACCTACCTGACATTTCAAAAATTGATCCGTGACGTCACCAGAAAAGTGAACCAATTTTGTACAATAAGCAGTGCTACCAACATCAATGTAATTTTTTGGTTTGTATTTTTGTGGTAGTTTGTTGGCAGTACGGTTGACCCAAGTGCTGCATATATACTACTATTCATTCTCAACCGATTTGCATGTTTTTTTCCGACTCAGACATTCCCGTCGCAACCATGGGTTGCCCCTCAAGGATTCACGTTTCAGGATACAGACCTAATAAGTGTACTCTTGCATGATGCATTTATAAATGTAAAAAATCAATACGAGTAAAAGGCGCCAAACCACTTTTAAATTCACAGACTTTGTAGGCCATCTGTGAAGCTATTGTAGAACTACTGACTGGCAGTCCAGAGCATCGAGGGAAAGAACGATAACACCTTGCTAATGGCGTAGTTGGTGTTCGTGGCTCAAACGTGTCGAACGTCTGCTGGCGAATCTTGTTAGGAAAGATGAGGTACGTTGCAAAATCAGTTTTTGAATTTAATAATGCTTGAGCGGCTTATTTTTCTGGTGTACAAGTAGTTTGCATAGATTGGTATTCATGAAGGCTTTCTTGCAAACTATCCTGATGGGTAGGCCCTGTGTGCCTAACAAACACCAAATTATCAATGAGGTTTGCGCATAGGTGGGAAATTCTAATTTTTGACCTCAAATTCGGGTTCAGCATTCTCAAAAAGAGAACTTGAGCCGCTTTTTAACTGAAAATTCCGTCTGATCGTGCCAGAATAGAGCTCTAAAGAGGCGCGTGACATCAGAATTATTTCGGAACTGAGCCCCCCCCCCCCCTACCCGCCCCGCCCAGCAGTT
This sequence comes from Lygus lineolaris, assembly GCA_030264115.1. NCBI lineage: Eukaryota > Metazoa > Arthropoda > Insecta > Hemiptera > Miridae > Lygus > Lygus lineolaris. The sequence goes on from JAEMON010000001.1 coordinate 73,411,092, forward strand.
GGCTGGGGGGTTGGGTGACGTCACCATTACTTCAAGACCCTTGTATGTTAATAGGGTACCCTTCATGTTGCACCATTTCGGAAAGCTCTCGCTATCATTTGGAAAATTAAAAAAAAAAAAAAAAAAAAACTATGCGCACACCCCATTTTCATATTGGACACTGGGTGTCGGTAATTGACCGATTATTCAATCTGAATTATTTCTCGTTTCAGACCTGATGGTTTGAAGTACCTATATACTACGTAAATTTGGTTTCATTATGTCAATGGGAACCGAAATTGGACAGGGGGTGTCATCTTTAGAATCACAAAGTGTCTATTATTGAAAAAAAAAGTTTAATTGTGTTGATAGGGGAGGGTTTTTCGTTCTATAGTACGTATTACTATCTATTTTTGTATGTTTCTTCTAGCAAAATGGCTCGAGGCAAGGGTTTCTGGAATTATTATGAAGAGGACATGCACAGAGCTGCCCAGGAGGTCAGAAATGGCTCCGCATTAGCTACGGCAGCGAGGAACCATCACGTACCTAGAACAACGTTGAGGAATTATATCTCGAGGGGTCGAGAACGCTTCAAGAAAATGGGCCGTAACCCTATTCTCCTAAGAAGTGAGGAAGATATGTTAGTATTATGGATAGAAAATAGCACCAGAGCTGGTTTCCCAGTAACCCCTCAAGACCTGTTCAATAGTGTTGAGAGGCTTTTGAAGGATTTGAAAAGGGAAAATGAGTTCCCACATGGTCGACCAGGTCGAGCGTGGCTTGCAGGGTTTAAACACCGAAACCCATCAATTGCCACTCGCATGGCTGAGAACTTGACTTCCACTAGAGCATATTTTGTAACTGAAGGCCAGTTAGGGCGTTGGTTTGACGATATGTTGAGTTATTTCAAGGAATCTCAGGTAGAGTATGTACTACAAGAGCCGAATAGAATCTTCAATGCTGATGAGCTATCTTTCTTTCTCAACCCAAAAGGGAGTTCGGTTCTTGCAACAAAAGGATCGAAGAATGTCTACCAGCACATAAATGAAAAGGAATGTACAACTGTTCTCATATGTGCCAATGCAGATGGGTTACTTGGGCCTCCGATGGTTGTATGCAGATATGAAGTGATTCCAATCGATTTGGTCAACAGTGTTCCAAATGGATGGGGATTGGGGAAATCAGAGAGTGGGTGGATGACCTCTGGTCTGTTATACGAATACATCACCGATGTCTATTACCCTTGGCTTGTAGAAAACGAAATACCAAGACCAGTGATACTCTTCTTGGATGGACGCACAACCCATTTATCGTTACAAACGAGTCAATTTTGCGATGAAAATGGCATTGTTCTTGTTGCACTCTTTCCAAACGCAACACGTTCAATCCTGCCAATGGATGTGGCAGTGTTCCGATCACTCAAAGAAAGCTGGAAGCATAAAGTCCACGAATGGAGACATCAGAATCTCGACAACCCCAAATTGGAGACAAAAGACTTCTGTCCACTGTTGAAACATATTCTAGACGAGGAAGTCCCGAATTCAATTATTCGTGATGGATTCAGGGAGTGTGGGTTATACCCTTGGAATCCAGAAGCTGCCCAAATCGCAATCAACCCAGCGATTCAACCGATTCCAGCCCAGAGAACAAATGACAATGAACTGCAGCGTGCTCTACACATTTTAGAGCGCTATATGGGACTCGAAAAGTTAGCTAAATTCAAGGCTTCGCCAACGCATTGGACTGGTTGTGGGGAGGACAAGGAATTGTTTCAAGTATGGAGGAAAATGTGCCAAGATGTCTCCTCAAAAGTTCCTATCCCTTCAGGAGATTTGATTGCGTCCGATGAAATACAGCTAACAACACGTTCAGGACAGAATTCTCTAGAACCACCTCATTTAATGGATGATAATCAGTGAGGGTTGGTGAAAGGTTAAACTGCCAGCCACACACCTCCTCTAGAGACTATTGTGAGCAGACGCCAAGTATTTATAGCCGATAGGAAGCTTCATCATCCTGAGCCAGAAAACACCAAGAGAATTATTCCCATTCCGTTCGAGAGATCGATTTTCTTGCATCAACCATGTACTCAACCAAACAAAAATGGCAGTCAAGTGGCAGAAAAATAGGGCAATGAAGGAGGAAGATGTTGAAAAGCTGACAGAGCAACTGAAACTTTGGCGCTGGAAGAAGATAGAAGAAAAGAGCAGCAAGCTAGGAAAATAAGAAGAAACTTGTCAGAAGAAAGAAACAAAGGTCCTAGCTCTCGTCATCTGAAGAGGAAGACTCTTTTAACTAATTTTAGAATAGCTTCGACGATGCAAGTATCAATATTGAAGAGAATACATTGAATTTATCATCAACATCGAGTGCTTAACAAAGAAAAATAACAGTTTCGGGAAATGAAGAGCGATTCGAGGTGCATTCCACCCTAGACCTATGAACTGAAAATGGTAGTGGAAATGTTGATAGTATCGGGAGGAACGAGATTAATAATTTATTCCAGCCTGGGATCAGAAACAGATACCTAGATATTTTCAAAATATAGCTGACATTGAGATGAACGAAGTTATTTCTGACCTGGATTTGTAAGTAGAAAATTATTTTGAAATATCATCGAGGTAAATGAAGTTGCTAACAATAATAACATCAAAATTTTTCCTGTTGATCCGAATACCAGTTTTGATGATAAACTTGATAGCTTTACGTAGTGAGGCTCGATCTCAATAAGGTGAGACAATTGGAATTCAGCATTTGAGAGGTGAGTCACTAGAGAGTTTTCATGAAGAAATAGGTGAAACAATCCAACAAGAGATCTTCCACAACAAATGACTGAGGCTCAACAATACGTCGAAGATTCTGCAGTTATAATGTTTTCAGAGAAGAAGAAGACCCATCAAAGAGTTAGCCTTGTTAAGAACGGTTTTGACAATTATGTTATCAGTACAAATAATAGGCCCCTGTAATCATTTGAAAAATATGTTTGCCCCTGTAAAAGGATCAAGTCGTTTAACTGTGACAAAGTCACAGATAACGAACGAATAAATGAAGCCACTTGTTTTCGGTAGTGGGGGAATGAGATGTTCCGATTCCCTATCCCTATAGAGAATGAGTAGATTTTCCTATTTTGCACTCAACAATTTTAGAATACTCTGATACCTTCAATGATATCATTAATGACTCCAAGACTGGTTAAGACTGGAATTCATTTTTAATTCGTCATGTAATTTCAATGAGAGGTATGGAAAACATGTGAGGTAGATTGGTTATTTTAGGTCAAGCTTGAATAAGATAAGCAGGTACTCATTTAGGTGAAATTTAGTACCAAATGTGATGTAAGGAATTTATAGTGATACTATGTACCTGTTTAAGTTAAAACAACAAATTTATAACGATGAGTTAAGAATTTCGTGGTTTTTGTGATTATAGAATAATTGCCACATCAATTTGATGAGAACAGTCATGTGAAATTTGCTTTCTTTGTCTACATGCATACTATAAATGTGATAAAAATATATCGCGTTGTGGTATATATCACGATTTTTCGTTTAATCACCAAACCACACGACCCCATTCCAAGCATAAATCCCTTAAAAAAGGCATTTTGATGTTCACTATAGATTCAAAGTTTTTTTTTTTTTTGTGGAAACATTCGGGAGTTTTGGTGTCCACTTTGTTCATATTTTGGGGTTGTGATAATTATTATTCTCGAATATCTAAAGTGATCTATTTCGGGATTTCAGGTTCGGAATAGAAATCGGAAGAGTCAGAGAGGGTAAAAATGAAGGATCACCGTTCTCAAACGGAATGCATCATATCTATTGTGAATTCAATAGAAGATTTTACTCAAAGTTTCTTTGACTGGTGCTTTGATTTTGGAATGCTGTTTAGTTTCGGGATAATTTGCGGCGCCATCATGGTCTGTCGACGTGGTGCCGGAGTGGCTCCAGGGGCTGGCGCCATAATGATTTATGTCTTGGGTATCGGTGATCATAGAATGCTCTTCAGTTTCGGGATAATTTCAAATCTAAAGGGGACTTACTCTGAAATTCAAGCATAATGCTAAACTATACACGTTTTATACCCCAAAATGATGTTCTATCTACCTAGGTTAGTCCCATTCAAGTCACAATTTAAAAAAACTGAATTTATCTCCTAGCCACCAACCCCTTGCACTCCCTTCAACAGTTAAGTTTAAACAATCCAATTTCTGATTTTCTATATTTTGCCTGCTCACTCAGGAATGTGACTCCTTCCCTACGTTTTCTTTCTACTTCTTCATCTCTTCCCTGATTTAGCAATGTGGAATTGATTTGGTCAAGTTTATTCAGACATTTTTCCACGTTTACTTGCAAACAGTCAACATTCCCGAATGGTGTCACTGAGGAAAAAATCATTTCTCCATTAGCTAGACATTTTTTTAAACATTTTACTGTAAAATAACTCAAACTCCTTCATTTTAAAATCTTTCCACAAAATTTGGTATCTATATTGCGTGAATAAGAAGCTCAAAATAGGAAAAGTTACAAAATGGCAGTTGGTCAGTTTTACTTAGGGAACGATGAACATGGGCCTCACCAGGGGATGAGCCACCGTTGGGCATTCATAAACAATGAACCACTAAGTAACTATTTGATGAACGACAGAGTTGACATTGTCTAGCTCAGACTGCCGATGTAATGCGTATATAAACAACGACCAGCCAGTTGTACTACTAACTATAGTCGTCATTCAATGAAGGTGATGCAAATTCAATGTTTGCGTAATCAATTTATGCAAAAGGGTCCATGTATACCATTGGACAATGTACATTGGACGTAAATGTATTCATAAACGTAAGGGAACGTTATAGGAGACCCTAATGACTGAGTTAGTTACATAAACGTTCCTTATCTTTTGTGGGTGAGGAGGAGAGATTATCAATGAGATTCCGCTATTCTTGGGGCTCCCCTGTGTAATATAATATAGGATAAGTCCGGGAGAGCAGGGCCATCTGCTGAGATGGACCGAAGGTGTAATTCTGATAAAATGAACATAGAACGAGCCACCAACCTTCTAGTGGTGAATGCCGAGGTGCCTCTAGAAATTTTTCACGCGTTTTCCACACGTTTTTCGTCTTCAAGAAATTATTTTAATTTTATTAATCAGAGGGGTCAAAATTTTCCGTCGGTTACCCATAGGAACGAAGAATGCATTCCAGTCACAGTTTTTCGGGTTCTTTGTGCTGTGCGCTGTTATGCCTCCGTGTGGTATGTTTTATGTTATTGTGACGCTAGGTAGTATTATTTAAGGTCATTTCTTAACGATGATTTTTAGCGAATTTCCGAAGAAAATGAAGCAATTGCAATGG
>JAEMON010000001.1:73439627-73451333 GCA_030264115.1 Lygus lineolaris
CTTAACGACTTTTTTAACTTACTGCTCCCATGTTATTGAAAAAATTAGTAAACAGACGATAGTTGGATTGTTTGACGACTTATCTGAGCCTCCATGCTTCTATTCGTCTTTGGAACTCATAAGTTCACACCACAATTGGTCACAGGGTTGCCACCTTATAAAACGTTAATATCCCCGGGAAGGGTCTACGTCACGTAGGTCTACAATCCAAGGCGCTGGATTCCAAGAACGCGGAATGAACTTACCAGAATGCCACCAGCCCTCCGGGGAATCCTTGAAATACACATGCTGTGTTTCATTGGTTTGATCCTTGATCCTAACATTAACAATCCGGGGGTCTGGGGGTGTCCCCCAGATTTCATTTTACAATAAATGTACCATCATGAACACAAACCACTGGTGGCTAGACACCCCCAACGGCAACGTTTTTTTTTTTTTTTCGTGCTCGATTCCAAAGGCTCATTATTGAGAATAATAAACCAAAATGGTTGAGAAATCTCTGAAACGTGAACGTCAAGTGGCAATTTTGATTTTGGAGAACGACAATTTTTTTATTGCACGAATACGTAGCTTCCTACTTTCGGTAGTGAGGAAGCAAAACAGCTGGTGTCCACTCAGACCATCCTTGATTTTATTATTTATTGCTCATTTGCAGCGGCTGCTGTTGATCCTATACCACAATCTCCGAAAATGCCATTGAAATTCGGGTAACAATTGTAAAGGGCACACAGACAGCCAAATTCCTAAACCTAAAGTGCGAATCGAGGTGGTTGAGGTGAAAAATAGTTTGATCTTTCCGAAAATTATTTCATGGGTCTGCTCAGCTACCTTGAAGCAAGTTCCCCATTCCCTTTATCAGTTGCCTTCAATCAGTTGTTTCGTCCTGAAGGTTACGTCAATCACATACACATGATCGTATAATTTTATCCGCAAATTCGAATTCAGGGAAGTCTTATACGGATTTTCATGTGGTTCTTTTCTCTCTCTCGCTCTGTACTCACGTTGGTTCGTTCTAAAAAGAATCGAAAACATAAGAACATCCCGTCTGGGTCATTGGGGGACGTCCGAAAAACGTCTGCCAAGTTGGGTGGGCAGTATAGCTTCCTCACTTTGGTAACATGGACGTATAGAATCAGTTAGTGAACATTTCAGCGAAATTGGTCGAATAGTTTCAGAGTTATCCCTGTGACAAAAAATTTGTTCGCGCAGTATCGCGCAATGATCCAACCGTGATGAAATTCATACGTCTTGAGTCAGCCCCCAACTACCCTCCGAGTTTGAGTGGAATCGATCCATTAGGAACTGAGATATCGTAGTTTCAGAAAATTCACGTTTGCGCATGCGCACACGGTACTAGTGGTCCGATGGCTGTGAAATTAATAGGGGACTGTTTAGGCCCTACCACATTAAATCTCTCAAAATTTCACCGAAATTAGTCGGGTTGTTCTGGAGTTATGGCTATGAAATACAATTCCGAATTGCGCATGCGTAGTAGGTATTGCTGATACAATCGTGTCAAAATTCGAAGTTAATTGGTAACCTCCAACTACTATCAAAATTTGAGCGAATTAGCATAATAAGGAACTGAGATACCGGGGTTTCAGACATTCACGTTTGAGCATGCGCTCACGCGGCTAGTGGTCTGATAGCTGAGAAATTGATAGGGAACCGTCACGGGGCTAACCCGCACAATCCCTGAAAATTCCATCAAATTTTGATCATAACTTGAGATAGTTTTGCCTGGGGCAAGCAATGGACCACAGACCGACAGACACGGAACCAAAATTATTCAGAAAGCTCTGAAACGTAAAAAAAGCAACTGGAAATTTTGATTTTGGAGGGCACAATGTTTTTTAATTTTTTGCACGAATAGCTTCCTACCTTCAGTAGTGAGGAAGCAAAAGGTGTCTTATGCCACACCAAATTGAGGACCTTCCCCTACCTTTGTTGAGGAGGGGGGGTCTGTCACTCAGTAGTTCTAATAATTTGTATGATTAAATTGAATAGTGTAGGGATATTTTTGTTGTTTTGAAGGAATCAGGTTAAGCCGCAGTTTCGGATACAGGAACTTGACTCATACCCGGATCAGTGCAAAACTTTGTATCGCATTGGCCCACAAATGATCCTCATCAAATCACATCCGTCGAAAGTTGTATTTTTTCTCCTTCTTTATATTATCATATCCTTTTTTCAATCTGAATTTTCGGCCATTTTGCCTCCACATAAATACATTTTATTTGCCTACCAGGAAATCCTTTGAATTAATTCTTCAACCGGGATAATCAAACTAAATCAACCCGAATACAAGAGGTGAAGGGGATTTTCCGGGGCCGGATTGAGGGACATCCATTTGATTACCCTTGGGTTTATTATTTTCATCCAATCTGTTTGAACAGATGCACCTTTCAAATACGCATAAACGGAAGCTGTTTTATTTCATAGGCTCCTAATTTGACTCAGACGTGGAGTTCTGAGAAAGAGAATGGCAACAACGTGATTTTGCGCAATTATTACTGTTAGATCACACAACGAGTCTATATTCTTTAATAAAATGGAATAACTTCAGTTGTGATCCACAATCCTGTGCAACGCACGGGGTCAACAAGTCAATTGAAAAAATCGTCAACATCCATCCAATGGTCTGGATAAGTGATTTTACTATCTAACGACCGTGAAGCGAAGTTTCCAAGAATACCTGCAACGAAGCCCCCGAACTGTGCCCAAATTAAAATATGGGAGCCGCAAAAAGTGAAAAAGGTGATGACCAAAAAAAATTAAAATACCAAAGTAATGATGACATAATGATGCCCTCGTAATGAAATTCCTTTTAAAAGGATTCAAAGGCTTCTGGACACTATGTAGAATAAATGGAGAATAAATTATACGTTGATGAACCTTAGGAATTTCCACGCCTCCAATGCAATCAAGAAAAGAGACACCCTAGAGATAGGAGCCCCTTGTTGACAAAACCTGCACTAAATGATACGAGCTTTCCCGTTTTTACTAAATAAATCTCACCTCTCGTTTTACGTTAATTACTTTACCTTCCTACTTGAAGGACGTGGACGGTTAAATACGTGTGGTTCTCAAATACGTGCGAGTGTAATTGCCGATGGACCACCCACGGTGCTTGTAGAGAATAAAATATAAATTTCAATTTTTTCGATTACTGTATGCAACCTTTACGTGTTGTATTGACGAGGCGATGAAGTGAGTAAATAATATGACGACCCGATGGCACATTTATTAAATCGGGGTAACAGGATTTTGATGTTTCCAATAAACTTTTTTCTCGCTCTCTGTGTGAATTTTCAGGTACTATTTTGGCACCGTGTCTTCAATCGTAATATTCGGCTTTTAATGGGAAAATGCACGTCGACATATTGAAATCCAATCCCATTCTACCATTAGCATATAAATCTAATATTTAAGAGAAGACCTAATAAACCCACGCTTACAAATTGATAACCTGTCGGCTACTAACATCATCAGTTCATCGCTAGTTGTTGGGCTGTGTCAATGCTAGCTATAACCTACGAGTAATGACGCACAAGGTACACCTACAAGTAATCACGAGTAGATACACGTAATCACAGGTTACAGTTAATCACGGATTACACGTAAATCACGGCTTAGGTGCCGATCAATTCAGGAACAACTGTGATCTTAGCCGATATATGCAGCAATTTGTGATGAAAAATAATAAACCCTACTGTGTACAATCACAATTCTGCCCATTTTTGTACCGCTGAGAGCCGGTTTATCAATTCACCAATTTATCTGTCTGACAGGAACCTGACAGATAGCACTGTCTGACAGATGAAAGTTGTGTCCACAGCTGGCGTGTTTATCAACGTGGAATTATCCAACAGATAAGGATAACGTCGATTATCTGCCCGCAAAATCTAGAAGGAATTTGGAAAGTGGTAACCTCCAGGGGTGCGAAAAACAGGGTATTAACAAAAGAGAAGCTGTTCTATCGGGCTGTTTGAACATTTCATCAAAGAACATCAGTTTTTCAGATGCTTTTCACGTACAACCAATCATTGCTAGGGAAATATAACTTCCTCATTTCCCACACCACAAAACTCCTTCCCCACTCGTTGGAAAGCTCTGAATTCATTGTAATAAATAACACCACACCCCATCCCATGCTACCAATCCCCCACCGTTATCACCCTTCTGAGAAGTACTGGTAGGTACTAAACATATCATCACTTGAACAAAAAACATTGGTAACAGTGATAATGCCAGGTTACCTCAGGTATAACTCGTTATCGGAGCTTTGGCAGCCCCAGATAAAGTTATGTCTCAGACAGCTGTTATCTGTCTGATAACTACCATTGATAAACACTCCAACTGGGTTGTCTGACGGTCTTGCGATAAATCCAGTTTAACTCTCAGGTAACTGCGATTGATAAACCGGCCTTGAGACACCATTGCCGAGAAAACCCTGAAAATCATTTATTATTATGTGTATGATTAAGAAAATGTGAAAATACGTGGAATGAATGTGTGTTAAAACGGTTCAAAAAATCTCAGTATGAACACATTTAACTGAAAATGATGAGGTATGGCCTAGAAAAAAATACCTATGTGAATAAATACGAATCCTGTCCCTAGTCCGGAGTTATGCATGTGACAATCAATTTCGAGTTCCTACTTGCGCAGGAGCTATTAGACAGTTTTAGCGAATTTTAGAAAAAAATGAAGCTATTGCTTCCAAATTCTAGTAATACAAATTTTTGAAAATTTACTTCATGGGAATATATGTATATATTTATAAATGTCACTCCAGACGATACCTGACCGAGGAATCGAGATAAAAATCCGAACAATTTTAAAATGTCAATAATATCAAAAGTAAGGATGAGTTCGTTGGCAGAATTTTTGAAGTACTCCAAGGGGTGAAATTTTGAAAATTTAGATTCAAAAATCGCTCAAAAAACGTGTTTTTGAGGTTTTTGGTGTAAATTACCATCTTAAACATAGAAACCAATGGTACATCCGGAATCAGTATGAATTTCCTCTAAGATACATCCACCAAATCGGTTAAAATTATTCTTTGAAAATTCGCTCATCAACTCATGCTGCATGGATGAAACTTTTTGATCTTCCTGCTTTCTGAAAACGCGTTCCAATACGCGTAGCTGATAAGGCAAAACGGACCAATGGTCTTGCAGCATTTTCTTTCCGTCAAGTGTATCGGATCGCGTTTTCGAAAACGGGAAGAACAAAAACTCTCTATTGATGGTCGAATCAAGACGATATTCATGGGCAATCATCTTGGATCCAATCACCAACTACCCTCCGAATTTGAGTGAACTTGATCCATTGAGAAGGGAAATCGCTGATCCAGGAAATTCATGTATCCGCTACTATTTGTCTGACGGCGCTCAAATACATGGGGGACCGTCCAGAGGCTATTCAACCCGCACAATTCCTTAAAATGTCATCGAAATCGTACCATAATTTCGTGAAACTTCTCCTGGGAGAGTCAAATGGCCACAGAAAGACTTCCCGGAACCAAAAATGCACAAAACGCTCGGAAACGAAAAAAGCAAGAGGAAATCTTGATTTTAGTGGACTTTTTATGGCCTATTACACGGATATAATGATTTTCCTTGGTGGGCACATCATTTTGTCAGACCTGCTCTGAACGAGCAAACACTCCCTGGGTCGCATACGTCCCAGTAATTTTAAAAGTGTTAAAATACCGTGGAAACAATTATGTTGCTTATAAATCCCCTTGACCTTCGTGTCATCATCATCATGCTTTATTGATACTCCGTCGTCGACGTCGAGGTTAGCAGCCGAATCTATAGAGCCGTTTTTAAGCATCCCGTCGCGTCGGAGGTGGTCTGAGGGAAACGTGCTAAACGTGTTAACTCGTCCAGAAAAGGTGTGTGCCTCTCCACTCTATTGAGCAAATAATGTTGGATTTCAGAGCTAAAAACAGGTTTTAACCAGTTGATTTAACGTTCATTATCTGATGGGAACTCTAAAAAGGAGAGAGTTGAGGGGGGTGTCTTTCGGGTATCGAGCGAAGAGTAAAAGTGAAAAAGAGAACCGTCGGGCTTTCTAAATACAAGGAGGGAGTAGAAAGAGGGTTCCGCGATCATTACGCAAATATTTTGACACCCTCTGCCCCCTGTCGGCAGAAGATAATTTAACCTCGAGTTGTAAAGACGGAAAAACTCCCAGAAATGTCATACTTCGGAAGTTCTTTATTTATTCTCGCGGTTTAAGAAAAATACGAACTTTTTAAACCCACCGACAATTGGTCCCCTCTCTCCAACCCCTTTCACCCTTACCTTTTCCCGTGAAACGAGGGTGAGAGCTGAAACTCATTAAGTTCCTTGTCAGGAGGCGCGCTGCTGTAGCAAACGCGGTAGTTCTTGAGTTGAGAAGCCGCCAGCATCCCCCTTCTCGCCCTGTGGATTTTTTCCCAACCGCTTCTACCCAGAGTGCGTCGATTGCTTTCGTCCATTAACCTCCGAATGGCTCTGTAATTCGCCCAATCACTCCCCCAGAAAGTAGAGGGGGGGGGGGGGGGGGGATCGGCTAGTCCCAGGGCCTTTTGAACCCCCAAGTGTGTTCATTATCGGCGTTTCATCATTTGGTGTTTTCCAAGTTTTTCAGGGACTCATTCCTGTCAGAGGACCGAAACCCCAACAAAATAACCCTTTGCATGACACGTATATTCTTTTTTGACCCATGAGGGAAATTGAAGGAGTTGCGTTGCAACACTGGAGAGCCTTGAGCGCCTCCGCAAATTGCTTTCAGTTATTGTCGAGTGACTGGTATGGTTCTAGTTTGACTACTCTTATTCTGGAAGACTGAGTAGAAAAAACTTTATTGTAAAACAGAACTACATACGTTCATTTTGTCGTCATTTCAAGATGTATCTTGTGGAAACTTTTGCTATATCTATTTTATAGATATTTTTTGTCATTTTGTACACCTACTCAATGTAGAAATAAGCCAATAAAATAAGGCTGCTTTTTATTCGAATAAATAAAAACTTTGTTTCATTTATTGAAGAAAAAAGAAATTCCAAAAACTGTTTTCCAATAATTATGGTGAAATTGGTTATATTGGTTGAAAGAAACACTGTTGAAATGTTTTCTACTACCCTTACATTCACAGTTATAGGTAAATTCAAAAAAGTTACATTTTGGATATACAGAACAGCGGATAATTTGCATCAATTAGGGTGGTAGGCCAAAAAAGCCCACGTGTCACCAAGCACTAGAAAATTTCACGTGTCATGCAAAGGGATAAATCCATCTCTTGTAAGTATCATTATTTAAGAGAGTACGGGGTAACCCCGGTCAGTGGAAATTTCGGTCACTGAGGTTTTGGTAGGAACGAAGCGTCAGAGGAGATTACAAAGCAGGAGGTACGTCTGTTGAAGTATGTGGGACCTAAGATCTTCAAGTAGGAGGTTTCTATCGACGTTATAGCTAACAGCAGATCAAATAAGGTTACACGTTCGTTCGTTCTCCTTCCCAAAACTGTCCCTTTTCTTCAATAAGTAGTTGAGTGTGGGGACAGTTTGGACAGTTATTTTCAAATTGCTGTACTAAACCCCCTTTCAGTAAAAAATAAACTTTTTTGTGTGTTTTATTCGGGTCGATGTAAACTCACTTGATTTAGGTAAAACATAACCACAAGAAAGTAATTCCCATTTCACAAAAACGACGATTTACCAAAAATGGAATTTTGTCCAATGTGTCCCACCTGTTCGGACACATTGGACAAAATTCCATTTTTGGTAAATCGTCGTTTTTGTGAAACAGGGATTACCTAAATCAAGTGAGTTTACATCTACCCGAATCAAAACGCACAAAAAAGTTTTCTTACATCAATTTAAAGAAAACTGTCCAAACCGTCCCCACTCTAAAAGCGGAAATACGACGAGACAAAAGAGGTTGGATTCATGTAGGGACACACGGGACAGTCTGTCCAAAGTGTCCCTCTCAATGCAGATCGCAGGTATTATGTAGTACCCATGGATTTTCGTTTCTATGGACGCCAAAAGTGTTTCACACTCTACTCTTGGAGCCAACACACTACACGGTACACTACTAAAAAAGTCTACAAATTACACTTTAGTGACTAAAATAGATCGGAAACGAAGGAACAAAAGCACAACAACACAGTTAAAAATTCGAAAAATGCGATTGATAGGAGACCTTCATATTAACACTTGTACTCACTCTACTTCTTTTCCTTCGTCTTCTACATCTACTTGAGTGAATCAAGGACTCCAGTTTTGGTGGTAACCTAACCTTTATAGCACTGTCCAGTGTGTCCCACTTTCCGAACTGTCCCCACCCTCCCCTAATTAGAAAATCTCAATAATAACTATTTTGATGCATGATTGAACTTCCGATTTTGACTGCACTATTTTCCAAACAGTCTTAATTAATCGGGAGTGTCACGATTCGATTCAGCTTGAAAACTTATGTGGAAAATTATACCTAACTCCTCTAATCATTATGTTTTGTTATGAGATGGAATCTGTTGAAGCGTTTTGTTATGTAATATGCTGTTCACTTTTAAAATTGATCACGACCTCTTGCTCAACACTCTTGTTTGATGTGTGATACGACAATAAAATTCATTCTGATTCAGATCAGTAGTGTTCTCTGGCTAAACGCATGATGTATCAAATCCCTGCAAAACCCATAATTCCCATCTCGCATGATTCCTATTTGCGTTTGATTTTGATGACATTTCCAGAGTTTGTGTTAGTTGGCTTCTGAATGAACTCTATGATTTGCGTTTCACCAAAAATCCACAACTTAATGTTCCGATTTAGCTCAAATTTGGAAGGTTGCAGGATGGTATATAGGAGATTCTCCTAAGTAGTTACATTCATGTGGTACATGCGACTGGCCATAAAGCAACTTGGAAATTTATAAAACATTACCTTTCCATTCTTCAATGAAAACTTCATGATCTAGCCAAAATTTTATTGATAGTTTAGAACTTCCTCGTAGTATTTATACATCCATTTCAGTTATCCACAAAAATCATATGGATGATATTATTCATACATGCGGCTCATCCACTGGACAGAAGTTTTGTGTTCAGTCAGTTCACTCTACAATGAATAGTTTGAGCGTTTCCAGTTCAGTACGTGAATAAGTGACGGATCCATTAAAAATCGCATACAAAACTGCAAGCTGAAATCCTGTGAAATGCGAATAACTTCTTTTTTTTTAAACGGAGCAGACGGTACTTGTTGCGCACTTGACTTCGTACGGTGGCGCCCTCACTGGTGATGGCATGAAGTGAACGAGGCTTCAGCACGAAAAACTAATTTACAAGCTCACTCCTCTGGCTCTCATGCCGCGGGTCGCTATATCAGTGCAAGCGATCCCCAACGATAGGACGTTGCACATTATGCTCAGACCCCCAGCTGTGCAATGTACACTCATTCTGTACTACGGCAGAATAACACGCGAGGAAATTATTAGTGTCAATAAATTTATTCATTTATTCGTTTGTCTAACGCGAAAAGTACTAGCATTAAAAATCAATTAGCTGAATTTTCCTTTGAAGGTACATTTTTTTGTTTGTTTTTTTTTGTTATCGTAGCACTATGAACATCATGTAGCACTATGAACATAAAACGATCTTCTCGAACAAATCTCGATGGAATATAATTTCCTGCAATGGCGAACTTGCATGGTTACCTTCTTTTTATTTCAGTGTTTGAAAGATCCTAGAGAGGGCTTTCCAAGAAGGTGATATAATGATGGGTATCCGATGATTGAAACTTGCCAAAAATGGGTCTTGTAATTTTAACCTAACTGACGTCACTGACCACCGCCTGCCTGGGCGGGTTCCTCAGCTCCCCAACCTAAATGACATCACTCACTCCCTTTCAACCTGTTTTCTGTTTAAACCAGACGTAATTCCAAGCTGGAAGCTGTCACTAGGGGTTTTAAAGGGCACTCAATTAGATTTTTATATTAAATATGCAAAATTCCTACCCATGCAAGTTCCCTATTGCCAAAAGGATGCTATTAAAAAGAACGATTTTATAAGACGCCGATCGAGTAGTTCCGGAGCTACGCCCATGAAAACAATTATCAAGTTTGCGCTTGCGCAGTAGCTATTACTGATCCAATCGTGACAAAATGCATAGTAGATTGTATTGGAGCCAGCCCCCAACTACCCTCCAATTTTGAGCGAAATAGGTCAATTTAGAACTGAGATACAGGGGTTAGAGGATGTGTATTATATTAATATGATCTGTGTTCCTACTCACTCTACGTACCCAAGTTATTTGTCCACTAACATCAAACTGCCTGACATCTTACTATAGTTGGAGGGCGAGTTTCGTTGTGCAACTAACCTTGAAACTACGCTTGTCCTTGAAAATAGTACGAGTGCACAACCGCGAGATAGCATCCAGTCCAGGATAAACAAGCAGGATGATCTAACAGTGAAGAGCTCAGAAGCGTTATTATATTTAAGCGTTAGTATATTTCAATCCATTGAACGTTTGCCATGAAATAAACTTTGAATTCCTGAACAATATACCTACTTGAGGTCAGGAACGAGGTTCTTCTCAATACATTAATGTTGAAGAAGATTCGTACGATGATTTATAAGGGCACTGGATGGTGATGAGGTGTCCTTCTCGTGACGCTGAACTAACGTCCATCTTGATGGATAGGAGTAACAGCGTTCAGATTTCACCGCATTTCCCCCTTCAGCCTTCGCTTGAAACAATTTTTGGAAGCTCTCCTACTGCTTTGCCTGGGAGAGCACATTATATAAAACATAAAGTATTGGTTTAAAACTTCGGGCACTAAGATGTATTGCCATATTGGAATTTTCGTGGAATTCTCTTAGAGAAACCACCATAATATCATGGCATTTTTGTGGTTGCGTGAAAAAGTAATATCCAACACATAGATACATATCCAACAAAATGTTTTCATACTGTTTGGTGGGTGGGCGTGGGAGTCATATATTGCTTCCTTTAAAATAGTGATTCATCATTCCGGATTATGCACCACTATTGTAACCTACCTACTACTATTACTGATACCCACACTTTGGGTGCAACAAAATAGTCAGCCAGTCCCAGATAGAAAGGGAGAGTAAAAGGGTGGAGGGAGGGGCGAGTGCGCCATAAACGCAGTAAAAACATTAAGCTTCTAATCATTTAAACGTTTCTGTAAAGGTTAAAATTTCATTTGGAGCTGCTATTAAAGAAAATTCAATTGAACCTCGGATTTGGAATATTTGCACCTCGTGACCCTAAATGTTGGTAACAATTGAACGAACTCACATACACACCAGTCTCCTGTTTTCTTTCATTTTTTGTTTCTTTAAATGCAAATTGCAATCCTCGATACTTTCCCTCCATCAATCTGGTCAGATAGGAAAAGTAGTAGGTGAACCACTATGGTACTACCTCACTCCGAAATATTTTGGTGAAGTCAAAGTAAATACTTTATTATTACCTACCTAACCCATTAATGAACATACTCCCCCGCCGTTTGCACCAGGAGTGTCAAAAAAATCGCCTTTCTTCAGTTCTACCTATTTTGTCTAATTTTAATAACTTCTATATTCCAATCCATCCCCAGGGAAGGAATTCTTATAACATCATGAAGATGAATTTTTGTTTACTAAACGTACCTTGAAAACGAAAAAAAAGTTCCATTCATGCAGCAT
>JAEMON010000001.1:73451343-73472247 GCA_030264115.1 Lygus lineolaris
AGCTGCATTTTCTTCGAAAATTCGCTAATGGAATTGATATTTTACTAAAAGGGGATTTCTCAGTATTTTTACAAAGAAAGATTTGCAGAAGAACCATCGCTTTATTAATTAGATTTAGCTCTGTATTTCATCGTATCAACCACAATGGGCAGAATGCTATCTAGCGGCCCCAACATCTAATAACATCAAGGTCAAGTGGAGCTACGAGGTCAATACGTTTAGGTGAAATAAGATTCATATGTATCTTATTTGTGTTGATACGTCCTTCTCGTGTCTTTGGATGAATGTCGCTTGATATGGATGGGTATACCCACGACCTTCCCTCTTCACTTCACAATCACTTTCACTCAATTTTTGGAAGCTCTCGTGCTGCTCGCGGCGGGAGGGCTCATTTAAACACATAAAATGTTATTTTAAAACCTCGGGCATTAAGATCTGTCGCCATAACACGGGCAGTCGCGTTGGACATTATTTCAGGCAACCACAAAAATTACAATATCTTGGAATTTTGGTGTTTCGGAAAAGAAAAAATATAACATTTATTTCCTCTTTTTTGTAACATGGACGTACAGAATCAGTCAGTGACAATTTTACCTGAATTGATAGAGGAGTTCCGGAGTTAGGTATGGCTATGAAAACACATTTCAAGTTTGCACATGCGCCATAGCTATTACTGATCCTTTCTTGATGAAACTCATAGGTATCGTCTTGGATTGATCCTCGATCTACCCTCCAAAATTGTTCCATTAGGAACTGAGAAACCGGAGTTTCAGGAAATTCACATTTGCGCATGCGCACACGCAACTACTCATCCGATGGCGATGAAAATAATAGGGGAACGCTAGGGGGCTAACCCGCCCAATCCCTGAAGAGTTGTCCAAAAACGCAGATCATAGTTTTGCCTGGGACTAGGAATATACCACAGACGTACAGAAAGACTGACAGCCAGACATACAGACAGACGGACAGACACTATACATTGTTCAAAAAGCTCTGAAACCGAAAAAGCAAGTGGAAATTTTGATTTGGGACATTGTTTTGCTTCCGAGTCTACCGAAGATAGCGGAAGCTTCGTTTTCATTTTGAAAATCGAAAAAATGTATACCCTCCATTTGAATTTCCATTCTCATTTTACGTTTCAAAGCTCCCTGAACTAATTTGGTTCCATGTCCGTCTGTCCGAATTTCCTTGTTACAGCCATATTTTCCATAGTTTTCGTTCTATTTTGTTTAAATTTTCAGGGATCATTCGGGTAGAGCCACTTGAGGTCCCATATGAATTTCATCATGATTGAATCAACGGGAATAAATTTTGTTCTTGATTTTGTTGACATTTTATATAAACTGACTAACATCAACACGATCAAGAGTTTTGAACTTACACTTGCAAGTCGCAATACGTTCTCATCATCATTCTAATGTTTGGTCAAGAACAATAGCAGGCCAACGAATTACGGCTATGAATGACCCCACTCCACGGATATTCAGCTAAATTAAGAGTGATGTAAATTTCGATTTTATTACCTACTCTTTGTGATTGATATTGCACTCCCTCATTACTGGCAGCAGGAGAGTTTCCAAAAAATTGCACAACATTTTCCTGGTTGCGATATTTACATAATGCGTTAGGCCCTGCGAATAAGAATAATTCATATACCTACCCCTATTCATCCCGAGCTGCTTGAAACCAGCGACACAGGAAGGAAGTCTCATCACTTGATGAAGATGAATTTTCCTCTTCTAAACGTTTGTTGAAAACGAAAATAAGTAGTGCTACAAACTAAAACTGTAAGTAGTAGCGAACTTATCAGTATTTTCCCAAGGATAGTATTTTTGTAGTGCATAATAGGCACCGCTCCATTAATAGATGGAACTCTAAACCGGATTCGGAACCTCTTTTCATCGTACCGATCATTATTGGCAGAATGCTATCTAGCGGCCACGAACATCTACCAACATCAAGGACAAGCGGGGCTTCAAGGTCACACTGAACCAAACCGTAAGATGGCACCCCCCATCAGAGGCAGGACTGTTTCGGTATCTGGAAGGTATTTCTCAGCGTATGTCAACATGTACCAACGAACGACATCCCAAACTACTAAGATATTAAAACTGTTGCTAGCATAGTGTTTAGAGCATAATCAGACTGTGATGCTAGAGTTAGGCGGCCTGATTATTACTGCCTAGAATTTTTTACAATTAAACCACTCTCTTTTGTTATTTGCACCACCCACACTTTCTACTACTTTTACTGATGGACTGATGGGGTATGATTCTCATTCTTGAAGATAAGAGCGCAGCAATTGTGTTAAGCATCGACGCTCATGTTACCGAGTCCGATAGTCTTCCTTCTCCTGGTCTTCCATCAAAATATTTAAATTATTGTTCATTATTGTAATCTCGCTAGCACGGACGACTAATTATAACTTCCAGTACCAAGGCCGAGCCATGAATCCATGGATGACTCTATTTCTAGACCAAATGTTGTTAAGTGAGTTCGAAATGTTTTTACTTACTTGATTTGGAAACACCCAGTTTATACCAATAAATGTTCCAGAAAAGTCGAACATGGCTCTCGCCTTTCGTATGCTGGAAGTTCACTAGTTCGAAGGTGAACTTTTCAAATATTTATTTTTGAAATAGGTATTTGATCTCTACAGTTATCGTATCAAGGCCTTGGGGTTCCAGCAAAAAACCCTTGTCTTAGCAAGAAATTGTATTTAAATTTTTCATATTTTTTGTGAATGTATCTATAATCCCAAATATCTTCAAATTGTAGGGGGAAATGTTACGAAAATTCCATTTAGTAAATGTGCTGGTGAAATTACTACAATTATGAATGAGCCTCAAAGGGCTCACCGCCCTGAGAGCCTGATTCCGAGTTCTCCCAGGTATACAGCTTTTTGTTGGGGGGGGGGGGGGGGGGGGGGGGGGGGGGGGCCTAAATCATTTCACTCATTACGCATCGATGGAATACAAAATTCTGAGTTTCAGCTTTGATTTGACAGTGGTGTTCTTTGCTCCCTATCGACTTGATATGCACTTCGAAGCTAGAAGACAGTATGGTTATCATTTCAAGTATATCAACGATTGGTAACACCATTTTCAATTTCAACCTGGAAAATATTTTTTTTCTCAAAAATGATTCTCAACGCAATTTTTCAATCTTGATTGGCAATTTAAATGGTTTAGAAACCGTTTTTTACTAATTTTAGGAACTTTAGCAAATGTTCTAAGAAAATGAAGCTATTGCAATAGGTCCGAAGAAATTATTATTTTGTCCGAAAACTTTTCATTTCGTCCTTTGAAAATTCGCTCATATTCATACATATCTATATGTTATGTGAAGTAAGGTATATGGTTCATATTGGGTACAGACCTATACTCTGGCCGAAGTACAGACATTTCATTTCAGGCCGAGTATACCTAAACTAGGCCAATGCTTTCTTTTTAGGCCAATACTTTCTTTTCGGGGCAATACTTCCCATGAACCTTTGGGTCAACTAAAGAAAGTAGAAAGAATTCTTTGGAAAGTTTCCTTAAGTAAAAGAAGTGTTCTTCCCATGGAGCTGAAAACTGAGAATCAACTAAATACCCCACGTTATCACTCTTATGGTTCAATGAAGCAGTGAACAGATCGGGTCAAGGGGTATACCAACTTAATGACGTTCAGAACACAAAATTTGAAGAAAAGAACGAGAACTGAGAACATTTTGAGACAAATTCTCAAGAATTGATACTTGATAATTGAACAAATAAAAAATTCTCAAAAGTTGATAATTGACACTCGGAAAAATTCTCAAATATCAGTACTTTGAAATTTCTTCATTTTGATGCCTGATAATCGAAGATTTTATCATAAAATGATCAGTTTTTGATGATGTTGGTGAGAAGTTGAGAATCTCAATTCAATCCCTGCTAGATGGTGTTCATGAAGACTGGAGTTGACACTAACGAATGAAAAAAAGTCAGAGCGCAAAAAAAAAAAAAACATTGATTGACAAAATATCCACGTGAGAAGAAAAAAGTTCCATTCATGCAGCATGAGTTGATGAACGAATTTTCAAAGAATAATTTTAACCGATTTTGTGGGTGATTCTTATAGGAAATATCACGCTAATTCCGAATATACCATATATGTTCCTATGTTTAGGAGATTTTTGGAACTAAATTTTCAAAATTTGACCCCTTGGAGTACTCCAAAAATTCTGGCCAACGAACTCATTCTTACTATTGATATTATTGACATTTTAAAATTTTTTTGGATTTTTTATCTCGACCTTTCGGGCAGATATAGTATGGAATGACACATACCTATTATAAACATATAAATATATATATAAATACCTATATATATATATATATATATAAAAGTGTTGATTGTCAGGAATCGTTTTAGAATGGTCTGAAACGGATTTCCATGAAGAAAATTGTCAAAAATTTGCATTACAAAAATTTTGAAGCCATTGCAATAGCTTCATTTTCTCCGAAAATTCGCTAATGACCCTTATATACGGCTCACTGCCAAGATAAGGGTTATGATAGCAATCTGTTTTAATCGAAATGTAGAATTTGACTTCTTTTGCGGTAAAATCACGTTCTAGACCACTTTGCGTAGTGGCGGAAGGAAGAGGCAGTTCAAGCAGCAGAACGACCTGCAAATTGAGACGTGGCCCAGGCGAGACGCTGAGACTTGGAATCGTCGCGAACGACGGAAAGCTATGCATCTTCATCATAAGATTCCGTTTGACGTGCAAATGCTCCGAAACCACATCTGAAGGCGGTGGAGTGTGGCAGTTTCATCATCGGGTGAGCCCCCACCACCACCAACGCACTCACACATACAGTAAATTCCTCATAGCGTCTCTTCCGTTCGTTCTGTCGGCACCTTCACGGTGCTGTATGAACGGAAATTACTGTGTAGGTATTTGATGACACAGAAATCTCTCCTCTAAGAAGTGGGATGCAAGTCCCTCTTTTTCCACTTTGTTTGAGGAGTATAGATCATCTGATAAAATTTTCCCTTTGGCCGTTTCCCCCAGACTACCTACATCACTAACACGGCAGAACCGCTATGAAAGAAAAGCGTCAAATAACATACCAAAAAAACGGGGTGAATATGCTACAGTTTTTGTTGTTTTTTGACTTTTTCGACCTTATATGGAGGGGTTATCGCTCGGATCGTATTTTTTTGAAAACCTACGCCTATCAACGAGTTTTCCTCAGGCGTAAACTATTTTTTTAGGCAGATGATTAGCGTAGTAATTAATCGTCAAAGTTGTACTAGCTTCACCCCGTGTTGTGGGGTGACTATGGTACACTAACTTTTTAAGCTCATAAATCCGATCTTGAACGCTGCATACCGTTGCCACCCCTCGCAACCTAATCTTGGACTTTTAAAAAAAGTGTTGGAGCTCATAACACTATAAAAAAAAAATCTGGTGCGAGGCTTCACACTACTTTCCTCAGCTGTATTTGGCCCTCAATCTATTTTTGTGGAGATGAGGGGCATTGGAACTTGTTTCTACTTGTTGGAAGAGTAAGCCCTATGAATTTCATCAAAATCGTTAGAGCAGTTTGGGAGAAAAGCTGAAAAATGGGCTAAAAACGACGTTTTTTCACCTAATTGGAATATTTTATCCCCCTAATAATTAACCTAGAGGGCTAAAATTTGGAGGGTCCCATCCTCAGACATTGGAGAAACCAATCCTCGAAATCGGATTTTTTTAAAAATCATTTTCGTAGGGGCCGCAATCGTGATCATACACATACGTACACACATACATAGTTTTTTATTTTATTTTATAAAACTCCCCTCAGAGGCGGAGGGGTCCAGCCATTAAAAAAAACTAAATAAATTAACTGATTACACATACATACATACATACATACATCCATACGGACTTACATACACTTTTCCAAAACGTGGAGAAAATTGATCAGATGTCGATTAGGACCAGTTAAAGTTGTTCAGAAATTGGGATTTCTGCTGATCGCAATACTTTCCATTCACCCCCAGGTGGCTGAGGAAAGTAAAAAACGAAAGAGACCATGTGAAAATGAATAAAAATGAAAATGTCAAATTAGGAATCTTAGCTCATTACTGGACATCTTGTTGTATGCCTTCCCTTAAGATAAAACATTCTAACCACAATTTGCGATTAGCCAGGGTATTATTGAACGAGTGTGAAGTGGTAAAAAATATTCTACATATTTTTTCAAATATTTTATTTTTATTTATTTATTTTATTTTATTTTTATTTTTTATTATTATTTTTTTTTTTTTTTGGGCACACTCTGTGTATCATTCTCACCCCTAGGAAGGCAGTTAATATGGTTTATCCAACAAAGAAAATCACCAGGCGACAATATTTGAGCATTTCTAACGTGAATCGCTTCACAATAGGTTTATTCACGAATATAAATCACTTACAGAGTATGAGAAGGGCCTCAGCAACCACACACTTGACACTTTAGCACAACTTGTAAAAGTATGGTGTTATTAGCTGTTACCACTTTTTCCCTTCAAGCACGTTAGAATCCATGGAGAAGGTTTTTGGTGATAGGAATTGCCTCAACCAAGCACTCTCTACATGAATAAAATAACAGCAGACCGTTCGAGCCATTTTCAAGCCCGCCAAGAGGATTTGAATTTGAAGAACGTCTCCGTACCATAATCACCTCGTATGTACCATAGTCACCCTGGTTCACGGTAAAGTAACTTACACAGGCTGTCCCATCTATTTATTTATATATTTATGCAACAATAAGGGGACTCACTCGTCCCTTTTCCCAACAGAAAAATAAACGAAAAATTAACTCAGCCACAATGAAAATAAGACCGAAACAACGGTACAATTACAGATATTGTTTGAAATAGCATCCAACAGAGACAAAAGCAACACAACTAACCAAAAAAGGGTGAGAACACAAAACCGAAACATCAACATTGTCAACAATATATAAAACGTGAAAAACCTTGTTTTCTGGAGGTAAATTGAACTTATCACTAGGTGATAATAAATGATTTTCGGGGAATTTACTCGCCCTGAATCACGAGGTGATATTAATTGTTTCTATTAGCGCATTAATGAATGGTGGGACCATGTACAACACTGCATAAAGGACAGTTCTTGAAGGTAGTATTGAGGCAAATTTTGCTCGTGTTTGCGCGCTGCATGATTTGGGTTACGGGTTATTTGATGAACATTAAGGGTTCTCATTTGAAAAACGTCTGCCAAGTTGGTTGGGTAGTATAGCTTCCTCACTTTTGTAACATAGACGTATAGAATCAGTTAGTGAACAGCAAAATTGGTTGAATAGTTCCCGAGTTATACCCATGACAATCAATTTCAAGTTTGCGCGTGCTCAGTAGCCAACACTCATCCAATTATGGCGACATTCTTAGGTAATTGTCTTGGAGTCAGCCCTCAACTACACTCCAAATTTGAGTGGAATCGATCCATGAAGAAATGGAAGGAAATTCACGTTTGAGCATGCACATTGCACACGGGCTACTAGTGGCCCGATGGCTATGAAAGTAATAGGGGACTGTCTGGGGGCTACCCCGAACAATCTCTGAAAATTTTACCGAAATTTGTCTAGTCGTTCCGGAGTTATGGCTATGAAACTCATTTCGAAATTGCGCACGCGCATTAGGTTTTACTGATGCAATTGCTTCGAAATTAGAAAGTAATTGTCAGCCTTCAACCACACACCCAATTTGAGCGAAACCGGTCCATTAGAAACTGAGAAATCGTAGTTTCAGGGAATTCACGGATGCGCATGCGCACACGACACTAGTCCGATTGCTATGAAATTCATAAGGGACCTTTTAGAGTCTAATCCGCGTAATCCCTGAAAATTTCACCGAAATCGGGACTGTAAATCCGGAGCTACGCCTATGACAACAAATTTCAGGTTTGCGCTTGAGCAGTGGCTATTAGTGATCAAATCATGACAAAATTCATAGGATATCGTCTTGGAGTTAACCCCCAACTACCCTCCAAATTTGAGCAGAATAGGTCAATAAGGAACTGAAGTAACGGGGTTTCAGGGAATTCACGTTTGCGCATGCGCTCACGCTAATAGTAGTCCGATGGCGATGAAATTGATAGGGGATCGTCACGGGGCTAACCCGCACAATCCCTGAAAATGTCATCAAATTTGGACCATAACATCATATACTTTTGCCTGGGACAAGGAATTGACCACAGACAGACCGACAGACAGACAGACACGGAACCAAAATTGTTCGGAAAGCTCTGAAACGTAAAAAGCAAGTAGGAATTTTGATTTTGGAGGACAACATTTTTTTTCATTTCTTGCACGAATGCATAGCTTCCTACCTTCGGTAGTGAGGAAGCAAAAATATATTAAAGTTAGAGCGCGTTCAAAGTGCGTTTTTTATCACGGAAAATAAGTGCGTTAGCTGGGAGACCGTCTAGGCATACTTCTAAGGGCATGCGCAAAACGTACGTCGTCTCCGTTACTTTGCGTGAGTATGTGAGGACGATATACAGCCCACCGAACTTGACAGACCCTTTTAACCGGATATTTCGGTCTGGAGTACGTATTTTGGCTAATCCCCAGTCCTGTGCAGTATTTGCTGGGTAGATTTCGAAATTAATTTCTGAATTTCCGAAGTTTCAATTTTTATAGACACATTGTTGTCAGAAACCATCTGTTTGTTCACAGATGTTGTTTCAGTCTTGAGAGGAAACCGCCGTCGATGGTGAAGATTTGCCAACCCCAGTAGGCCTAAGTCCCTGAAATGACCCCCAGATGGCACGAGCGGAGTTTCACCGCGCATCATTCGATCCACAGAAGACTGGAAGTAACCACCTGAGCCGTGAGCCGACTCCCACCACCACTCGTTATCGCCTAATGCGACAAAAAGTAAGATAAATAGTGGCAGGAGCCCGTGAAAATAAGGTGGCATATAAAATAAATAGGGAGAAGGGACCCAGAAGAATTCCTTTCTAATAAAGAATGGATGAATGTATCCATTTTATTACATTGTTTACAAGGCAGACCTTCCATCCATATTTGACCGTCTTCGTCATGACTTTGAAGTCAATGAAATACGGGAGTTTGCATATTTACTGAATATTTACTATTGGATGTTTTCCTGGTTTGAGTCTTATCATCAATATTGTACTTTGTTTTGGTCAATGACGACTATCGGGGGTCTTCTTGGGAAAGGAGGGATCGAGACTTGAGCTCAACAAAACTATTTCTTCAACAAACTGGCTGACATCTTCAGGTTAATTATCTTTCTAATTTTCAAAAATAAAATGGGAACATACTTAGGATTACTGACTTGTTATAGTGCCTATTGTTACATTTCGTTCAAAGCAAGATGAATTAAGCAGTAGTAGCATTCTCCGTGTCTATATTCCAAATTACGGTGTCCTCTTCAAGAAAAACAATCTAAGTGTTGAAGTAAATTCTGAAAGCAAATAAAACCGTCAATCCAAAAAAAATAAAAACATTAAGCATCAGATACCTGTCGTCATGAAAGCAAAATTATTCGAAATGTTGAACCTAAGAGAATGGCCCGAAGTAACTAAAAAGTTACGAATTATTCTTGATGTTGTCGGTATCCTGGTACCAGCTGAACACTGAATTCTCACATTTTACCCTTAGTTACACGGCAGTGGGGAAATCTCCGCATTTTTATTTTTTCATATTTATTTAGGTACTATTTCATACACAATTTCAATTTGATAATGTTCTGGATTGGTATTGGAAGGATCACAGATAACAGTTACTCTTCGACGAAATAATTTTTTCATTTTAAGAAGTGGTGGGTAGGCGAAATGGAGAAATATTAAAGTTCCATTCATGCAGCATGAGTTGATGAGCGAATTTTCCAAGAATGATTTTAACCGATTTGGTGGGTAATTCTTATAGGAAAATGTCACGCTGATTCCGAATGTACCATATGTCCCTATGTTTAAGATGGTAATTTACACAATCATTTTCAGGGTTCGGACTATTTTTGTGTAATGCTTTTTGACCACCACCACCACCCAACAACTGTGATAATGAGATAACATCACCAACATTGGCCTCTGCTTTATGCCATAGTTTCTGTGGTTTTAGTTTTGCAATTATTGTAATTTGTAAAATTTTTATCTTAAAACATACCTAAGTAAAACTAATTTTAATGTTGATAACCGTTCTACCTTCTCCACAACATATCAACAACATAATTTGCAGTAACCCAGAACTTTATGTAAGTAAACCAATGATTACACATAATCAAATCGCTACTACTTGTTACATGTTACATATATAATAGTTTCTTCATATTTTATAGATTCGCTTGCATGATTAGGACCCAATCCCTGGGTAGAAACGTTGCAGAATAAAGAAGTTTATGGAAAAACCCATCAATTCTAGACTGGTCATCCCATCTCCTAAATATCATTTTGGACTAGATAAAACAAACACTCATTATATAATGAAATATATATATATATATACATATTAAAAGAGTGTTAAATTTCAGGAATCGTTTTAGAATGGTCTGACGTAGAACGGGTTTCAGACCATTCTAAAACGGATTTCCATGAAGAAAATGTCCAAAAATTTGTGTTATTTAAATTTTGAAGGCATTGCAAT
This sequence comes from Lygus lineolaris, assembly GCA_030264115.1. Lineage (NCBI taxonomy): Eukaryota > Metazoa > Arthropoda > Insecta > Hemiptera > Miridae > Lygus > Lygus lineolaris. Next base: position 73,461,972 of record JAEMON010000001.1, read on the forward strand.
AGCTTCATTTTCTTCGAAAATTCGATAAAACCTATATCACACAAAACTAATTTCAGGAACCAACGTATCCTAATTGATCTAATATTTAAAGTTACCCTGAAAATCCACATTCATCAACGAATGGGCCAACATATTTTCGTTTCTCGATTGAAAAATTTCGTGGATTTTCTCCAAAAAGTAAGCAATATCTAAATACCGGCACGTGATTCGTTGAGACGTAATGGGATTCTGAAAATGGGTCGAGAGAACGTTATATGATGGTGGGAGTTGTTGTTGGTCTTCCTACTCAGAAAAGGTAGGAGGAAAAATACCCGGAACCCTGGTTGGTCAACATTGAAGGGATTGGATTATATTTATTTGTTTCTGAAAATGTAGGAAAATCCCCCAATTAACCCATATTTGCCCAAGTTTTTCTTTCTCTGGATTTCTCAGAAAAACCTGCAGAAAATAGTTCCTATCAACCGTTTGTCACTATTTGGATGGGAAAAACAAAGTTCCGATGGTCAGATTTGATATAGTCCCATGTTCCCATAAGGGAACACTGGGCATGAACGGGTAGTGTACGTGCCAACTCATCTGAGAATGGAAGCAAGAGTAATAATAGTTTTTCCTACATTTGAACCAATCAAAACCTAAAATAAATTTAAGATTCGAATGAAACCATCCCCACTACATCGTATAACCCCCCTCCCTACCTCCTCCCTCCAACTACTACCCTCTTGCAGAACTCCACTACCTTCTTTCCATTCAAAATCCTCTGGAAGTTCATAAAATATATAGGTAGTAGTAGTTACTGTAGTAGTAGTAGTTACTGTAGTAGTAGTAGTTACTGAACCTAGGAGGAGGATCCCCCCCCCCCCTCCCCGTAGGAGTTCCACCTTATATTTGGCTGTAGGTACCAACTGTATCTGTGTGTATCGGAGGTTCACACATTATATTTGGTTGTAGTTACTGTACCTTATATCGGAAGTTCACACGTTATATTTGGCTGTAGGTACTGTAACTTATATCGGAGGTTTGCATCTTATATGTGGCTGGTAGCTACTGTACCTTATATTGGAGGTCTACCTTATCTTTGGCTGTAGGTACTAAACTGTACCTTATATCCGAGGTCTACCTTATATTTGCCTGTAGAGACTGTACCTTATATCGGAGGTTCGCACCTTATATTTGGCTCTAGGTACTGTACCTTATATCGGAGGTCACCTTATATATACCTATATACGAGGTGAGACTGAAACATTTGATTCACTTACCTACAAAATGTAATGTACCTACATATTTACTTGATGTAAACGGTTTTGACTGTGGAAACTGATCAACAATAGAGCTAAAATAGTGTGGTGACGAGGGGAGGGGGTGGGGAGGGGGGAGAAAAGGTTTCAACAACTTGGTTATAAATAATTAACGATAGTTGGTAACAAACTAAATGTCTGCAAACATTAGACAATAACCTTTTCATCTTGATAAAGCTCGAGGATTTAAATGTCTGCAAACATTTGACAATAACCTTTTCATCTTGATAAAGCTCGAGGATTAGGTACCTCGAAGAGCTCTGAAAGCCCATAGTGTTCCCATAATGGAACATTGATATAAAACCGATTATTTCTATAGGTGTGAACAATTTTTTCACCTGAATCCTTCTCAATGCCTTTTTATAACTTATAACAAACTCAGAAACCAAAGGTGGGCATTAGAAACAATAAAAATAATATTATAGTAATTAAATTTTCTCGGACATCTCCTGGGCCAAAATGAAGTTAAAACTTGAACGACGCAAGAACTGCACAGAATGAAGTTTGAAACCAAACTGAGCGTCTGGGACGTTGGTCTGGGTTAGGACAAGGATGTAAACACGCATTCAGGTATCTAAGATCACATTTATTGATCTACTGATCGATAAACCAAGACAAGGTCCTTTGTTCCCAAATGGTAACAGTGGGCAAATATGGGTTTTAACCCAGGATACATTAGTTTACGTAGTGAACGAAATATACCCAGTAAATAACAGGGTATATTTTACTCAAAATTGACTGCCCTTACTACAGATGACGCGATTATAGTTTTTTTGGCTATGAACTTTGAAGTGAGTATATCAAGATATATATTGTACAGGTACCCGTTATTTTCTATTTCAGTTGGTGATTGAAATTGTCGCAACAGTTATTTTTACACAAAAGGAAAAATCACCATCACTATGAATGTGAATTGTAAGCTTGCATTATCGCCCTGTTATCTCCGCCTTCAAAATTGTTTTGCATGAAAAACTATGAATGTTAAGTAAGGATGTCTGAAACCCAGGATCGAACCCATCGCCATTATCCATTTCACGGTCACCAAATCAGTTGAGGGGTCGTTTTCTAGATGTAGAGGACAGCTATCTAAAATGAAGAAAATCTCGAAATTCGATTTTCGAAATTGTCACGATTTTGGTATAAGAAGGAAGATAATGCATTCGTCAATACATGATCCGACGGGACAACCCTTATAATGTAGGGTGTTCCAGCTATCACTTGCCACCCACTTATTACATTCAACTGTTTACTTCATTCACAAGATTGATAATCCAAAACGCCATTCTTAAGGGGGTTCCGCCAGTAGTGTCAAACATTTCTACAACTTTTCCTAGCCAAAAATCGATCAAATCTGTTTTTGGCATTCTTTCATTTTTTTAATTCTGGAAGGCAACACACTATATCAAAATTTTAAATTTCGAAAATTTCTCATTTTGTTATCAATTTAAACTTTAGAATTTAAAATTTTGATAGTGCGTAGCCCTGCAGAATTAGAAAATAGAAAGAATGCCGAAAACAGATTTGGAGTTGATCGATTATTGGCTGAGAAAAGTTGGAGAACTGTTTTAACGGTAAAATGGTAACGGGAGGGGGGGAAGGGGTGGTTACTTTTTTTTAAACATATTGACATGAAATAGTAATAAGATTTGTAGTGAGAGTTAATATTTTATGAACTATATTTTTTGATGGCGGTTCACACTCTGGCCGGAACACCCTTGAAGGGGCAGGGGACGGAGCCCCAAATGTCCTCAAAAATGCCTAAATCTCAGCTACCAAAGGGTATATAAGAACTCTTACATTATTACTAATTGGGACCAATAAGTTTAAAACACAGTTAACCTCCCCCTACCCCTTCCCCTAACCATTTTAGCGTTGCACAGTTTTTATTCATTTTTCTCAGTCAAATTTCAACGGATTTTGACACGGTTGGCGGCATTTTCCCTGTTAAATCATTCAGGATGAGGTGCCTTCATGCCAATTTAATTTTTTTAATGGGGTTTGAAAAATTCAAAATTTCGAAATTAAAAATATACATAGCTGATCCCCCTGGAGAATCGAAAAACGAGAAGAATGCCACAAACCGCATCAGAATCAATCAAAAACTGGCTGAAGAAAATTGGAAAAACTGAATTACATGAGTCTTTGGCCCCTTAACGATTTTTGTCTGTAGTTCGAATAGATAACGCAACGCCCACTAATTTTTTTTAAATGACAACCCCCATTTTCATAGCAGATTCTGATCCTAGGTAACATTTTATGCAAGAACAACACTCGAAATGTTGCAAATTTGCGCACAACGCGAATCGCCTTGTTTTGTGCATAATTCAATTCTCACATGTTAAGCATGTTTTTCGGAGTAAGTTTCCCGGCTTAGTTGTCAATTTGAGCAGTACAACCTTGAAAAACCGCCCTTCAACCAGAAATTTACCAGGTTCCACCAGTTTTTTAGGTATGAAAGCGCTAAGCGAACAACTGACCACGTGATTCAGTGTGAAAAAAATACCTCCTGAATCATGTCTCACATTTTTCGATAATTGATTATGTTCACGAGTTTCAGGTTTTAAGCATATTTCGCATTTATTTGTGCACTAAAAAATTCGTGTGACGAGTCATTTTTCCATGGCATTTCTCGCATAATTCTAATCTACAATAGGAAAACGGGAGAATATGTTTTAAGGATTTACGAGAGAAAAATATCACGAAGAATGCCTTAACATGGGGTTTTCGTCTCGTGAAATGAGGAAAGTGGGCGATAAGTTATAGCTCGGACACCCTCTATAAAGCATTCCTTACGATACATATTAGAATAATATGTTTTCCGTAGGCTGACTATTTGTTATCGAAGGAATAATGGGCAATTCTGGCTATTCCATTTTATTCGTTTAACTGAAAGATTTCAGTAAGAGCTTTCCAAAAGGGTGCTATATGTGGGGTATCCGATGATTGGAAGTTAGGGAAAACGAGTGCCGAAAAAAGATACAGATGACGTCACCCACCCCACCTGGGGACCACCCTCCGCTTCTCAGAACAGATGACGTCCACGAGTGATCTTCTCACCCGTTTTACAGCCAACCTAATGGACAAATTGAAGCTGAAAATTAAAACTAAGAGATTTTAAAGGATGCTGAAATCAAATTTGAAGTCAAAAATTCAAATTTACGACACACTGGAATTCCTCATTGTGATAAACAATTCATGTTACCGCTTTTTAAATATTAAACCTCGTCATAAACACGATTGAATGTCGATAGACCTGCCGTGGCTACCGGACTATAAACTGGAATAACCAAAGCGAGACAGAGCAGGGTAAATACACCAGACCGTGACGGGTGTCTTTGAATCAGTTTCCTTTGTGAGGTCCAACGGTGGGCCCACAGGAAAAAGAAAAACTCTCCTTTCCAACCGAGTTCCCAATCCTTGATTTGTGACCCCCGAGAAAACGGTTGGGAGGCAGTCACAAGAAATAAGATGAATAGAAGGACGCCAAATATAATATGAATAAGTAATGACGAGGATGATATGGTTTTGTTTACGATGGAAAGAACAGGTCAACACGTTTTCCGAACGTCTCTTCAAGCCTGGTCAGGTCGGCAATAGCATCGTCCGAAGAGAGTTCCACCTCTAATCGATTGTTTTTACCACGGTTCGGATGACGCAGTGGACGGTGCCGTCAGAAAATAAATGGCGCAGTTGGATGCTAACTTCTTTCGGCAGGTTCCAGACTGCACAGAAAAAGAAGACTGTTGATGTCACGCTAAAAAGACGCCGGCTATTATGAAGTCATGTTGCAGCTGAGAAGAATCCGTGATCTTCCCAACCTTCGAGTATAATATAAAATGTTCTATTATTATACTCAACGCTCTCAACCTACTTCATCCATGCTGGAAAACCAGCAACAACAATAACGACGATATAACAACAACCGATTTAGTCATTCTCGTTCCCAGTTTCAACTACGGTTTTTTCCGTTTTGTTGCAGATTTCGCCGAATCTTCCAATATCGATTCGGCTATGCCAGCCTCCACAACAAGATGCAAACCCTGATATTCTGTACCAATAATTTACTTTCCTGGTTGTAAACTAGCGACCGATTCTGATCAATTGGCCACTGAGCAAGTTCTAACTCGTTTCACTTCTCCCACTAATACAAATAGCTTCCTACCTTGGGTAGTGAGGAACAAAACGTCTGCCAACTAACTATGATTTGACGTAATTGTTGATGATGAGGTCCTGGACCGGAACTCGCAGTTACTAATATTTATTCTGCCTTATGTCTACAGGGTAAGAAGTGATTCACCTACTTCGGTATTACCGAATTTTTGGAAGACATCTCCGACTTGGAAGAAATTCCAAGACACCGATGTATCATTAATAATGTCTTACTTCGTTATCACGGTACCTATGTAAACAACATGTAAATTATTTCCAACAAAGGGCAGTATTTAACTTCACGAACAGTAACATAATGCTCAGCGAATGTTTGAGTATCAAATACAGTAGAAATCACTATCAACGGGTCGCGTTGGTTCTAAATACCGATTGCATTGTACATAGGTGAGTGTGTGTGTGTGATTAGATTTTAATGTATATATCGCACATCCAAATTATCGAGTTATCGTTAAACCGATACTACCCCGTTTAGAGCTCGTCGATAGCTACCTGGTGTTATAATATAACTCAAAACCGCCAATTTCGGACTTGTACCGGTCTTACTCCGGATGTACGAAATACCGGTTCGAATACCGATTACAAAGTATCGCGCTGTCCCTGCAGGATTCGTATGTATACACGGAATGCACATGATAAAATGAGTGTTCATTAGCTATTATTGATCCGATTATTACGAAATTCTTAGGCATTCGTTTTGGAGCCAGCTACCCCCAAATACTGGTCACATTGGTCAACTCTACCATGCTATCCCATTTTTCTGGGTAGGACAGATTCTGTAGATAGTTTTGTTAAAAAATACCCACTTCTTTTATCACTAAGGATAATCATTGCTCTGTTGGCGAAAGTGGTTTGACGCAATAATATTAGCATCTAAGGAGGAAATTAGTTCATTGGTATGTTCATTGGGTTTTCACATCCCCACTCGTTCAGAGGGACCCAGGATGCGAGTGAATCATGAAACTCGTATTCTGCACCTGACTCATGTACAAAACTATGGTAGTTTTAATAGCAACAACAGAGTAGCTAGACCTCGACCGGGAATCCGTTCTTTCCTAAATCTACTTAGAGTTCGGTAATTCCTATTTTTCTTCGTTCGAGGTATTCCATTAAGGTAAGAATTCTTACCATACAATATTAATTAACCTGCACAATCCCTGAACTTTTGGAGTACTGCCAGTTACAAAGAATTGACCTGAATACAGGCAGACATAGAGATAGAAACAGAAAATATTTCTTCAGGAAACTTTTAAACTCAAAATGGGAGTATAAAATTGCTATTGTGGAGGACACATTCATCCATCACAGAAAAACCACGTTAAATCCAATGATTTCTACCGTGGTGGCACCGTCGCTATTTGAAACGCTGCAAATTATTACACAACGGCTTATTATTTTCTATATAGATCAGCCATCTATAAATATGTACCCACCCTAATAATATAGCGAGGTTGACAATTCGACGAGTACAATGTGCTGTAAGACCTACCTACATTTAAATATCATTATTATCATCCGAGATTTTCGAGTCTTTAATAACGTAATCCAATAACGTAGGAAGCTTATAAAAGTAAACAAGAAACTTGGTTCAGTGAAAAAAAAGAAGTACTATTTTATCAACTGATCTTTGAATGGCATTTTTGGCCTACTCGGAGGATTAGCGGTTCACACTCGTGTTTTTGCTCGTTTTTCCGTTCAATCCTTAAGTCCTTACAGGGAGCAAACGGTTGGTCCTAAAATGTCATCCCCTATTTTCAACCCCTTATAGAGGACCGACGGTAACTACGAGCTTCGGGGCACAACTTGACCCCAAATGGAGCCGGTATACCAAATTTCATTAATTTTGGTATCTTTCTTCAATTTGTTAGCGAATTGTCGAAGAAAATGAAGGTGTTGCGATGGCTTCAAAATTTTTGTATTGCAAATTTTTGACAATTTTTTTCATGGAAATCCAATCCAGACCATTCTAAAACGATTCCTGAAATTTAAAACTTTTTCATATGTATATATATATTTATATACCTATATATATTTATTTATTTATTTATACATATATGTATGCGTCACTCCAGACGATATCTGCCCGAGGGATCGAGATAAAAAATCCAAAAAAATTTTAAAATGTCAATAATATCAAAAGTAAGGATGAGTTCGTTGGCCAGAATTTTTGGAGTAGGTACATTCGGAATCAGCGTGAAATTTCTTATAAGAATCACCCATAAAATCGGTTAAAATTATTCTTTGAAAATTCGCTCACCAACTCATGCTGCATGAATGGAACTTTTTTTTTTAATTCGATTTTTGGATTCTACGTATCTTGAAACGGAAAACATCAAATTTTGAAGGGGTATTAAGAACAATTATTTCGTCCTCGATATCAAAGGTTCATTATTGAAAATAATAAACCAAATACTACCATACCTATGCAGTTGAAACTGATAAATCACTAGCAATTTTTATAAATGAAACCAGACAATACATGTTCTGAAAAATAATCAAAGAATTATTAGGTATCTCAACGTTGCAGACACTATCTGTTGAACATTGCATTCTAACTTCTGTAGAAAAAAAAAATTAAAAGACAATAAGAGAGAAAGGCATGGACAGGTCATGTGGCCTATAGGCTAAACCGTTAATTACAGGGAATCTAGACGCATGCACAATTTTTAAACTGTGTATTAGTATCATGTCATAAGTGTATCATGTTTGAACATTAAATAGAATAATAAATAATCTGAATGGGTCGACCAAGGGGTGAGGTAACGCTGGAAATGCTGATATATGGAATATTCGAAATACCCATAATATGGTAAGGAATAAATCAAATTTCCATTCATGCAGCAAGAGTAGGTGAGCGAATTTTCAAAGCCTATGCTTAGGATGGTATTTCACAGCAATAACCTCAAAAAACACGTTTTTTAGCGATTTTTGAAGCTAAATGTTCAAAATTTGACTCCTTGGAGTACTCCAAAAATTCTGGCCAACGAACTCATCCTTACTTTCGATATTATTGACATTTTAAAATTTTTTTGGATTTTTTATCTCGATCCCTCGGGCAGATATCGTCTGGAGTGACACACACACACACATACACATATATATATATAAATAAATATATATATACATATGAAAAAGTGTTAAATTTCAAGAATCGTTTTAGAATGGTCTGAAACGGATTTCCATGAAGAAAATTGTCAAAAATTTGCATTACAAAAATTTTGAAGCCATTGCAATAGCTTCATCTTCTTCCACTAAAAGAAAATTCGCTAAAAGAATGTGTGTTGAAAATAGATTAGTTTCTTCGGGGAACAGTGGCAATATTCGTGTCCAACTTGGTCTCAAGCTGACGGGAAAAATGCAAAAAGCATGAAGAATTAAGAGAAAAAGAGGGACTGGAAAGGTTATTCCGGTTGGCAGGTTAGTTTGGTTGGTAGATCAGTTTTCGTTGTTTTTCGGTGTGACGATCTAAATTTGTGAGTTCAAATCTGAAGACAAGACTTGTTTGGAAACTTCGTACTGTGCTTCCCGACATTTTTTCATGATCTACGTCAACTTGGTCGTGTTTTGTAGTCCATCGCATCATCGCCAGCCGTTTTGGGTTCACCGTACCTCTTCGAACACGATTTCAGATCCTACAAAATTCAACATTCAATACGTCATTAATGTTACAGATTTTATTGAGATTCTTTTAACTGTGACATTCATGCGAAAATGAGAGTTCCTAGTGCTTTAACAATTTTCTGAATTCAAGATTTCAACGAGGGCTATTTCTGTGGTTTCTGGTTTTTATTTATTAATTTACATAATGAGCTATTTGAGATTAGTTCTGTGATGAAAAATACGTTTAGTATTGATAAAAAGTTTAATGAAACAGTTAGATGACAATTTTATTTATTTCTCTTTAGCCTCCCCATGCCTTGGGGTGGGGCGCTTTGGAATAAGTGGAGGATATGGGAAAATCTAAATTATGAAGGCTGGTTGTTTAGAACAAATTAATCCTTTCCTTGGCGTATTATCGTAGATGAGGTGCTCAAATAACGTCCCAAGCAAAGAGGAAACGTACAGTTTAGCAATGCTATGATAATTGTAATCCTTCGAGGTCCAAAGGAAGGAAGGAATTTTCCGGTAGAGGTTTTGTGGTTCCAATGTTTGACACATGCACCACCTTCTCTAGTTAGATATATACGCAAGGGAATGCGCTGACAACAGCGATTATTTAAATTTTCTGAAGCCACAAATTCATATATAGCATCTAAAAAGTCGATTAGAGCTGGAAATCGATTCTAAATATCGATGTGGTAAAATATCGAACCACAAACCTGATATCTTGCGATTTCAGGGGAAAGCATGTGGTCAACATAGGAACCACAAAGGGAGGGAATTCCCGGAGACATCGTCGGAACTGAACAGCATTCGAAATCTAATATCAGCGATACTCAACACGTAAATTCATGTGGCACCACACCCTGGCGCCAATCTGGCACCATGGCGCCAGGCCATGGTGACATCTGGAATATCTGTTTTTAACAGAATCACACACGCTAATCGGTTGAGAAACGGAGAGTAAAAAACGGCCTGAAAATCCAAATTTACACCAAACTATCAACGATTTCACGCAATTGTGAAAGTAAACTCAAATGATTAACATGAAAAATAAAGTTGGAAAGAAGGAACGAAAAGGTGTCAAAACTCAGTTAAGGGGCCAAGGGAGTGACTCAAAATTTCGAAGAGTTCATAAGAACTCTTATCACAACATTATTACAGCCAATAAGTATTAAAAGTTCCATTCATGAAGCATGAGTTGGTGAGCGAAT
>JAEMON010000001.1:73518800-73531250 GCA_030264115.1 Lygus lineolaris
GCGATCCAGTAGTTCTATATCGATGGTGGGAAGCAATGAACCGATGATGTATCGTTCGGGAGTCCTTTCCTTCCTACATCTCATCAACATCTCTACAAGTACCCAATTTTTTTTTTTTAATGAATATACAGAATACTTTTTTTAAATGGACATGATTCACATTTTGGTAAATAATAATATTATTAATTTTAAATTCAGATGGTTCATTGCAGTTACATGAAAACCTATGATAGCGGTGGTCTACCGATTCTCTGGTGGTAGAGTATGTCCACCTCAAATCCATGGTCTATCGAACAACCTAGTCTTCCATATAGTAATTTTCCTCTGCGAAAATAGTGTGATATTTTTGTAATTTTTGTGGAGTTCAGTAGTGTTTTGTTCATGTCACATTGCAACAAGTCAAGTTGCACCTTGGACCACAATATTTTCAAGGAACCCCGAAGCGTTTATTTAGTTTTTTCCCGAAGCAAATTCATTAGTATGTCCTTATGCACTGAGCATTACTATTAGTACCTACCTAATACACTGAGTATTAGTAGGTACCTACTTTATGCACTGAGTATTACCTACCTTATGCACTGGATTAGTGGCGTTTCATCTTCGCCGTTTGAAGAGGTCCTGGTCTTACTACAATACCAAGAAAGGATAATTACCTATCCACCTTGCACTCGATCTGAAAACCACCTAAATTGATCCGATAGTTCCGGAGTTTCAATTGTGGTAACAAATTTAAAGGTTGCGCATGTGCAGTAGGTGTATTATAGATTGAATGGGGACGACATTCATAGGCATTAGGCAATCGTCTAAGAGGCAGACCTCAACCTCGCTCCCGAATCACAACAAAACCAGGCCATATAATGAAAGGAACATGGAAGTCGGTTTTCCTACTTCCATGCACTAAAAAGGCCCTAAATAATAATAATTTGTAAATATTATAAAATTTGAAAAACGAAAGCAAACCTGATGTTTTACATCAATTCTTGTGGTGCATTTCTATTTCCTACCCCACTGGATAAATTTTCGCGCTTTAAATAAGCGATAGGGTAGCGAATTCTCGAAACAGAGAGGAATTTGAGCGTTGAAGTTTGGTTGAAAAGGGATGTAAACAAAATTACTTCGCTATCAAGCCCCAGTTGGTAACGAAAATTGATATCAAGGGCAGCCCTTTGGTAAAACTTCATAATGCTAAGTGCCGGGGGTAAAGTGAGATCCATTCTCAATTGCAGGACACTTAAAATATCTTCAAAGTGGGTAGTAAATCCTTCAAAAGAGCGCTCATCAGCTGTGGGAGCCTCGCCCCAAGCTCATCTGGCTCGTCCCTATTTTATTTCATACTTTTCATACCCTTTCCCGACCGAGAAGATCAGGGAAATCTCATCTGGTCTCCGAGCGAAGCCACCCAAAAGCATCACCCATGTTTGCCAAGGGGATTCTTATTGCTACGAGATGTTACAAAATACATTTATTGACGCTGGTAGGGGGGGGGGGGGGGGGGGGGGGGGGGGGGGGGGGGGTAGTCGATGGGAAGCGGGTTCTCTCGAAGTTTTACGGCGTCGTAGAGCTGTCCATTTCTCGCGGATCCGGCGAAATTGAGGTTTTTATGACATGAAACAGGCGGTTTATTCGCAACTTGTTTCCGAAGAATAACGGCTTATTTCAAACGAGGATGAAGGGCCCCAAATAAAACGGGAGGAAGGATCCAGTTAATTTGATAATAACTTACCGGCAGTGCTCAACTTGGAAACAAAAATCGTTCAGATTACAACTTGAGAACGTTTTATCGTGGTACGGTCTTGGCTGAAATATGTAGCTGTTCATAAACCTGAAAATTGTTACACAGCGGTTCGTTAGGTATTATTTTCCAGTATTAAAAGTGTCTTGAATAATGATTTCTTCCCCCACCCATCCCTTGGTTTCCTTGATAGGCCGCCGTGGTCTCTTTCCTAATAGAAATTTTGTGTTCAATAACGAATTTTTACCAAAAAGCACGTTTTCCAGCCGTTAGAAATATTTTTTGTCAGACTAGGTAATTTAATAATGCGTACATGGATGGCAAACACAGCTCTGTAGTTATGTTGTGAGCCACTCAGCATTTCTTCGCTGTCAAATGAGCCAGAAAAAAGTTTCTTTCATGCAGCATGAGTTGGTGAGCAAATTTTCAAAGAATAATTTTAACTGGTGATTCTTATAGGAAATTTCACGCTGATTCCGAATATACCTCATGTTCCTATGTTTAAGATGATATTTCACACCAAAAACCTCAAAAAACAAGTTTTTTTTAAGCGATTTTTGAAACTAAATTTTCAACATTTGACCGCTTGGAGTTCTCCAAAAATTCTGGACAACGAACTCATCCTTACTTTTAATATTATTGACATTTTGAATTTTTTCTTTCTTTTTTTTGATTTTTTTATCTCGATCCCTCGGACAGATATCGTCTGGAGTGACACATATATAAATAAATAAATATACTATATAAATGAAAAAGTGTTACATTTCAGGAATCGTTTTAGAATGGTCTGAAGAAAAATCGTCAAAAATTGCATTACAAAAATTTTGAAGCCATTGCAATAGCTTCATTTTCTTCAAAAATTCGCTAAAATAGCTCGACTGAAAAAAAAAATTTTTTCAATCACTATTATTCAAGGGGATTTTACGCTGACCATGAATACACCTTGTACTAATACGATGGTGCTTTGAGGTAAATACCTTAGTCATATTTTCAGCTAAAAACTTTTATAGCACCTTTGATACAGTCACCTTTAAAATGCAATAAACACGACTGGGGGCAGATTCTAGGCTCATTTTAATCTTGCTGTTTGAGTGAGAGACTGAGTAATGATTGTATCTGAAATAGTAAGAATTTCAGCCCTCCAGGTCAATTAATTATTAGGGAGAGAAAATATTCCAAATAGGTGAAAAAACGTCGTTTTCTAGCCCATTTTTTTAGCTTTTCTCCCAAACTGCCAATCTCCCGGACTTACTCTTATAACAAGTAGAAACAAGTTCCAATAGGTACCCCTCATCTCCACAAAAATATCGTCGTTGAAGATGCAACTCGTGCTAACTGACTTTTGGTAACTTTTCAGGAAAAGTTACACAAACAAAAAACTGAGTTGCAGAGTTTGCATCTTCCATTATCAGATAGGATCATATAATTTTATTCTTCATAGATTGATGTGGCACTACATTGCGCTTCCGACTGCTTAATGATCCCACTTTGCCCAAAATGCCAGTTAGCACGTATTGCATCTTCAAGGACGATATACTGAGGGTCGAAATCAGCGTTGGTATCCGCAAAAACTGTAACTTTTCAGGTTTTTACGGGTGAGGAAAGTAGTGTGAAGCCTCGCACCAGATGTTCTATTTTAAAACTTTTTTAAGAGCTGAAAAAATGTTGAAAAAAACTGTTCAAACCTCTCTAGTCACACAACCAGAAAAAAATATTTTTCTGAAGCTCAGCTTATCGAGTGTGCCGGTTGAGGGCAACAACTAGGGGCCTAATACTGTAGGTTCTTGTGGACAAAGAATGAGCTTGGGTGACAGGACTTTTTCGTCAACAGTCGCTAAGTATAGGGAGAAACTCCTCACGAGTACAGAGAATTTTACAGGATTAGGTAATTTTTAGCTGAGGTACCCTCTAAACCATTTATTTCGGATAGGGTCGTTCAATGACCAATATACCACAGTAGGTGCAGTTTCGTGAACTAGTAAGTACTGGGAGGGAAAGGAAAATCAGTTAAAATATGACAAAAATATGTCTGTTTCATGGAAATCGTCTGAAATAGGTTAGTTTTGTAGAAATTATCAAAATACCTCATTTTCATATGTTAACATGTCTATAATATGACAGTTGCCCGTATCTAGTCACGAATCATGACCAAGACACACTCAAACCTAATGTGAGGCCTTGGTATTTGGACTCACTATCGTCACGGGAATGATTGTTTTGTTTCAAACTATTGAAACAATTGTAATTTTTCATACTTGAACATTCCCTTGAGTATCTACCTAGGAGGTCAATTGCTAACGTATTATTCGGAGCCATTCAAAAGCAAGTCACGCATGTTGGACATCGAATGATTCCCAAACAAGAATTCACTATGAACTATATGAGTTCTGGACTGAAATAGAAAGGCAGTCGATGAGTCGATACACCTGAACGCTATTCTACCTGGAATATATGTAGAGGTATATTTTTAGGTTTAGGATATGTAGGTCTATTATTATCTTCATCCACTTTCTTCATGAATTCAACGTGTTTTCACGAAAGAAAGTGATTGAATCTAAGAAAACGGCGGATCTACTCTTGAGCCCCATTTTTGCAGTCTCACTCAGGGCCGTGAATTCCCTCAAGGAAAGGAGGATCCGAAGGAAATGTGAGCTCAGGTCGAACGACTGTCAGGCAATGCTTTTAAGAGTTCTTTTTCATTACTAATCTGGTCTCCGCTCAACATTATTCTTATCTCCGACAGTGCACGACTTTTTTCTCGCACAATACACTCTTTTCTCAATATTTTTCCTCATCTATGTAGATCTTTCTAACCTTGCCGTAGTATTCCAAGAAATGGGACGAGCCCAAGGATACCCCTCTGGTAAGTGCGGGAGCAATCAACAACAAACTTCACCCTGTATTGTCTTGGATTTGTAGGTAGGATAGACAACGGATGGTTGATGTTGGTTCATGATGTTCTTATTCATGCTATTGAAAAACGCATGGATTTAGGGGTATGGATATTATTCAAACGGAAGCATCCAGGAATGCACACAGGAATGTATTCTAGTGTCTTTAAAAAAATTATAATTTCATTTGGCACTGCTGCAGTCATCCGGATGAGTTGTTCCTAGATTTATGTATGGCATATTCGGAATCAGCGCAAAATTGTCTATAAGAATCACCTATCAGATCGGTTAAAATGATTCTTTGAAAATTCGCTCATCAACTCATGCTGCACGAATGGCACTTTTTTACATGTTGTCTGTACTTTCCTAGCTGTTCCATGTGTTTGTTTATCCGCTACTCCAAGATTTTGGTCTGATAATGTTTTTTCAAATAAATTTCGATTTGACTATCGATCGAATTTTATTCACGAGGTAATTTTTAATATGCTTAGGATACCTATTAATTACATTATTTGTTAAGTAGTGGTAGTTGTTTCAATCAATGTTTTAATTAACTTTAACTTTTAAATTAACTTTTAATTAACGTACTAAGCCACAATTATTGACCATGAACAACGCTTAACGCTGATTTCTGTATGTAGAATCAGTCAACAAACTCCTACAGTCAACTTTGATTAACGAACTTTTTACAAGACACTTTGAAAACTGATCACAGAAATGCGAGATGAATATCAAAAAGCGCCGGAACGCGTCAGGCTAGATCCTGTAACAGCTCTAAATACACTTGTTCTCAATTACCCCTGATTCCCAATTACCCCACCTGACCCTCATTAGTACGATTTCATCTATTTTTATTTTTTATATCAAAATAAAATATGAAATGACTCGAAAATGAGGAACTTTAGGAATCAGCAGGCATTTTTGGCATCATCTGGCTGTGTAACGGATGAATACCTTTGAATCTTTCGAATTCCTGTCCAGGAAAAAATGCAATACCTAAGAATCAGCCCCCTAGTGATCAATCTTGATAGAAGGAGTTTTGAGGCGAACTTCTCCCAGGCAGGTGGAGCCTCTGACTGCACCCAAAATCTGTCTCGCTAGTTACTGACCCGAGTTTATTCCACGAATCAATTTACATAATAGAATCATGCCTATTCCAGGCTACCAATGTAGGGTATTAATTACCTCTTTGATGATAGCAGATCCTAACCAGCAAAGCCTGGAAAAACCGAGCCATATTCTAAAAAGATTCACCTCTCCCGAAGGAGCAGACATTGCTAACTCAAGTAGCTCAGCTACTCTGGAATTGCGTGACTCCTATCATCAACAGGGCATTCCTATCAACTAAGAGTGGAATTAAATGGATGAGTTAATTATTAAGGTAATGAGTCTTCCTTTACAAGTTTTGGGTAGAGGGAGAAAAGTGTTAACTTCTTTGTTTCAAAGCGATCACTGGTCACATTTTGTCTATGATTTGAGAACGTTCAACTGTAACTATAACTTATCACAAGGAAATTCAAGTCAATGGGGAATTAATTTCTAGTAGGCATAAGACACTATATAAGAATAATTTATATATTTCGTGCTCGTATAGAGGTCCTCTAAAAGTTCTTGTTGAGACATTGGATTTGTTTACACCTGCCTATCATTTGGCAGCAAAGTTGCAATCACTGGTTCTTGAAACAAAAATATTGTGTGTTACCTGAGTCTTCAAATATTTTGTGATGTGTTGCTAGGAACTTTTAATACAATTAGATAGGTAGTATGCTATATACCTATAATTTATTTTAGCGAATAATTTGTTACTTAATCAATTTATGAGTATTTTCGGTTCTTAGCTGACAGGGAAAAGGTATGATTTTGTCGCTTAAGACCTCCTTGTTATCCTCATTATGAATATGAAGCCTATTGCGTGTTCAACGTGTCTGCAAAGTTACTGCTGATCCTAGTACAGAACTGAGCAAAAGCCGAACACAAAAAAATATATATACTTACATACATAATATCCATGATTTTTTGTTAACGATAATTGATATTCAGCCTAACAAAATTCAGACTGTGTTGCCATAGATTTAATGAGATACTCCCACTGCAATGAAAAGAATAGTGAATAATGGGCCCATTGTCGGGGGGGGGGGGGGGGGGGGGGGGGGGGGGGGGGGGGGTTGTTCTGTAACTTTGGAACTATCACAACTCTTGAAAACTACTGTTGGATAGTCAAAACGACTGTTGATGAGCAGAATGACTGTTATAACAACGGTTGTGAGAAATATGGTTCAGAGGACTACCAAAGATAGCTCTTGGTACTAGATGTATCTATTGGAAATGATGTGTAGCGTGACAGAAAAATATCCTTACTTTTTAGCTATATTTTTCCATCATCCCAAATCAAAAGTAATGTTTTAATCTATTGTACCCTTTTTCTCATAATTTTCTCCGAATGTCTTTATTTTCAAAGAGAGCTCTTTTTAGTACGAATTATGGGCGTAGACAGCACTGCGAGTAGAGAGATCAATGTTACCAAAATCTCTCGCTAGGTTCGCTACTAAAGAGAGACTCTAGTATTGTTTCAGCCACCGGGGAGCAATCATCGAGGTGACGTCAGTTTTTCAAGCGCGGTGACGTCAATTTCCACCAATCACCTTGTAGCTTGGGGGTGGAGTTGAATCCTGACCTCAATTTCGGACTATATAAGGGACTCACCGACGCAGAGAAATCAGAATACATTCTCCCCTGACTCAGGGCTAATACCTCCTAGTGAGAAGACACCCCCGGTCTCTTTTAGAGATTACGGCTAACCTCCAACAGGATGTTGACAGTGAGCGCTTCGAGCCTCCTGTCTCCCTGTGGATATCCCCCGAGCTCCTACAGGGCGCCGGCGGTGAGAGCCCCAGGCCTCCTGCCTCACTGAGGAACTAACCTCCTCCAGTACGTCAACAGTGAGCGCCCCAGGCCTCCTGTCGCCCTGTGAACACCCCCAGCCTTCAGTCGAAGGCAGTGAGAGCCCCGAGCCTATTGCCTACTACGCAGGCAACCTTGCAGTGGGAGACTTTGAGCCAATGGGGCGTGCGCATAGTTTTTTTTCCTTTTCCAAATGACAGACCTTAGCAAGAGCTTTCCGAAATGGTGCAACATGAATTGTATCCTATTACCATACAAGGGTCTCGAAGCTAATAATGATGACGTCACTGACCCCCCTGCCGCCCTGGGGGGGGGGGGCTCAGTGCACGAATAATTCTGACGTCACGCACCTTTTTCCAGCTCTTTTCTGTCTCAGCCATACGGAATTTTCAGGTAAAAAGTGGCTCACGGGGGTTTTTGACAACGCTGAACCCGACTTTGAGGTCAAAAGGGGGAATTTCCGGCCTATGCACAAGCATTATTGTGACGTCAGATCTTGTTCCCGAGCCAAAATCACTTCGTTTTAAATGTGAAATCAATATCATTATCTTCAATGACCTCCTGATTATCATGATGATTGATCTTCGTGATCTTCTTCTACTTCGTTAGAACCCAATAACTCTACCCACACTCGTAACAGTGTGAGTTGGCACAAGATTTTCTACAAGAAATGGCGAAAGCCAAATTTAAAAAAAGAGCCATGTTAGAAGCACTGTGAAGCAGTATCAGTGTTGAATTGAACCCCCTATATCATTTCATTACACCTTCCAACCGGATAAATCACAGCTCGGTCAAGAGAGGTGTGTCTGGGGAGTGTGGCTTTGGGGCAAGTTTGTAGGTAGAATGGTGCTGTTCAACAGACGGTATTGCTTCCGAGTCTACCAAGGTAGCAGAACCATTGTTTTCACTTTTGGGAGGTGACAAATTTTTTGCCTCCAAAATCAAAATTTCAACTCGCGTTTTACGTTTTAGACCTTCCTGAACAATTTTGATTTCGTGTCTGTCTGTGTGTCTGGGAATCCTTGCAACACGCATAACTTCCACAATTTCCATCTAATTTTGATGAAATTTTTAGGGATTACGCGGGTTAGGCTCCAGATGGTCTCCTATGAAATTCATCGCCATCGGACGACTAGTAGATTGTGCGCATGCTCAAACGTAAATTCCCTGAAACTACGATTTCTCTGTTCCTAATGGACTGATTTCGCTCAAATTCGGAGGGTAGTTGGATGTTGACCATTACCTTCGCCTGAGTTGCCTCAGGCCTCCCGTCCTTCTGTTGAAACCTAACCATTCCTTTTCCGGAACCGTGGTGCCCTGCTCCCGTACAGGAGTAACTGCAACCCGGTTAGGTACAGTGAGTTGCCTCATGCCTCCTGAACTATGAGCCCTTGAGATTGAGTGTGTTCACGTTTTTGGCCCGGGAACCCAAACTCGTGTGGATAAAACCCCGAGCTGCAATTGGGTTACCCCTTTGTTGAACACACCACTCAAGAACACGCTCCTCAAAGAAGAAGTATATTCTGCCTGATACCCTATAAAAACGGGATCAGAAGCCCCCTGAAGAGGTCAGGGGTGAAATCCTTGCCGGTAAATTTCTCTCCAGCGGCAGAAGAAGAAGAAGAAGAACGAGCGGGATCACGGGAATCCTCCGCCCAAAGTAGAGTGGGCAACCTCCTCCTTTCGGCCGAACTCCCAGACATGACATCCCGGTACCCTATCCGGCTGAGGTTGAGTCGAGTAATCTCCTCCTTCTTGGAAACGGGAACTAGCTCGTTCGGCCTGGTACTGTGCAGCACAGGTGATAAGGCTCCTGTGCGAGTACCAAACCCGGAGACGGTCACAGGACATAGCACTGAGCCCTGCAAACTCTCCCTGTGGCAATTATTAGGTTTCACCAGTGTAACTAACTCTAATTAAAAATTCCTTGTATTTGTTCGAAATTGTAAACTATAAGAGCCAATTATATTCATTTTATTCGTTGTTTATTAATGTGTAATTTACTATTAGCGCTATGATCCACCTCCGTCCGACACGCTACCCTAGAAAAGTAGTCATACCACAAATGCAATCAAGTTTTATAGTGAAATTATCCCAAGCAATTGAACCTTGGACTCAAGGAACTTAGAATGATGAGAATATTCATTGTATAGGTACTATTTTAAATCTGCACTGTAAAAATATTTTTCTGAATTTTAATTTGAAATGATCTTTATTTGCGTTTGAAATAAAAGAAATAAAATTCGAGGGATTTACCAGCACAAGGTCAGTCGCTCATTACAGTCCGTCGGATTGCTTCGTCTATCATGGCTGCTCTCTGCATGATCAACCTGTCCTCATTAACCCTCTTATATTGAATTTACATACTAATAACCCGCAGGGTCGGTTCATTCGATTTACTAGTTTATACAATTCAATTAATGTCATTTTGGGAAATCGACCTTTGTGATATTGCAGACCATCATTACAACCCAGTATCAATTAATTTATACTTTGATGAAATTAGTTCATAACAGTATTTTCAACATTTTGTCACCTCACGACAGGAGAAACACTGAGGATTTGTGTAAGAAGTCTAAAGAATTTTAGCTGAAGGTGCTGTAAATATTATGGGACCCGAAGAGGTTGGTGCACTAACTGAACAGCAGGATGAAGAATATTATTATGAGGTCAAGCAATGTGAAATAACAATACATGACATTTAGGAAAATCAGACCGGAACTGGCAGTTTTTATTGACAACCAATTTTTTAACAATCAACAATAACACATAGCAATAAAAACTCGAGTTTCTCAACACTTCTGAAGATGGACGGCTCCATTCTTTGGAATTCAACGAACACATGAACAATACTGTAGTTATCCGCGTCGCAGGTGCTCCTCAGCTAATCGTGGATATCCAATCGTTCGTGAACCAATCTTGGATACCAGATGTGTGGCAATAGAAAACCAGAGATTGTTACAGGATTTTTTTTTTTTTCTCGTGCCACTCTTTGCACAGAACTGGGTCTGCGAACCCACTGTCCATCATCCCTCTAAAGAAGAAAGAGAGGAGACTCTAAGGAAGTGGCAGGACAGATGGACGACTGACAGCCGAGGACGATGGACGGCGAGGCTGATCTCGGGAGTCCGAGAATGGACTGAGAGGAAACAAGGGGACGTCAACTGCTATTTGACTCAGTTCCTCAGCGGGCACGGCTACTTCCGAGCGTACCTGAACAAAGTAGGGAAGGTAGAAGAGCCAACATGTAAGCTCTGCGATGCTGGCGAGGAAGACGATGCCCACCACACATTCTTCAAATGCTCCAGGTGGGAAGTGCCCCGTAACTCTTTGATGGGAGTACTCGGAGATCTGGAGGTCGAGACAGTAGGCCGGAAGATGACGGAGTCCAGAGAGAAGTGGGATGCAGTTGGTGCATTTGTTCGGACGATTCTGAAAACGAAGGAGATGAATCGGGACTGGGAGTGACAATTGTCAAATAACGAAGAGAAGAATTAGAGGTGGCCTTGAGCGGCAAAAACATGTACTGTCCCGAAGTAATACCTTAACGGAAGTTCCGGGACAGTACCAAACAGACGACAGAGGAAAGGTGTTTTAGTCGGTATACCAAGCGTACGTTAGGGAGTCCGACACGAAGGGCGAGCATTGACTCTCTGCCAGTACATAAAGTATTTCACCAACCTCTTAAAAAAAAAAATCATCCCTCTAGCGTCCACGGATCAAAAAGGGTTCATTTCCGAATGAAGGTCTAAATTGCACCCACGCTGTCATCATTGCAATCCATTAGAGAACAAGGAATTTGGAAAGCACATCTTTTCCAATTCCCAATCTGTGTATATACCTATCTAACGAAGTCAAATCATACTTACAACTGTTACTGTATGTGTGATGTGAGGTAGAGGAAAATTGTATGAGTCTTGCAGGATAGTTCATTCCTTCCCCTACCCACATCCATACTACCAATGCAAGAGTGCTGAATATTCCTCACGGAAAATCGCTGGCTTCTCCCTGGCCGCTTCACCTTTAATCGCCTTTCTCTTTCAATCAGAGAGGCTTGACTTTTAGCTCAAACTCCTCCATTGCAAACAGCAGCAAGGGCCGTGCCCTCAAAGCTCAAAGCTTCTCCCTTTTGGTACACATCCTACCTTGAGATTGGGCTATTATGTTTGCTTTCTCTTAACGGTCTAAATTTGCTAGTCCAATTCTCCAAACTGCCTAACAAGGTCATTTACCTGGTCAGTTGGAGGATGCACCACATCTGCCGGTTGTTCGATACAAACCTAGGAAGCATAGCGTTATTCACGTTGTACTCACTAACTCCATCCTCCTCGGCAGAGAGGCCGCGGTCTCGTCCAAGTCCACTGGAAGATACTTCTGACACCAAATGTTATGCAGTCAAACAATGTGAAATAACAATACTGAAGATTTGGAAAGATCAAACCGAAACTGGCACTTTTTTATTGACAACTAATTTTCTAACAATCAACAATAACACATAGCAATAACGAATCGAGTTTCTCAACTACATCATACTTGAGGTACTTCATTCTTCTGGAAAAGATTATACGAAAAGGATAGGACTTATTTTCATCTGAAGAGAATTTTGAGTCTCTTGTTTTGGTGCTTTTGGGTTTGAATCCTTCTATTTGGTGTTCCCTGAACTTTTGGGGCTGTGGAAACCATGTACCATGGCTGCAACATAATACGGAGAGCCACACATTCCATAGAGCTCTTCTTTTGACAAGACAGTACAAGTACTGTATTTGGTACATGGATTTTAGTTATTCAATTTCACTGGCAGGCAAGGCGGAAGGAATTCACGTTACCTGTTCCGGGTTAAAATCTTTATCAGTAGCCATATGATGTGGGGGGAAAAGTGGGGGTGCCGTAAAAAGGTAAAATGATAGGGCACCCCCCCCCCCCCCC
>JAEMON010000001.1:73538853-73556977 GCA_030264115.1 Lygus lineolaris
GGCAGCGGTGGCTACGCGCTCTGGTTTGCTTTTTCGTTCAGATGAGGAGGGAGAAGAGGTTGGCGATTATAATACGAGGCCTACCGAGCTTCGGAACATTCTGCCACTGGTTTCTCTCCAGCCAGCATGGTTTCGGGTCGGGAGGTCACACTACCACTACAGCTGCGAACAGGGCTAACTCCGGATGCTAGATCTATCACTCAATATGGGCAGCACCTACAACATCAATTAAGAGAGGTATATGAGGCTGCACGTCAGCATCTTAAAAAAGCATTTCAGGGTACAAAACGACGGTAAGATGTTCATACAAAGCTCCCTCAGTACCAGGCGGGTGACATGGTCTGGTATCACTGGCCTCGTCGCAGAGTTGGTGTCACACCAAAACTACAGTCGCCATGGGTAGGACCATGCACAATTATTAAGAAGATTTCTGATGTTGTCTTCCGGATATTGACTCCAAGCTGCCGTAGGAGGGTTGTACATGCTGACAAACTTGCACCCTATCGAGTCCTCTCAGATGGACTGGAATGGTGTTGGGATCGTCACCAATAGTTAGTGGCTTCCGAGCAACTAACTTTGTTGTTCTTAGAATTTACGTTGCTAATAAAAATTGCACTCTCGTTTTTACATCCGACCAAGTTCGTTCTTCCTCATAAGTTTCTGATACATTTACGGAATCGTAACAATATAAATATATATGAATGAAAAAGTGTTAAATTTCAGGAATCGTTTTAGAATGGTCTGAAACGGATTTCCATGAAGAAAATTGTCAAAAATTTGCATTACAAAAATTTTGAAGCCATTGCAATACCTAGCTTCATTTACTTCGAAAATTCGCTAAAAACCGTATTTAGCGACAAATGGCTGTAAATTAAATTTAACTTTAGCTTCCAATTTATCAGGACAATGTCAATTCAATCGTTTATTCATACAGAGGAAATCATACAGGATACGTATTTAAAATTGCACATTCCACAATTATGACTACACTAATTACATTTCCGTCCCTAAGGTCTTAGACCCGTTCATGGACTAGTTGACATCCTTGTAGTATTATTTTCAGGAAAGAATCATAATGATAATCTTGCAACATAAATAATGACAGTAATAGTACATAAGTAATTTATTTTTTTACAATTTTTTTGTTTCTTTCTGAGTTTTTTGTTATTCCCAGAAATTACTTGAATGATTCCACTTAATAAGCTAAAGGATACTTTCAGTAACTAAAAAGATATACATATACATAATATAGATACCTATATAGATATACATATATTTAAATAGGCACAAGTCATATAATCCAGCTGTATATAATCGGGTATGCACACGCACACCCACAACTCAACAAACTCCCCCAGGTACTCTAAGTGCAAATCTTGAGTGTATAAGTCCTTCAGGTATGACAGTACATTTTTTTTTTTTTTTTTTTTTTTATAACCTCTGTGTGGGGCTGGCTCTAACCACTTCAGGTAGTGACGAATATTACTTAGGAATTAGCCATGGATATTGCCTCGTGAAAAAGTCGTTGTAAGGACGTTGTATAGCTATCATGTCTTTCTGTACGGTACTTCTGGTTATTCTTGCGTTAGTAAGTCTTGGAAATGATTGCTTTTGGGCGTACATTAGCGAACGGTACACATAAATTAGTCTGGGCGGGAATACCTCAAAGACCTGATACAACTCATTGAGCCGGGTGCGTGTGTGGTTCCTGGTAACGATGCGCATCAAGGAGTTGCATACCATATTGAGGCAGTGGAAGGTGGTAGAGTAGGCACCCCCCAGTATTGAATGCCATAAATGAGAATGCTGTACACGTATGCGTAGTACAACATTAGCAAATTCTTTCTTGAAAGCCAATTGCGAAATATCACAAAGAAGAAAAAAGACTATCTTATTCTGTTCACTACGATTTCAATGTGCTCTTTCCACTACAGACGACAGGTAAGTTGCAAGCCTAAATATTTTACACTAGTTACTCTTTCAATCCTGGGGCAAACACACGCCTCGCTCATTTCACACAATTCATAATGAATTCGCAGATCAAAGATTTCAGGTTGTCCGGCTGCTGCGATTGAATAAGTCATACAATTTGTTTTAGAGGCATTCATTATTAAACTATTTATGGCGAAACATTTTTGAATTTTTCTCAAATCTTCACTTGTTCTCTCCTGTACTATGGTCCATCTTGCGTCAGTGATTGTTAGCGCTATGTCATCTGCGAATGCAACAAATGAGCCTTTTGTTTCTATATTGAACAGATCATTTATATACGTCAGGAAGAGCAGAGGCCCTAAGACGGAGCCTTGAGGGACCCCATATGTAATGCGTGACATGCTACTTTTAACTCCATTAATTTCGACAAATTGGCTTCCATTTTCCAATTATGAAGCAAACCATTTAACTGCCACAGCATCAAGACCCAGACGTCCAAGTTTATTTACTAATCGTGTTGATTCAATTGAATCAAAAGCTTTTGATAGATCTATAAAAACTGTTAGCAAAATTTGAGAGTGGTGAGATCGGACGGTAGTTAGACAGACATGATTTAGATCCTTTTTTGAACAGAGGACGTACCTACTACTGCTGTTTTCAGGGCGTTGGGAAAAATTCCATTAATTTAATAAACTCAAATTTATAATGTGAGATAGTGGACTACTGATATAAATCGCTAATAGTTTCATCATCGACGAGAGAACACCATCCCATCCCAGACCAGTTCCACCTTTAATAGATAGGATCGTATTATAAACCTCAGTTGATCTTGTTCTCAGACTCATTGTAATAAGGAACTAATGCTGGCAGATGTTTGAGAGGATCGTAAGCCGGGAATTCGGCATTTAGCCGATGTCCCAGGGTCAAAAAGAATTCATTAATTGTGTTCGCTATACATTCAGGGTTCGTTATTACTTCTTTTCCATTAGTATTAATTTATCCATTTTTACTGGTTGTTTAGTCTTTCCAAGATCATGATTAATAACTTTCCACACTTGGTTTTTGGTTTATGTGTCTCCATATAAACATCTCACAGTCCAAACATCACAGTTCAAACATTGTTCATATGAGAAATTTCACCTCTTAATTTCCCCAATGGCCAGGATTGCTAATTAAGAAAATTATTAGTACGGCCAAGTAATTCATTCCAGTACCAAGGCCAAGCCGTGTAATACGTGGCCGTGTAATTACTCTAGACCAAGTGTTTTTAACATGGACTGTAGAGGAAATGAAGGGGTTGAGATACCTTCGTTGGGCCACCCTGTATATGTACCATGTAGGGGAGAGTGGGGACAGTTTTTAAATTTTTGTTTCAAAACTACTGTAAACCCCCTTTCAGTAAAAAAAAAAACAAACTTTTTTCTTTTTTTTTGTGTGTTTTGGTTCTGGAGAATGTAAACTAACTCATATCCACAGTAAAACATATCCACAAATAATTCCTATTTCACAAAAACGGCGATTTACCAAAAATGGAATTTTGTACACACTGGACAAATTTACATTTTTGGTAAAATGTTCTTTTTGTGAAACAGGGATTACCTAAATCAAGTGTGTTTACATCCACCCGAATCAAAACACACCAAAAAGTTTTTGTGTTAACTGAAAGGGGGTTTAGTACAGCAATTAAAAAAACCTGTACAAACTGTCCCCACTCCAAAAGGGGAAATATGACGAGACCAAAGAGGTTGGATTAATGTAGGGACACACGGGGCAGTCTGTCCAAAGTGTCCCTCGCAATGCAGATCACAGGTATTATGTAGTACCCATGGATTTTCGTTTCTACTGACGCCAAAAGTGTTTCACATTCTTCTCTTGGAGCCAACACTCACGTTACACCACTAAAAAAGCCTACAAATTGCACTTTAGTGACCAAAATCGATCGGAAACGAAGGAACAAAAGTGGGTACAACAACACAGTTTAAAATCCGAAAAATCCGACTGATAACTAGGAGACCTTCATATTATCACTTGCACCCACTCTACTTCTTCTTCTTCGTCTTCTACATCTACTTGAGTGAATCAAGGACTCCGGTTTTGGTGGTAACCTACCCTTATGTAGCACTGTCCAGTATGTCCCACTGTCCCCACTCTCCCCTATAATGTCGATTCGTCCCGCTTACTGGGTCCAGAAATCTGATCACATTAGTCATACCCGCTAGTGCTATAGTGAATAAATGCTGCCAAAATGTCGCTTTTGTCCATGAGTGCTGGAGCTTTATGACCCTGATAGTTGCCTAATGTAAGTACTTAATAACTCTGAACGACCCTCAATCCTTGAAACGCGAAGGTGCTAACTCTCACTTGCTCAAAAGAAATATTTATCTTGAGATAACCGAGAGAGAAAATGAACAGGTGAAAAACACAAATGCGTGCTAATGTGCTGTAAACGTTCGGTATCGCAACACACGCCAACCGGAAATAATAAGTAAGATATCATATCTCTGTGAAGTGGGATGTGGACTGCTCGAGGGCAGTTCCAAAGGTGAGGAAGGGGCAATGTGAAACAATATTTACCGCCCTCTATTAATGAACTACACGACTTCACTCCAAGATGTGGCGAAAAGTGAGGGGCAGAGTTGAAAACACTCAGCTCGCGTGAGCCCTCGAAGTTTGTGTGGGAGCGTGAGTGTGTGTGGGCGGTGCGTGAGTATTGGATCATTAGCTTGCAACATCAGTTAGGTTGTTTTTACTTGAGTTTGGCCCCGGCCTGCGTTTTTTCACCTGCTGATCGCATCGGAGTTCTCGAGAAAACCACCACGTCAAAACATGCTATTAAAAAATTTTCCATTTGTCAAACTGACAGTTTGAACGTGCATGAGGTTTCGTATGTGATGAGGTTCATACTCTTTGGTTACGTGTTAAACAGTTCTGATGAAAAATAACGAATTATAAGCACATGAGGCTCACTAGTTTCCAAACGAAATTCGTAAAAACAGGTCCTTGGTTCTATCACACAAAAGATTAATGGTATTAACTATAGCGAAGTGTTATATTACGCTCTACTGAATACCCAAATTCAAACTAAATAAATTGATTCACACACTTGGAGAGCTTAACGAAGAATGAATTTATTGAAGATTGAGGCGAAATGTCCCTGGATGATAGAGAGAAATTTGTTCGCTAGATGGCTGCACTTTCGGAGTACAATTAATGCAATTTTCATGATGTAAAATTGTTTGTCAATGTTATCATCAAACTTAGGTTTTTAAATTCAATTTTAATTTTTTTAAATTGTCTTACAAGTTGTGCAAATGTTTGCCCAAATTTGAACATTTTTGGAGACAGAGTTTTTTAAACAGAATTTTCAGATTTTGCATTTCAGTACAGCTTAAACCAAATAGGAGCATTTTGATGTTGTTTGATAAACGAATAGAAATTGAGAAAAAATAATAATCGAATCGTATGAAACAATTATGTTTCGGAATTGGTGTCGGAAAAATTTTTGAATTGGATTGAAGTTGGGTGGGCGGTAAATCTTCATTCTAGTAACATGGACGTTCAGAATCAATATTATTGAACATTTCACCGAAATTGGTAGGAAAGTTCCGGAGTTATCCCCAAGACAAAAAATTTAAATTTTGCTCATGCGCAGTAGCTATTACTGATACGATTGTGACGAAATTTATATTCAATCGTCAAAGAGTCATCCCCTAAAATTTGAGGGAAATCTGTCAATGAGGAACTGAGAAACCGTAGTTTCAGGAAATTCAAGTTTGCGCATGCGAAAGTCAGCCCCCAACTACCCTCCGATTTTGAGCAAAATCGGCCAATTAGGAGCTCAAAACCTCGACTCGATTCTGAAATTTCGTCTCGTTTGAAATCTGTAGTTTTACTTGACTCCAAATCCCCTGATGGGATGAATGATGATCGAGGAACCAGTAGATACGGCGTTCATGAACATTTTGCCTCTTGAAATATAAATCTGAAAAAGGAGAAAAATGGGAAAAGGAGAAGATAGAGAAAGGATAGAAAACAGCATGATTCTCATGAAAGGACTTGGATTGAAGGAAAGGTGCATGCATGGAAATTTGGGGAACCGAAAAGCAACAAGGTTAACTCCAGTACCTACACATTTCGTTTTCAGGGTCCCCCCAATTATTTACGGAACAAATGTTGGCTCCAAAACAAGGAAGATACTGTAAGAAAAATCAGCAGAACACGAAAATCATCATTTACTACGGAAAAAAAATTTTGAACATAGCTTCCTCCTGATCGGCTCCATTTTTGGGGGTTACATGCCGGTCGGCAGATCAAACTTTCGAAAATTCATAACAAAACCTATTCTAACATTCCTTTATGGTGACAATATCATGCTTTAGGTATGAAAGAGTGGATCAAGAACCGCACTTAGGTTATAAACACATATCCTTACATAAGAACGATCATCAAAGTTGGTCCAAAAAGGGTTAATATATCGAACGGTCTGTTGGAAATTCGAATTATTTATAGTAGGCCAACCAGCAACATATGGCATAGGTGCTGTAGCGGAGACTTGATGTAGTTTCCAATAATGACATGACGTCCACATTTATCAGAAGTGTGTACCTGTTTTGGATGGAAACTCGTTTCTATCCAGAAGAGTAACTGACGCGGAGTTCACACTACTTTCCTTGCCCTACTTTCTTGGGTGTTCTTTTCCTACTTGCGCTCATCAGAATATTTTAGAGAGTAATATTGGATAACAGTTGTACCTATAAAACATGTAGATTCTCCTAGCTATTTTGGAAAAAAATGCCATACAAGTAGTGATAAACACGGCGTTTTTGATCTTGAAATCTGAAATAATGTCTGCAGGAGGTTCCATTTTCATATATTTATGTTAGAGTTAATCATCGGGAACTGATTTGTTTCACCCCGTACTAAAATAAGGTAGTGATCGTGACCACAAGTTACATAGACAGAGATGTATATATTTATGTATTACCATTTTGAATCAATGCTGGCCCTGTGTTGGAAGGATAGAGGAGGGTGGGCGGAGGGAATGAAGTGGCTCGTTGGAGAGACCACCACAGCATTTTGCTTCCGAGTCTGCAGGGCAGCGGAAGCTTTGTTTTCACTTTCGAAATGATTTGTGCTCCAAAATCAAAATTTCCACTTGCATTTGGCGTTTCAAAGCCTCCTGAACAAATTTGGTTTTGTGTCTGTCTGTCTGTCTGTCCGTCTGTCTGTCCACTTTTCCTTGTGTGAGCCCCCAGGGCTCACTGAGCCATCCCCTCCTAAAGAAACCCCATAGCAGAAGGCAGCGCCCCTGTAGTGCGATTCTGCAACTCGTTACGGCAATATAACGACAGCTAACCCTCGTTCCGATAACGAAACGTCTCGGTGTCGCTCAGTAACGACAGTTGGTATTCTGCAAACGCGGAATAGCGACACTTAACGGAAAGGCGTCGTTGTACCAGCCGAAAACCGCCGTTACTGTTTCTGACGGCTCTCGATTTTTTAAGATTGAATTTTCCTGAATTTCAATGAATTTTGAGTTATAGCCCACTTATTTGGCTTGAAAAAGTACCAAAAAATCACCCGTTCCCCGTTTTTTAGGCTGAATTAAATTAAATTAAATTTATTATTAATTTTGATATTCATATTCATTCAATACGTGAATATGAATTATTCGTATTCATAGTTTCGAGTACGAATTTTGAATATTCGTATTCATACTTTCGAGTAATAATTTTGAATATTTCATTTTTTGTTTGAATTCATACTTATGTACAAGTGTATTCCGTCTCGGAATACCTATACAAGATCAAGGGGGCTGATTTCGCAACATGAGATGAATGTATTTAGAGCGGAGTCGTCTAATAAATAGGTACCTACAGAGCCTTTCAACGAGTGTTGAACTATGTTTTGGGGATAACAACTAACGGAAATACACATAAGTAATACCTACCTACGGATTGAAATATACGAGTAGCTAGGCATTGAACTAAAACATCTCCTAGATCATCAATGTTCAATATGTTTATTAACGGCCATGCAATGTACATCACAATTACCAGGATTTACAGATGGAATGAAGAGTAAAAATCAAAATAAGCGTCAGCGAGTCTCCACACAAATAATACAGAAGACCTATCACACGGCCTACCGTCTAAACAATCACCCAATTACAGGTGTATCAAAACAAAGGATAAATACATGTTAAAATAGAGTTTTTCAAGGAACGAAGTGATTGATTCGAATTATTGACAGCCCTCGTATTAAATACCCTTCATTAAAATAAATGAAGGTATGTAGGTACTTACTTACGTAAGGTAGGTACTAATCCACCAACTTTCAACCAACGTCAAGCATCATCAACTGAGAACATCACATCATGTCTTCACTATACATCATGTCTTCGCTTCGGTGCGGCCCGCGATTCAAAACTCAAATAAGTACCTAAACAAGATTCTCACAAGCACTGTGCACACAATTAATAAAGAAGACACTACGGGGAAAAATACGAATAATAGAAGTTTTAGCTCTGGTTTTACCCGCATGCCCGTGACAGAGACAACCGTTTCATGTTGTATTTTGGTAACACGTTTGATAACAGCATGAAACGTGAATTCTCATTGGCTGGATGAACGTGTAGCTTTCAAATGCTCGCTTTAGACTCGGGTTTTGGAAGAAAGTCTAACTACGTCGCTTTCTGATTCTGCAACGACCTCGGTTCGCAATCCATGATTGCAGAATACCAAAATCGCTATCCGCCTGTCGTTACACGAGAGGTTTACCGAATCCAACGGCATACCGATAAGATGGAAGCGAGTTGCAGAATCGCACTACTGGTGAGGAAGCCCTTCTCACAACATCCACGAGAAGGGCGCCAAGGGGATCCACCGCCATCTGGATCCCCCCTCACCAGCTGGCAGCCCGGATGCCTCCCGCTGCTTTCAGGAGATGAGTGGGGGACCCCCACTCCAAATTGAGGACCGGCCGGATGGGTGAGCCAGCTCCTCAGTATTGTCTCAGCTCTTGTCCAGTTCAGCGGGTTC
Organism: Lygus lineolaris; assembly: GCA_030264115.1. Lineage (NCBI taxonomy): Eukaryota > Metazoa > Arthropoda > Insecta > Hemiptera > Miridae > Lygus > Lygus lineolaris. The sequence continues at coordinate 73,547,826 of JAEMON010000001.1, forward strand.
CCTTTGCGACATAAGGCCCGAGTGTTTAACCCATTCCGTGCGGATGGCATCATATGATGCCATGGCGGTTTTCGTGCCGTGCAGGTGGCATCATATGATGCCATGGCGGTTTTCGTGCCGTGCGGGTGGCATCATATGATGCCATGTCTAACAAGCAGGGCGCCCCCCTGAAAATTTTCCGCATGGGGCGTAACATCACTTTTTTCCCCGCATCGAATGGGTTAAGACGGTCGGAAGTGGTATTTGTGTGCCGGACACGAACGTTGTGCCAGTATTCGGGCACAAACTCAGTGCGTACCCCAGTCCACGTGCAGCCTTCGTAGGACGCAGACCATCCCCAAGCTCTCGCAACGACTTTCCGCGACCCCCTGGTGACACGCGATGCATTCCCGCGACACCATCCCTGTGCCGTCGACGCGATTGCTGACCCACAGTGAGCTATTTACGTCCCCGCTGTTTCCAGGTCCTTCGGCTACCAAGGAACGCTATATCCCTAACCCCTTCCCAGTTTGCCGACATTCGTGTGTGCACTCCTCCCGTTCCCCCCATCAAGACTTCGCCCTCACGCTGCTAGAACTACCTACGGGCTTCGGACACGTGAGTCAAGTTAAAGACTTCTACATTGGCCAATGTTTAGGTAGGTTGAAGCTTCTAGTCACGCTGTTGTAGAGTCACGCCCTTCAGGCCTTTTAACTTATTTGTCATTGGATTCAATCCGATATTTCAGGTGAACGCGTGTAGTAGACACGCCCGGTATCGTAGAGAACTTCCCTTGTGGCGCCACTGGCGGTAGGGTGTTCTTGTGCGTGACCTTCCGTCACCCCCTTTACCGTGCATCGTTTCCAGCGTACGCTTCGAAATAACCTCTTTTGCAGTGCCCTTCAGGCCGACTTTCACTTCATCCTTCAGTCTCTGTGGCGCCCCAGGCGAAAGTTGATAGGAGTGTCCTTCAGACACGGTGAACGTGCTAAGGCACCATTACATTTCTTGTTCCTAAATAACCTAGGAATCCTCGTACTAGAAGTACACTATAATCGACCCTTCAGGTCTATAAGTTGTTGTAGACAGAGATCATTAAGTTACGGAATCTGTGTGAACTATTTTTGTGTAACGGGAAGTTGAATAGAAGTATTTATTGTTTGTGTGTGTTTTAATTCATTCTACCCTGATCCCTCGGCCAGGCACTAGCAAGGTGAGTTGTTTTCATACTTACCTGTTTCTTTTAGGACACGCTACCCCTACAGTCGAGTAAGCCTCATCAAGGCAGGTATCAGAGACCATTGTCCCTAGGACACTTATTTCAAGCCTCCATCTAGGTCATCCCTCTTCAAGGGCACGACCTCATTCAACCCCAAGCCCCGCTTACACTTGCCACAGCCAAAACTTCCACAATTTTGATCCGATTTCGATCAAATTTTCAGGGATTGTGCGGGTTAGCCCCATGATGACTGGAATAGCAGGCTTGAACATTTTTAGAACACACTATGGATACTTTCCTATCTCAAAACTATTACGCAAACACACACAATGACAACACATATTGAACGTAGTCGCATACACACCAGTACCTAGGCGGTACCAAACTTTTTCTCACTTCAAAAGAAGTAAATTGCAATTGTGAATACTTTCTGAATATTTTCTCGCTGGTGAATCATAACTACGGCCGCTTACTTCGTTTAATTCAGAATGGCATAATAAAAAATTAATCTCCATCTTATTTGATTTACTATTGATCCTATTTGACTGATCTTATTCGATTTACCATCTTATTTGATTTCAAGCACCACCGCCCTTCAGGCAAGGTAGCTTCCAAAAATTTGCAAAAGACTGGGTTGATACCAGCCTGATGGGCGATGGTGCTTCAAATCTGAGGAAGTTTTAGACTCCTATTCATCCCCAGCCACATTCATCCAGCGACACGGGAAGGAATCCTCATCAAATGATGAAGAGAGATTTTCGACCCATAAAAGTATCTTAGAAACAAAAATTAGTCGGTTAGGTAGTGAAGTAATTTTTCCAGTATTCCTACAATCATTCTGAATGCAGTTATACCACCGCATTAGTACGAGTCGTAATTAGTTGGAGCTAATTGAGCAGTACTCCATCGTACTGGTCATTGACAGAATGCCATCTAGCGGCCCCGCACAACTAACAATATCAAGGACAAGCGAAGCTGCATTACAACACCGAGTGGGGTGTGCGCATGGTTATTTTTTACAATACCAGATGAATGGTAATTCAAGGGAGATGTTTTCTGAAAAGGTGGAACATGAGGGGTATCCTATGAGCGGAAAGGGGCTTGAATATATTATTGATGACGGGACGCGCCTCTTTGCAGCAGTTGCATTGCTTAAAGACTTTACCTGCAATATTTGGGGGAGATGAGGGGAATATGTATGTAATGTCGTCAACTGCCACTTACTGTCCATGTGAATGCGGTGATACCTACGCAAGTTATAATCCCTACTAGGTATGTTATAGAACTTGACTAGAAAATAATTCCGCCATGCTGGCAAGGGTGAATGTCCCCCTCTTATTGTAACATGGTGGTATGTGTATGTATAATCCTAATATGCTGTATATGTGCATGGCCTGCGTACTACATTTGCCAACCAGCATAATGCCTGAAAATCATATAGAAATCTTTCTAACGAAAGAATAATTCTCTTGTAATATTGATAATTTATCTGTGCAAATGTTAAGCCCATGATGTAATCAATTGAAAAATATATTTGCCCTTGTAAAAAGATCAAGTTGTTCGAATGCGACAAAGTCTCAAGTAAATAACAAATCAATGAAGCCACCGGTTTTGGCAAAGGGGAAAATTACAGGTTCCAATCTATCTCCCCGTAGAGAGTGAGTAGATGTGGCTCCAGCGGCTGTGAACATCTACCATCTTCGAGGACACCGAAATTTCAAGGTTACAGAGGGTTCAACCCGTCAGAGGCACAACGAGACATAAAAATGGAATGAGTCTGGAAGTGAAATGATTTTTGTGCTTGATGTTATAGTTTTTGTAACTATGATAAGAAGTGAAGTGTCGAAGAAGGTTATATAGTGTAACATAAGGATGGAGATACGAAATAAAGATATCTGGCGTTAAAAAGCGCGGGTCCTCCCTCTGCGCCATGACACGCCCCGCGTTGAGCGTGTGCTTGCATAGAAGTGGAAAAGCATCCTAGGGTAAAAGCAGAGTGCAAGCTGAGAGCAAAGCAGCGAAAAATGAGGAAAGGGTGCGAGCAGAGAGCAAAGAGTTGCCCCTCTCAGAGTGGGGGAGCAAAGAGTCAAGGATGAGTTCGTTCTCTCTCCTTACTCCAGTAGTTTCAGTGGTAAGCAATGGACGCAATGAGTGTGTGTGTGTGTGTGTGTGTGTGTGTGTGTGTGTGTGTGTCATGCCAGACGATATCTGACCGAGAAATCGAGTTAAAAATCTGAAAAAATTTCAAAATGTCAATAATATCAAAAGAAAGGTTAATTTCGTTGGCCAGAATTTTTGGAGTACCTACTCCAAGGATTCAAATTTTGAAAATCTAGTCAAAAATCGCTTAAAAAAACGCGTTGTTTGAGGTTGTTGGAGTAAATTACCATCTTGAACATAGGAACATATCGAGGGTGTCAAAGCCACATGTCGTTCCACATTTTCACCAAATTTTCAGGAGAGCCAAAAAACATCAATGGAAATAAGTCGGATCAGCGCAAACACTGCATCCCAAACATGCACTGTTTTGTTGCGACCACAGGTCGTATCATGAACAGCCCTATCTTGAAACTAGTAGCAGTGTAATAGTAGTTTCTCTTACCATATTTCACTTTCTCAATGATATGAGACAATCACAGTACCGATTGAAATCATAAAATATTTAACTTAAAGAACAGAAACAAGAAAAAACGTATGTGTATTCCTGAAGAAATCAGCAGAGCAGTGGTCTATCGCAGCGAATGGGGTTGATACGACCTGTGGGCGGGCAGCTTTTGATACGACCTTATCACTCGAACATCGATTTCAATAATTTCGAGTTGAGTTATCGATAAAACACTGGTCTCAAACAACGCAAAATCGAATGTTACATTGATTAAAAAAAAATAGAAATAACTATTGAATTTTCGGTGATACGACATGTGGCTTTGACACCTTCGATATGGTATATTCGGAATCAGCGTGAAATTCCTATAAGAATCACCCACCAAATCCACGTTCAAAAAGTTCCACGTTCATTTTTACGCGGAAGAAGGGGGAAATGTTAGCGAATAAAAAAAAGTGAGGGAATAGCCAGGGTGAACAGCGTGGGAGCAGATAAATCAAACATGTTTGGTTTCGCTGCTTTGCTCTTTCATTGGACGCACTGCTCATTCATCGGGCACGCTTCCACCCGGCGCCCCCCCATTCAAAGTACACTGTTTGTTTTCTTCGCTTTCATCGTTACTCGTTGTTCTTTGCTCTTTCATCCTGCACTCTGCTTCTACCCTTAGTGATCTTCATGTTCAAAGTCTCCACTACCTCTGTCTGTCGTTACTAATAATTGATTAATTATCATTGACAATCTCCAATCAGCTGCAGTATGGACACGACTGGGCTCTTTTAATCAGAGTTATATGAAGCAGTGAACTTCCTCTAAGTCACAAGCCCGACTTTCCTCTAATCCCAAATTTCTTTTGTTTACTCTCCGATTTTATGTTCCTGAAATTCTGAAGCTGTTGCTACCGGAAACCTCGACTACCAACCAATTTTTATCTGTCAATTATCATCAGATGAGATTTGACGGTTGGTATTGTGTTTGACCTTGCAGCTCCACTTGTCTGTACATAATTATTAGTTAGGTAGTTGGAGCTCTCACCTCACAGAATGCTATCTAGTGTCCCCAAACCTCCAACAACATCAAGGACAAAGTGGAGCTGCAAGGTCAAACACAATACCAACCGTCAAATCTCATCTGATGATAATTGACAGATGAAAATTCGTTGGTAGTCGAAGTTTCCGGTAGCAACAGCTTCAGAATTTCAGGAACATAAAATCGGAGAGTAAACAAAAGAAATTTGGGATTAGAGGAATGTCGGGCTTGTGACTTAGAGGAAGTTCACTGCTTCATATAACTCTGATTAAAAGAGCCCAGTAGTGTCCATACTGCAGCTGATTGGAGGAAGAAGTTAGGTATGTAATTGATTTTCAAGTAGGTAACATTTTCAAAGATAAGTTAAGAAAGCACAAGCTCAACACGGGGCGTGGCTTGACGGTGAGGGAGGACCTGTGCTTTTTCAACACCCAATAACTTTATTTCGTATCTCCATCCTTATGTTACACTATATAACCTTCTTCCACACTAAATTTCGTATCACAGTTACTTGAACTATAATATCAAGCACAAAAATGATCTCATTTCCAGACTCATTTATTTTTTAGTCTCGTTCTCCCTCAGCCAGTTTGAACCCTCTGTAACCTTGAAATTTCGGTGTCCTTGAAGATGGTAGATATTCATAGTCGCTAGATAGCATCTTGTCTACTACTGAATCCACGGGTTACCCACCAGTAGTCAACTGCTAAAATCGTAATTTATTTGCGAAATCCGATAATTCTTGTGGAATTATTGGAATTGGTCAACTGACCGTGCCATGAAATTAATCTAATATTGCTGAATAATATGGTCCAGGGACAAGGTAGGTATGTTCAGGTGAAAAAAATGCATAAGCCTCAATTGGTGAGACCTTCCCGTGTCGCTGGATGGATAGGACTTGTTCCTTATTTTGCTCTGCGGAATGAGCAAATAAAGGGCACAATTCAGATTCGTCTGGCCTCAAATTTTTGAAACTCTCCTGCTGCTTGCGGCGGGAGTTTGCGAAGCAATCACATAAGTAAAATTAGAATATAAGTATTATCTTTACTGACCCACGAGCAGTCGCATCAGTCGCCATAACATTTGCAGTCTTGTTGGGAATGCTCTCTCCCCAATCAATAAAATTAAAATAATTGGATTCTGTTGGGCAAGTAGGAGTCGTGTAAGGAATATTGATTAGCATTAGGGATGGAAGGTGTAAGGAGGGAAGGTGCGTAAGTTCAGTGCAATCGTTGACTACTGATGTTTCCAACTCATTCTTTTGTGTATTAAAACCGAACAATCATGTGTTGGGTCTGTTTAGAACGATAAACTATGTTATTTATAATTTTTAATTTGATAAATTAGGATTTGTCTCTTTTTCACTTGAGTGCATAGTTGAAGGTATTTTTTGAGAATAAAGAGTCCTTACGATTTTTTTCTTCAAATATTGGCTTGGATTATCTTTAAAAAACCCGGAATATTCTGGTGGAAGAAAAATCTTGGTTTTTTGTTCGTAAATTTGCCAAACAAAATATTCGTGGGATTCAGTGTGGGAAAATCCTCTGAGAATCGATGGGGGTGTCCTGTAGAAAGGTGTGTGTCACATTTGAAACAGATTGGACAACAAAGGTAGAGGATTACAGCGAGAAAACGCAGTTCTACTACCTACGTAATTTATCCACAAATGTGTAAGAATACTGTCATGGTACAGGTTTTACAAGACAAATAATGAAACCGTAATAATCGCAATAAGTAACAGTTTCCGGAGATTGAGGTGACATTACTACAGGTCAGATTTTAAGCTCAGCGTTCAAAAGAAGCCCCCGTCGGGAGATGGGCCTTTCGCCAACTCATTTTCAAGAAACGTGGTTGTTGGTCCTTTCGCTGTGTAATCCTTAAGAACTCTTCATGTAAAGGGAGTGTTATGCCAAGGTAACATCTAAGCATTGGTGTTTAACTTCTCCCAAACCCTTTGTTTTATAGTTCCTCGTATGGCCCGAAAGGGAAATATGTTCGTGAGACATATACTACGTATACTTTAGCGGTTCATTTCGCATACAAAAAGTACTAGTAGTTGAATTTTCTTGTTCTTTTCTTTGTGCTCCCTTTCCATTCCCAATTCAGCTATTCAAATTGTACATTTTGACTCTCGACTATCCATAAATTGGAAACTTATCATCACTGAGAAATCTTCACCAACCACCACCTATAAGAGCCAGCTGTATCGAATCTACAACAAACCCCTCAACCCCACTCAGCCATATGGAAATGGCCCTACCTCCCATATAGGTTTACTTATGTTGTTCTACCAATATTCAAGTATTCTTTAATTTTCTTGGAACATATAAGCTGTTATCACTACAATAAAAAGAAACTGGAGTCAATGGAAACGTTGTCTATTTCCACGAAAATAATGAGTTACAAAATTAAATCTATTTCGACGATTAGGTCATCATCAGTAATAAACAAGAGCTTCTCGCCATCAGTGACAAACACAAAAATTCTAGTTTGTTACTCATTATGACCTAGCCGCTACAATCTTGGGCAATGTACTGCACGCCTAGCGTGTAATGGGGTATTTCAGTGTGTCAAAAAAGGAGATGATTTTTGCTATACCTAATATATCAGTTCAAGAAACTGTGAAAAGTACGTATATTGTGGGAGGAGATGATAATTGTGTAGTATAAGAGAGGAATTCTGAAATAAAGATATAGTTTGTTGAAAAGGTGCGGGTCTTCCCTCTACGTCATGAAGTGCTCCTCGTAGTGGGTGTGCATGTGTGGAAATGGTTCGATATGACAGTATTCATTTTGACCTCGGAGATCAAGTTCTCTGCTCTCTCAGTCTAACGTTTACTGTATAATTCAATTACTTAACTCTTATAACCGTCCAAGCATAAATAATTTTATGTCCGAAAAGCGCAAGAAAATTACGCGAGAAATTGATGTTTCAAGGATTTCATGTCTACGCATGCTGCTGGTAATGAATTTCATTGGGGACCATCTGGGGGCTAACCCGCGTAATCGCTGAGAATTTCATCAAAATCCGTTGAAAAGTGTCAAAATTATACGTGTCGCAAGAATTTCAAGTTTTGCGCATGTGCAGTAGATACCGCTGATCCGATCTTGATGAAAATTTGATCAAAGTCGGATGGAAATTGTGGAAGTTAAGCGTGTTGCAAGGATTCCCGGACGTACAGATAGACAGACCGAAATTGTTCAGGAAGGTCTAAAACGTAAAAAGCTCGAAAAAAACGAAAATAATGTCAAAAGTGAAAACACTGCCGAAAACCGAAGGACCACCAAAAATCTCTGGGAGGAACCTTTTGTTGGAAATCAGTGTTGTAGAATCAAATCCCTGAAGGGTCAAGGTTCTCAAGGTGGGTAACCCTGTAGATGTCGTATCATGTTAATTATGAATAAATCACTATGCTGACTGATTTCCAGAACTTCAGGCCGATTCCAATACGTGCAAGTAAGGAGAGTAAAAAATCTATAGGGTAAAGGCACCACTTATTGGCGATCCCCAGTTATTGGCCACCTCCTATACTTTGAGTTCGTTTATTATTACCCAGGTGTCTCTAATATCGTTTCAAGTATTCTTGTTAGTTAACCTGACTAATACAGAAGGCATTGGCATAAGAAAAGTCACAACGTAACAATATTGAAACCTCACAGTTCAGTTTAAAGTGATCGGAACGGTCGCATGTGGGTCAAAAGCACCTGTTCCTTGTGAAAGCGGTAAGCAATCTACCTGTTTCTTAAGGATTTAACGTGTTTCCACTTAATTTTGGTACTCCTATTTTGATATTCTCTTAATCTGCGGTTTTCTAGTAATCGATTGGTGCCATAAAAAGACAAAAATCTCGACAATCAAGCAATAATATTTGTGTGGTTAATAACTGAACCTGGCCAATAATCCGGCCAATAACTATTAGCGAAAATTGACTTTTTCCAGTTTTTATGGGAAAAAATTGAAATAGCACTTATTTAACAAAAACTGTTATTGAATTGCGATGTTGGAATAATAAGCTTCCTAAAAACCCCAAGACAACAGAGATTTTAATGAAACACGCATTTCCAACAAGATAATAGCACCAAAAAGCCGGCGGTAACCCGGGACCCAACCCCCTCCCGCCTTAAATAGTCCCCCTTCAACCGATTTCAGTGTTTTTTGTTTTGTTTGGTTCCTTATATTCTGAATTTTCAAGTAACGTAGGGGTTTCCAGGTATCGGGAATACAGGAATTTTTGGGTACCATGGAAGAAATGTCATATTGCTTCCGAGTCTGCAGAGCAGCGGAAGCTCTGTTAGCGAATTTTCGAAGAAAATGAAGCTATTG
>JAEMON010000001.1:73585346-73604289 GCA_030264115.1 Lygus lineolaris
CTAGGGGAATGATTCGGTTGGTTTTCAAGGACAAAGTTGACGTATATGAAGGCAGAGGACAAAATTGACAAATTGAAGACAGAGATGAGAGATCATTTGGAGCTCGATTAAATAGATTTTGTGACGAGGTAGGTAGTTAGGTAGTGGTACTTACCGTCTATCAAAATCAACAGTTTCGTCAGTCCTCGAACAAAAATGGGACATAGGATTGAGATTAGATTGAGTAGGTACACAAGTGACAAATAAGTTCATTTTTATTATAATGTTTACTTAATTATTATCAAGTGAAAAAGCATAGTAATATAATATTTATAGCTTCATCGTTTCTTGGAACTGAAGGAAGAGAGAAACAGTTTTACCTATCAACGAAAAAGTTCTAGTCGTTCATGCAGCTTGACCATAATAATGTTGAAATACTTGAGATCAATGTCAACCGAAATTTGTTTTTCACTCGCGTCAAACTTTGGTTCGCGTTTTATCGACACCTTCTATTCTGTTTTCCGGGATTTCAACATCAAACGTGAAAACACTAATGGATAGAGGATAAACACCGTCAGCAAACTAACTACTGACCTACTGAGTATGATGATGACGATGAGCTCCAATTTTGTTGCCTTGTACACGTGACAGGCACTAGTTACCTACTGAGTATACTGAAAACTACGTTATCAGTTATAATCACACCAACGCACCAAACGACTAAATCGTCGTTTCAACTTTAAATCGATGATTTATGAAAACAACGTTTTATGAAATCTTTTAAATCTTTGATTACACTCGTGAAAACCATTTTCCTAAATCAACGTCTCAAAGCTCTGATTCGGTAAATCGATGATTACTTTTAACCATGGTTAAGGTTTTTTGGTGAAACTGGCCCTTAGTCATTTTATTCCCCTATTGGACTACAAGCCGAATAGTGCAGTTCGACTATAGTTTTATTTGGTGCTTTGGTAGGCACGATGCTGAGTCATCATCTGCGTCAACTTATGTCGCTGATTCTTTCGAGACCAGATGTTACAGTAAATTGTGGCATAAGATGTGAGGAGCTCTCCCAGGAAAGCTACGACCGCGGCAGTACAACCCATTTCGAGTGTGTAGAAAGCGATCATCAAGTTGGACAAATCCAGTGCCTTGGGTACAATGTAGTCAACCTCCTTGAAACGCTTAATGCAATCCGCCTTCAAACTCGGTGCTTGGTTCAATCCAGCCGCAAGAATTCTCGATATGGCAGTTGAAATTGTTCTGGAAACATTGTGGACAAATAAACAAGTTAGTTTCATATTTATACATTACAAACTATCTACTGTTTTCGAAGAATGCATGCTTGAGGCGACAAACTTTTGGAGGTTTCTAGGATCAGTCCATGTTAACCTAGAAACCAGCGCAATGGCTACATATCACGGCACAACATATATGTACATAGATGTAGATTAGAGTGAAATATTAAAGTAGGTACCCATTACTACTACCGATTCGCGGTGACGGCAAATCCGTGTTTGTGGGATATCACCAGCTTTTCGGAAATATAACACCTATGGAATTCTTAGTGGACCTCACAGCCTCATACACACTATACAGGGTGTTTTTCAACCCATATTTGCCCAGTGTTCCCATTTGGGAACAAAGGACCTTGTCTTTGTTTATCGATCAGTATATCAACAAATGTGAACTTAGATACCTGAATGCGTGTTTACATCCTTGTCCTAGCCCAGGAGATGTAAGTACTATAATATTATTTTTATTTTTTCTAATGCCCACCTTTGGTTTCAGAGTTTGTTATAAGTTATAAAAAGACACTGAGAAGGATTCAGGTGAGAAAAATTGTTCACACTTGTAGAAATGATCGGTTTTATATCAATGTTCCTTTATGGGAACACTGGGCTTTCAGAGCTCTTTGAGACACCTAATCCTCGAGCTTTATTAAGATGAATAGGTTATTGTCTAATGTTTGCAGATATTTCGTTTGTTACCAACTATCGTTAATTATTTATAACCAAGTTGTTGAAACCTTTTCTCCCCCTCCTCACCCCCTCCCCCCGTCACCACCCTATTTTAGCTCTATTGTTGATCCGTTTCCTCAGTCAAAACCGTTTACATAAAGTAAATAAGTAGGTACATTACATTTTGTAGGTAAGTGAATCAAACGTTTCAGTTTCACCTCGTATATAGGTATATATAAGGTGGGTCTCCGATATAAGGTACAGTAGCTACATCCAAATATAAGATGCGAACCTCCGATATAAGTTACAGCACCTACAGCCAAATATGAGGTGTGAACTTCCGATAAACACAGATACAGTTGGTACCTACAGCCAGATGTAAGGTAGACCTCCGATATAAGGTACGAAAACTACAACCAAGTATAAGGTGTGAACCTCCTATAAAGGTACAATAACTGCAACCAAATATAAGGTGTAAACCTCCAATATAAGGTTCAGTTGGTACCTACAGCCAAATATAAGGTGGAACTCCTACGGGGGGGCTATCCTCCACCTAGGTTCAGTAACTAGGTACTACTACAGTAACTACTACTACCTATATATTTCATGAACTTCCAGAGGATTTTGAATGAAAAAAAGGTAGTAGAGTTCTGCAAGAGGGTAGTAGTTGGAGGGGAGGCGGTAGGGAGGGGGGTAATACGATGTAGTGGGGATGGTTTCATTCAAATTGTAAATTTATTTCAGGTTTTGATTGGTTCAAATGTAGGGAAAACTATTGTTACTCTTGCTTCCATTCTCAGATGAGTTGGCATGTACACTACCCGTTCATGCCCAGTGTTCCCTTATGGGAACATGGAACTATATCAAATCTGACCATCGGAACTTTGTTTTTCCCATCCAAATAGTAACAAATGGTGAACAGGAACTATTTTCTGCAGGTTTTTCTGAGAAATCCCGAGAAGAAAAAAGTTGGGCAAATGTGGATGTAAATTTTAATATCCTTATTTTAGGGATTTTTGAAATAACCAACCCTGTCTTCGTTTCTGCATCCAACTATGCTATGAGCAATTTTTTTTGACCACTTTGTTTTTTCCAATGGAAACCCCCATTTTTATGACAGATTCTGATTCTACGCAAAATTTCCTGAAGAAACGACGACTCACTCGAAATTTTGAGTTCCCGAAAACGTGCGCTGACACGCTCCAAATGTATCATACTTGGTAGTTTACTGCACCCGAAACACTCGATTTCTTGCTTCTTGGGCACATTTTGAGCGTATCTGCGAACGTTTCTGCGTACTCAAAATTTCGAGTGATGGGTCATATTCCATGAAATCAGAATCTGCGATTTAAAAAAAAAAATTGGGGCTTCTGTTTGAAAACACGAATTTGGTGTGCTTATCGTGATTGTAAGGGGGAAAATCGCCATTCATTTCGATCAACTACCCAACTTTTTTTGGGACAGTGGAAGTTCCGTTGTATTTTGAATCAACTGGACGTTTATATATATAGAAAAAAAGTAGATCGCTCCAAACGAAGTGGACGGCTTTTCAGGGTTCAATACAGTAACTTCTAACCCCCGGTCTGGAAAAGAACGAGTGAAGGCATTGGGAGTTTTTCATTACTGTGTCTCTCGACAAGGATTGACAGGTCTAATTAAAGGTGGGTCACTCTCACCACCGTCAAGAGGAAGGCGGAATCACAAATGTTATCTAATTACTACCTATATAATCAACCAGTTGATGATCAGCGGATTTTTAATAAACATACACTATTTTCATAGGGGAATCATTGAGAGTACACAAAACCATGAAATACGATGTGTAGATATTAGGAAAAGAAACGGATATTATCGCTTTCAAAGTTGAGCGAGGTCTTGGAAGCCTTCTGATCCCTTTCCGAAGACAAACCACTACTTACCGTATATTAAATTATTTATTAATATATATTTTTACAGGGTTTTTGTTGAATGGGTGTTAATTTTAATTCCCTTATTTTAGGGATCGTTGGAAAAACCTATGTATTTCCCTATTTTTTTTTCTCCTGCATCCAACTATGCTATGAGTAACTTGTGTCTCTCCAGCACTTCCCATCTGCTGGTAATTTTGATGCTCATGGTATTGTGGCTTACCTGATCAGCAAGTTGCCTTTTCTCATGATGTACGAAGTAAAGTAGACCCGAGGATAATCACCCATAACGTACGCTTGCAACTTCTTGCTACTGATCCTTCGCAATACATCGCACTGCTTGCCAAGAGTTGACATGTTTCTGTGCACTGCAACCATTTCTATCAGATCTGCCCCTTCGTCGACAAAATGGTAGAGCCTGAGACGGCCTTGTAGGTAATCTGGCACTGAATCTTCGATAAGGTTTGACGAAAACGTGTATATATTGTACCCGGAGTTTTCAAACTCTTTCATAGTTTTGATTTCTCGTTCGTAGGATCTCTTCTTCAGCAGCTTCAGGAGGGATCCTTGAAACGTGGGGCTCAATACACATGCTGACAGGACCAGGGTAATTGCGAAAATCCTCTGCCACGTTGCTTTCGGTAGTTTCACCGTGGATATGAAAATCCTCCCAATGAATAATATGGATTCAGAAAAATGTGGTTTGGTTTTAGCCAACAAGTTCAGCAAATACCATAAAATCATCGAAGTGACGACAGAAAATGCTGTGCATAGCCAAACTTCGAGGTCGAACGCTCGGAAGACCATCTTCCAATTGGGTACAAGAAGAGGTGTCGGCGTAACGATACACAGACGCTCTATTTGCAGTGCAGGAGTAAATACGATGTCTGACGAACCGTATTCTTTTATGAACATAGAATTACACGCTATATCAGCTCTTCCGTAATACACGTCTCCGAGGATTCCAACGAACGATCCATTGTCCAACTTGGAGCCAAATCTGAAAATCAAAGAATGTGTAAGTCATGTCTTCATATATGTATCTCGTCAGTTTGTACCAATATGTTTCGAAAGCCATATTTGGGGTGATTCAATTAACGCAAAAGTATTGGAAGAATAATTGAAAAAATGAATACCTAAACTTTTCTAGGTTTTAAGATTCAAGTTTTCAAGTTTTTGCAAAAGTAGATGGTGAATCATGGTGCTACTGTATGTAGGTGTGTAGCTTTCCAAAGGTACGGTGATTCACCCCGTCATAAAGAGTACTGTGGAGTCTATTTGGACCCCACATCGTTTTTCCGTGATTGAGCTGCTTTTTTACAACTGGATCTGATAAATAAACAAAAGCTGTATTGTTACGATAAAATAAGAGTTTATTCTTCTGGGAAAACATTTTTTGAATGTTTATGATAACGTATAGTATGCGTATAAAATGAAAAAGACATATTCCGCTTGGAATTATTTTCCATTCGCCATTTCAGCAGTCGTATATATTTAGTGATGACCATTTTCTTCGGCGGTTTCTTCCTCTTCACCGCAATGTTCTTTGAGATTTTCATCATTATCACAGTCATCAAGTCGAAATCCAGGATTCTATCTCCTGCCGCTCCTGCTCCAGCAATATTATTCTTGTACGATATCTTCACCTAGAATGTAATTTTTTATCTTCATATACAAAGGAAAAAAAGGTTTAGTAAAAAATAAAAGTAGTAAGAAAACAATTGATATGGGATGGAATCCATAACATAAAGGGGGAAGAAAGAACGAATATCGGATGATGTAGGACTGTCTCCTACCATTGTAGGAGTAATATCCTTTAACATCCTTCAGGAAACTGAAGCTACACGTCTACACTTTCGGCCCTCCTCTACCTACTGCTCGGCCAAGAAATGAGATAATTCAGTACACAATGTGTTGATTTTCTGATTGAAAAAGATGGAACATACAACTTGATTAGGAATACACACAAGGTACTGTTGGGTCCATGGGGACCCCGAACGCTGACCTGCCTAACATATTTGAGGAAAAAAGGGCTTTACTGACCGTGATAAGGGTTGTGGACTCCTCGACGTCTAGAAAACAACTAGAGGAACAGGTAATCAAAGCACAGGCGTTTGATGGCATTTAGCGGTAATCAAAGCATGGCGTTTAGCGTATGCACGCAGACATTTTAGATGTCGTTGGGGTACTTTCGGATGGGTTTATTTGTTTATTTTAGAATGACACGGGCATTCCCCCAATTACAATAATATAATAATAATAATAACTAAAAGGTAGGTGTTAAGTCGTGAAATACATGCTAATTCAATATTTTATAAATATTCCAGAATATATATAAATGCATAATCAACAAAAATAATAAGTATTCTGGCTGTGGTAACAGGGATATACTATATGAACAAAAAAAATCAAACTGGTACACGACAACGGGCTTTGGCATTGCGAAGTCACTGAACACTAGGTAAGCCCCCCATTTGACGAACCTAATCTCATTTTGCGCTTGAGAGATCCCTGGGTCTCCATGAAGGTCTCACCACAGCGGAAGCAGCCAGACGATTGAAGGCCTCCTGAGCACGAACAGTCGGGTTGTTCCTCAGGTAGTTGGTGGAGGAATGGTGAATATAGAAGGGCTGTATCAGCCTTGTGGTGTATGGCGGCGCATAGATGTTCAGCAAAGACAAGAAGTATGGACCGTCTATGCGTCCCAATGCCAATCCATGCAGGAAGACTGCATCTGCCTCGCGACGACGGAACTCCAGGGAGCAAAGCTTGTTCTCCCTCAAAGCCTCCCAGTAACTGAAGTCCTCCCATTTTTGACCATTCTTGAAGGAGATGTATCGCAGGGCCCTTCGCCGGACTTGCTCCAAAGACTCCTTCGCATTAGTATGAATGGGAGACCGCATACTTGAGAGGAGAATCCCACACATGGAAGAACCAGCGACGTACCTATACAGAAGCTTCACCACTGCTGGGTCCGTAAAATCTCTGGTATTTCGCTTCAGGTCCAACGTTCGCATCGCCCTTGAGCATATCTCCTCCACATGATTCGAAATGTCATCTCAACATCAAGCAGGACTCCAAGGTCTCTCACAACTGGTTTGCGTCTCAGGGAAACACCCTCAATCGTATAATTGCGCCCAACGAAGGAAGCAGACCTAGAGAACGAAATCACTGAACACTTCTCGACATTCAGGTGTAGACTGTTCCTCATGCACCACCCTTCCAGAGCATTCAATGAATCCTGGAGGGTCGCACAATCATCAACAGACCTCACCACCGAATAGATCTTCGAATCGTCGGCAAACAGCAAGTGACCCTCCCCTCCACCAAACGATCCGCCAATATCATCAATGAAGATGAGGAAGAGTAAGAGACCAAGGTGGGAGCAGCGTGGGACTCCAGAAGTCTGGAAGAATGGCCGAGAAAGTGTATTAATGGAAGAAACAGTTTCTTCCATGGTGTATTGTGGGGTAGCTGGTCAGTCAAGTGTAGTAGGTAGGTGAGTGTTGAATCCGTAACAACATGATAATATATTACGTGTGTCTGAGAAACCACCTGTATCCCATTATGCTATTGCCCTTTCTTGTCACCTTCAGCAATGATATTATTGACATTCAAGATCCGATCTTGATGATGTGATCTGGTAAGCGATACAGTTCAGGAGAGGCATCACGAATAACTCCTGCTGAGATACCTAACTCTCCTGAGTCCATGGTACTTTTTTCACACATAACACCAATCCTGTACCCTGCCTACATCTTCAGTGTACTCAAACATTGATTCATATTATTCCATAATTAAAGTAGGTAGGTACCTAGTTAGGTAGCTAGTCTTCCGCACAGTGTACACATACATAAAAACACAGGAGTTGGCCCACTACTTTTAGAAAACAGCCTTATCATTGTGTGTAACTGTTCAGTGTCCCTGAATACTCACTTCTAGTTTACTCCCCCCCCCCCCCCCCCCCCCCCCCCCCCTACCATTATATAAAGTATCTACCACCTCCTTGGGGCCTATGGACCGGAGGATCTCAAAACGATATAAGCAATCGAATATGGTTTCTAGGGACCCACCAACCTGACCTCATTAGCCATCAGCTTTAAAGTCGGTTCCTTCTGGGTCACACCATTTCTTTCCGTCAGAAAGTTTCTCCTTTCAAGGCCTGACCTTCGTGATCGGTGCTGATACTGAAACTTCGTTTCGAAGTTTCAAAGACCCTCTCGACGCCGGTTAGCCCACTTTAATTCAAACGAGTTCAATGAAAATTGCTTAGTTCGAGATAGCCAACCTATACACGCAATCGGCCGAGAAGAGGAAAAGGGTGGGCGGGCTAGAGGCTGCTCAACAAATGTAGATAAGCTCAAGATTTATAGACTGCTCCCCGAACGCTGTACCCCTTCTTCCCCACTAACGGAAACCCTCCAACCTTTTGTCCGAGGCATTGAGTTTAAAAGGAGATCCCGCAAAACAGTTTGCGAACAATGACTCGGAAATGAGCTTTCATATGTATGGGATTGCCAACATGCCGAGGATGCTGGTGTGTGGTTTCCGTATTGTAAGTTGTAGCACTATATCGAATCCCGGATGAACCTAATGGTCGTACCCGTTCTAAAAATTCCCAACATCCACTTGATCAACATTTTTCTTCAGTTCATTTCTTAGGCGAAACAGCGAGGTTGCAAATCAGTTAAGCTAATACTTAGGTACCTACCTATTTGCTGAACGTAAGTGAAGCCCCTGCTTGAACTCAAGCTGATTTAATTTGTTCACTTGTTTGTTTTACCACGCCACACAGACACTCCTCATGTAACGTTGGACAGGGAGGAGAGACTGAGGGGGGCAGGAAGATGAGAAAAAGATGGTCGATATTTAGGAAACATAGTTGGATTGCTTCGTTGTTCGATGAATTCATCGTAATTCGTAGATATTTTTCTACCACCGTTAGTTGCACGTCGAAAGCGAGAATCAAATTTTGCAAGTCGATGGTGAGATTGATAGTCGTCGGCCCCTTCACATATTTACAAATGTTTTTGTTAGCAACCATGGAAGGAAAGGTTTCTCTCTTAAGCCGGCGTCCACACTACGCCGAGTGAGGTCATTCGGCTTCGTCGGTTCGGCACGTTCGAGTCGGCCTCTTCGGTTCGGCATTGCGTCCAGACGGTGAGAGTAATGTGGACGGGGCGATCGCCCTCGTCGCCCTCAGTCAGCTTTCGGCCTCCGTTTGTGATGCATGGTTGATAATTTTGTTTGTGGTTATAAAAATTTAAAAAAGAAAGAAATTTAAAATTTTGAAATTTTGAATTTTTTTTATGGTTGTGAAATAATGAGTGACGAGGATAGAATTCTCGTAGCTGCCGCTGCAATCCTCATTGGTGTTGCTGCTGAAGAAAGTCGTCGCATCCTCAAAAACTTTTTTTTAGCGATTTTTGACTCTAAATTTTGAAAATTTGACCCCTGGGAGTAGGAACTCCAAAAATTCTGGCCAACAAACTCATCCTTTTTTTTATGATATTGTTGACATTTAAAAAAATGTCATGGATTTTTTTTTCTCGATTGGTATTACATCACAATGGTCAGGAATGACAATTATTATGAGTGAATGGTATGAAGATTTAAAGCATCAGTTATCTGAAATATACATTAAAAAGTCCCAATCATGCTGCATGAGTTGATGAGCAAATTTTTGAAGAATGATTTCAACCGATTTGGTGGGTGATTCCTAAAGGAAATTTCATGCTGATTCCGAATATACCATATGTTCCTATGTTCAAGATGGTAATTCACACCAGAAACCTAAAAAAACGCGGTTTTTTACTATAAATTTTCAAAATTTGAACCTTGTAGTATTCCGAAAATTCTGGCCAACGAACTCATACTTCCTTTTGATATTATTGACATTTTGAAAATTTTCAAGATGTTTAGCTCGATTCCTTGGTCTGATATTGTCTGGAATGACACATATATATAAATATATAAAAAAGTGTTAAATTTCATGAATCGTTTTAGAATGGTCTGAAACGGATTTCCATGAGGAAAATGTTCAAAAATTTGCATTATTATATTTTGAAGCGATTGCAATAGCTTCATTTTCTTCGAAAATTCGCGTGAACGTCGTTTTTATCACTTTTATTTCAGCTTTTCTAGCAAACCGCTCTAATGATTTACATTAAATTCACAGGACTAACTCTTCTTTCAAGTAAAAACATGTCCAACACCCCTCATCTCCACAAAAATATCCTGAGGGCCGAAATCAGCGTCAAAATCCACAAAAATGACTATTTATAGATCGAATTAAATGGGCTGCCACCCGACTGAGGGTGATCGGCACGTCCAGGCTGTTCAATGCGGATCCGCAATCCTTGAAGTGGACCGACACGAGTCGGTTCTGGATCGCCCTCGTCGGTTCCCCTTTCCGCACGCGTCCACCACACTTGTTCACCTTTGCGGATCCTACGAGGGTGCCCACCCTCATTCGGCATAGTGTGGACGCGGCTTTATATTATGGTTGGCAACTAACAATCACTCTGTATTTGCGGGGATCGTTATAATCCATACAATCTAGGTAATAAAATCTATGTAAACAGGCCTGCAGAGGCAAGCAGTGGCTATTCAATTATACTCAATTTTTCACCATAGAAGTTCGATGATGAAAATCACCGATGGTTTAGTATCATCGGTTTTTGATCATCGATGGTGTGTGTTTCAATGTTTGGATCGATGGCGACTATCAACGGGTCTTGAACGATGCTCAACCTCACTTACTCTCACAATTCACTGCCACGACAGTCGTACATCAAGACAATCGCCTTCGAAATTAATACATTGAATTGTGGGGGTCTAGGTAGTCTTCTTCCAAAATTTCAGTCTGAAGATGTCACGGTGCCCCGTGACGGCCTACACCGTGCTACTCTCTCTTCCTCCATACCGGTACAACACCGACTAATTGTGGCTGTACGATCCTTCCGCCTTCCATGCAGGTTTCTCCTTTATCATGGTGGGGATGCCTGGGAGTTCCCCGATCCTCCGCGAGGGGAGCTAGCAGGCTTCCCTTCTCCAGTAATTTCAATGAGCTAATTATTCTCCTCCCGGCCATCAGCGTCGTAAGTGATTATTAAAACCTTCTATCCTTTTTCTCCATTTTACCTACCTCGTGGTATTTGAATTTTCATTCATTCTTTTTTCTCTTTGTGGATACTTACCTACAGCATCTCATCGATCTGGTAATTCCATTTATTTCATTATTTCTATATTTCATATATTTTGATTTGAGCAGAGTATTAGGTAGGTTTTCTATCCTAACTCTCAACAAATTATAATATTTTCTTTCTCCTTATTTTTACTTCTTGTCTGTTCATACCCTTTCTCTTAAATTAGGGTACAATAACGTTTTCTCAATTTTTACTAAAATTGAGTGGTAGCAGACTGCTAATAGTACTGGGGATTAGTCAATTTTAAGAAATTAGAGTTGCTAGTCTCTCACAAAGATCCAGAAATACGTGGCGCTTTAGAGTAGCACAAACACAGAAACACATGGATACAAAAATATGCAGCTCAAGTTCAAGTAAAGGCCTCAATTACGATTGAAAAAAAAAGAAAAAGATTGGTGTTTAATTCGATACTGAATCTCTCATAAATATACTGTTTACTAGAAAAGATCATAACCATTAAAAGTTACCTTTTCTACATAAATATATCGGTGAACTTTCAAATTACCTACCTGGATACCTTCTTCCCACATACCCGATACTCAAATTTCATAGCTGGAGTGATCATGGCTTGGCGATGATAACCCACGGTTAAGCCACCATCAAACCGCAATACCCAGAAATGACAGAGAAGGCAATAAAGTTGCACCGTAAACTGTAATATCGGTGGAGGTCCGAACATTGTTCCATCAACCTTCCCTGTACGCCCACCCGGTACGCCCCATGCCACTTTATTGACTGAGATTTCATCCGAATTATCAGAATTCCATTGCCCATTAATTTGATCGTATCTCTGAATGATTGATAAATACTGATATGTGGCCTGGAATCCTTACTCTTACTCATTGAAATTAAGTTAGGTATACGGTAATCATTAGATTTTATGCTTTGTTGATGATAGTTGTAGATGAATTCAATCTTTACACCCATCAAAGTTGACGATGATTATGATTACAATTATGAAGAGGAAGAAGGGGAAGAAAAACATGTCTATAAAAAGTAAACACAACATGGAAATATTAAGGAAACATGACAGTTAGATTCATCAATTTACTGTCAATCCCGAGCTAACGTCAATATATAACATAGGTACCCTAATAGTAGGTACAATATAATAAATTAATCATATTAATCAATTGTGATTAGGAGTAATATTATCGAATATTTGTAGCATAATCATAATCATGTAACATTGATCACGTAATCATAATCAAGAGTAATCGTAAATTTTGTAACCCCAATACTCAAACTCTTCACTTGAACAAACGTATTCATGAAGTTTGATGATTTACACTCTATAGTGAGTAGAGAGCTTCATGTTCGTGCAAGAAGTCAGGACATTTTTTTCGTTGTCTCAGGCGAAACTATTCAAAATTATAATGGAAAAACTATCAAATGTTGATGAAATTGTCAAGATTGTATAGCCAGTTCCTATTGGATCGATTTTGCTCGAATTCGGAGGGTGGATGGGGGCTGACTCTAAGACGATTGCCAGTGAGATCCCTCCCGTTCTAATCAGCAATAGCTACCGCGCATGTGCCAACTCGACCAATTTCAATGACATTTTCAGGGATTGGGATTAGTTTAAACGCTTGCGTTTCTTGACTAAACGAGTGCCAAAAACTAATGACTTTGAAAAAACACCACAAATGATGACAATCGATATCTGCGGCGTTGGTCTATTTCGACGCGGAACTCTCATGAAGTCAAGATTTCTTCTATGCAAATGACATTTTAGCGGTTCCATTGGTAAAAAAAGGTTAATTTTCTAGGTTTTTTATATTGTTTTGCCGCTAATTAGCTATTCTTGGTATACTAGGATAGGAAGTTAATATTGGGGGTACAAAGGGACAGCAGTCTTCTTGGCGTATGTTCTAGAGAGCCTATTGATAAGGTAAATTACCATAAATCCCTAGGTGTTATAATAGATCAAGAGTTGTCATGGCGCCCTCATCTAGACTACTGTTGTAATAAAATTAAAAAATTTCCTATATCTTCTATAACATAAGAAAAATTTTACCTAAGGAGAAACTCAAACTACTGTGTACTGACATGTGTCAGCCTGTAATTCAGTATGGAATATTAGCTTGGTAAAAGTACCACTCATGTAAACAAACTATATTTGAAACTATGAACAATTCTGAAAACTATGATGTCTTTTCCTCGTCAAACCCCAACTCAGGAGGTTTTTGACCTTGTAAAGGTCTTCAATATTCGTAAACTCTATGTGGAGATTTCGCTATTATTTTATCATAAACATCCGAACATTATAAACGATACAGGGACACCTACTTACTTTACACGCTTCGTGTCTGCAGGAAACATTGTTCACCCTAGACCCCGGCTGGTTCTTACTGCTCAAAGTCCATCTTACGTACTATACATAATCCACAGGAGTATAAGCACTAACATGAAATCTCCTATGAACTACACGAGATCTAATTACACAACCTAAATTTTACCATGGATAGTTAGGAGAGGATCGGGAAGTTCTAATAGCTTAATCATATAAATAAAAATGTTGACAGGCTGTTGATCATGTAACTTCATGTAACTTTGCGATCATGTAACTCAAGCTTTTATTGAACGGTTGACTTTTGAACTTTTATCGAAGAATGATAGAATACTATGCAATTGGCAACTGACTGCCTAACAACACGGGCATAGCCTATCGTTAGGCAGAATCAATTAAATTTTTAGAGCCAAAGTACCATTGTATTAAATTTGTTACTCATTTGTCTTATGTCACTGTAATATTATTTGGGAATAAACTATATTCTATTCTATACGATATACCTACAAGGGCTATATTCGGAATTCGTGCAAACTTCCCTATAAATTTGAGCTTAGTTTTTTCGGGTCACCGAATGAGCCAATTCCTCAAACAGTCGTGTACAGCTGACTTCAAAAATTAATTGAGGGTGTACTCTCCGGACATCAATGCCCACTTTTCCGAGCTGTCGAAAGCCAACAAGTTCCAGTAGGCTCCGAAGAACTTTTTACTCTCGGAGGGTATCGCCCGTCAATAGGCAGGTAGATACTTGGACAAGTTGAGAAGAGGGGTTACAACTTTTTCGATTGCTCGGTCTAAGTTACACCTCCCTCTTCCATTCCTAATGGCCCTGGACATACAGTAGGTAGTGTCAAGGCAGAGAAGACAAAAGGACTTGCTATCCCGACATTTACCCAACGGAGTTTCATAGAATGAATTCGCAATGACGTGAGATTTCGGAGGATTGTTGTACAGGATCGATTATGTAAGCGGGGGAAATCCCCTGAGTGAGCTTCCAAGTAAGGCCCTGACTCAATGTCAAGTCTTTTGGAAATTGTCAGTAATAATTAATAAACGTTTAGTAGGTTAATTTGTTCACAGTGAAACATTTCAAAGGTTGACGGTATCGTGAACTCACTGCCGCTCTCTCCTTGGCAGTACTTAGCTAATTCATGACAATGAAGCTAGGGATTTCAGGAGTGCAAGCAAAAAACAACAGTTTCCCGGTAACATTGACATTTCGGGGTAATGTCTCCTTATAAAGGTAGGGAAGCTTTGAAGAAGTCTCCAAAATCAAAACGTCCACTTAAATTTGATAACACAAAGCTCTTAGTATAAATTTGGTTTCGTATCTGTCTGTATGTCTTCCCTTAAGCCTGTCTGCCTGTGATCAATAATTCCTTATCCTGAGCAAAACTAACCTAACTATCCGTCCGACTCTGATGAAATCTTCAGGGATTGTACGGGGTAGCAAAATCGAGGCCCCCTCTGAATTGAACCACCGGCACCGTCGGTGTTATGGGGGTGTGTGCGCATCCGTAATGTTCTGATTAGGAATTGCGTGAGTTTGAGATCAAGAATTCGTTGGATTATTAGGTGGTTTCACGGTGAAGAACGTCTATAGTCCAATTTTTTTCTAACATAACCTCGTGCTTTAACAATGAATGTTTTCACTGTATTCCCCAAACGCAGCCCTGGAAAATACGATAAGTGACCGAAGCTCGGGAGAAGGATTCTTCAGATCAACGCAAGGGCGCGATATTAATGGTATGAGAATCATGCTTTTAGCGGTAAAGGATTAGAGCTAAGCCCTCCCACCGTTTCAACTTAGTTTTATAATCCACGGGCTCTAAAAGTTGAGAGAAAGCGCTACTTTGGCTCGAGACCGAAAATGTTTTTCACGCTCTGAGAACTTACTTGATCGAGCGATCGGCATGGAATATTTTCAAAGTGGCGTTGATTGAGGTCGTGATGAGTTTGAGCATTTCAGCGTCGAAGCCAGAGAAGGTCCCGTCACTTTCGAGGAAAGCGCTGAACCTGAAAACACAACATACGAGTGACACTCCCACAGCTCGAAGGATACATTTCATTTTGAGTAGGAACGCCAATTTAACTGTGGTTTTAACTTTGCCGGTAAAACGAAATAAATATCAACTACTACAACTAGCTGTATATCCCGAAAAATTCAATTGAAAAAAAAAATTTATATCTGCATCTATCGCGTTTATATTCACCCAAGTTGTATGTATGAACCTGGTAGGTACCTAATAATGGAGGAGATCCAAGCACAGAATGAAAATGTTTGGGGTTTTGTGGGTTATCTATTTATTGAGCTGATGTGATAGGTAGAACAACCATGTGATATCCACACTCTTCCTAACATGTGACACGGCTCCTTCTTGATTAACTAGTCCAGTCAATAAAGGATTATAGCGAGCGTTGGCTGTAATCAAAGGTTTTCTTCGGAAACATGTTCAGAGTAGTTAGAACGTAAACATACTAAAAGTCCCCGCGTTTCCGGGCCTGGGAATAGGCGTGGCGGGGGGTGGAAGGTCCCATTTTTATGTTTTTCGCTCATATCTCGAGAACGGTGCGTTGTATCCAAAACATGACTATACTGAAACGAAGCTAAATAAATTCTCTACAAAGTTTATTCGATACACTTTTTTCATATTCCGTACCGGGAGGGAGGACCAAGATAGTACATGAATGAACCTATCAATGAAATATTATTATAAATCACCTCATTCAGACATTCACCAGACCCATAACTTTTAAATATTTCGAATTTTGCAAGTCTGGTCTGGTCTGCTCTTATAATTGATTTTGGAATAGTTCAGTTTCGGACCTGTCTGGTATTATTGGATACTCTTATGGTGTCACCGCTCGAAAAGCCGTCCTATCAGCATAATAATAGTAAGAGTACCTTTTTAGGACGCCTAATTTCATAGTGCTCAATAATATTAGGTAGCTACAGCTTGGAAGTAAGCGTTCAATTCCCCATCTAGAGGGACGTCCCCTGAAATGTATGCAGTTCTAGACTAATTGTTCATACAACCATTTTTTACACCTCGTCCCTCCCATGGAAGCTTTGTTTGTCATTGTAATACGTTCTGGATGGCGTGGCTGTGGGCTTCTTCCGGAAGTATTTATATGGCTGGCAACAATGCGTCAAACATGATGGGTGTTTTTCGTCAATGGGGGAGTTGCTTAGTGGAGTAAGACAGGGGTCAATACTTGATCCAATTCTGTACATTATATCCACAAATGACCTGCCAGTCGGGGTTACTGCTGATCTTTGGCCAGGCCTGGGGTCGATTCAGATTGTTATGTACGCTGACGATACATCGGCTTTGATTCGCTCCTCTTCCCCTGAGGGCTACCACCAGTTATCGCTCCATGTGTGGGAGTCAGTGGCTTCGTGGTGAAGGGCAAACCACCTAGTCTTATCTTAGATGGTAAGACCCAGATAATGAAATTTTCTGCGAGCAGCTATGAACCATGCTCAGTCACCCTGCTCGGTCTCAGGATTGATTCTCCTGTTACTTGGACTGAGCATGTGAGGGTACTGTCGGGGGGTCTGGCGAGGATAGTTTTCCTGCTTTGAAGGCTCTCTATGGTGGTCTCTAGCGTAGTTTTACGAACCGTATACTATGCCTTCTTCGAGTCCAGCGCCAAGTATGGTATTCTGCTAAGGGGAAATGCGTCGGGTGCCGCAAGAATCCTCAAGATCCAGACGTCTACAGTCCGAGCTATGAAAGGAGTTGGGGAAAGGGAGCTCTGCAAGCCTTTATCCAGAGAGCTCCACATCCTGACTATTCCTGCGCTTTATGCTGTAGTCCTCCTTAGTCGAATAAGGGCGGGACGTGAGGAATTTACTCGGGCTTCGGACATCCATGACCACGATACCCGATATCGAAACAATTCGTTGAGCCAGAGGCATAGGTTGACCCTGGTCCAGAAGAGGAGCCCAAATTGCCAGGGCATTGCACTCTTCAAAAGCATCCCGGAATATATCAGGGATTGGCCCCACAAGAACTTCATGGGCTGGGTGAGGGGAAAGCTGCTGGATCTGGCCCCATAAAGTGTGAACGAGGTGGCTGTATTTTAACGGTTTCCCGAATAAAATCAGCGTTTTTCCAAATCCTTGAGGGAACCTTAATCGTTTCTATAGCTAGAAGCACTTTTTCCGAAGAAAATTCACAAAGAAATTACACCGAAACATATTGCCTCCTTCACGTTCCCCTACTAATCGGAGCTTGGGTGCTTTTTTAGGCTGAAATTAAGAACACAATCTGACTGGTTTCAGCCGATGATACTCCAGGTTTTTTTGACATCCAAACATGTGAATATATGCTGGAAAATAGCTATTATTGGATGTTTGAAGACTATCCAAATCTGCGTCGAATGAGTCCAGTCTCATAAGATCCAGGATTAGATAGTCTTCATTTTTTTCCTGAATACAAGAACATTTTTGGGAAGCTTCATTGGTCATTAACCCTTTGGTCGGCGCGCAGCCGAACTGCGGTCGGCAAAATCAGCTTTACTTGAACTATTCGGTTCAAGGGAAAATTGAGGGGTCGAGGGTGACAGGTATTCTTCTTCTATCGGTTCTAGAATCGATTGCCATGCTTCTTTGCATTTTCTGTGACGTTCCCTGGGTTCTGTGAGTCTTCAAAGTTGATGGTTATCCATTTGCCGTACTTTGTCCAGCACGCGCCCGCTACTGTAACCTTAAATTTAAGACGTGTAAACAGTTTGTGTGCGAAAATTACTGCGAAAAAATAGCCACTTGTGACAACTGCTCAGCTGAGAATGATAATATGGAGGTTGATGATATGTAAAATTATGAGTAAACCAGCCAGTAAAGTCAAACTACGAATGTTGTTTGTTATATAAGACACAATGTTGGCACTGGGCTGCAATTTCACTACTCATGATACCTGCTTGATACTTTCAATGTTTTGTAGCTAGTATGTTAAGTAGCTAGGTATACGATTGTGGTTTGATCTTGAGAGTAAGTACTTACCTATATTTTATGTAGGTATCTAGTAAATTTTTTGCAGTTTTGTGTTTTATTCAGACCAGCTACAATTTATTTTCAATTATGCGCAGTCTAACGTTTCATATTTGTCCTCTAGATATACCATACGATATCTACTTTTCATTGAATGAAACCAGATGAAGAACTTACCTACATGGTGGTTGCTTTTAATTTTGTGATATTAACTATCAAAAAACGTAATTTTATACATTTAGGGACATATGAGTAAAATAACTTGAGGAACATTCTTTTTTATGAAAGAACCATGAGGGACATTATTTTAGTAGGTACCTAACTAATACTGTACCTAGTTACTCTTGTTTGTAAAAAAATAATGTCCCTCATGGTTCCTTACTGAAAAAGAATGTTCCTCACATTTACTCAGGTATATGTAAATGTGTAAACTTACGTTTTTAGTCTGTGATGATTGAAAAATGTAAAAAATATGTTCACTATATGGTTTAATGCATACACTGCGTATTCCCTTTATAAAATTAGTTAGATTGTGTGATAGAAAATCACGCGCCCGCCAAAGGGTTAAGGCGAAATGTCCCTCATTTTAGTGAGAAATTTTT
>JAEMON010000001.1:73709210-73720838 GCA_030264115.1 Lygus lineolaris
AAAAAGTGTTAAATTTCTTGAATCGTTTTAGAATGGTCTGAATCGGATTCCCACGAAGAGAATTGTCGAAAATTTGCATTACAAAAATTTTGAAGCCATTGCAATAGCTTCATTTTCTTTTAAAATTCGCTAAAAATAATATAACTCTATCCCTTAAAACATTTTAGCATTGAAAATGTTTAAGCTTGTCTCCCTTGTCGTTAATAATCTATCGATATAATAATAATCGAAGCTTTCGAAAATATTGAATAACGAGTTATTGCGGAATGCATACTACGCCTTGGTCGAGCTAACTTACTTATTGCTTACCAGTATGGAGTAGTACCTACATATCCACCTTGAAGCCAATTATTACGATTCAAAAAGCCATAGTAAGAAGAGTCAGCAATGAATATAAGATAAGCCTACCATTACTTCGAACTACATTCGCGCAAAATGCATTTAGTTATAGTGGTATAAAATGTTGTAATGATTTAAGCCCAGGCAAGACTTGTTTGGATTTATATTGTAGAAGTTTTAATAGGTATTTTCTTTACTGTATAGCACAATATGGGTTTCTATAAAATTATGTACAATTTTTGGAATGAATAAATTCGAGAAAAAAATTTAAATAGGTATACATAATATATACATATAAAAAAGTGTTACATTTCAGGAATCGTTTTAGGAGAAACAGATTTCCATAAAGGAAAGTTTCAAAAATGTGCATTATTACAATTTTAAGCCATTGCAATAGCTTCATTTCCTTCGAAAATTTGCTAAAAGGAGGAATTTAGTCGAAGATAATGTCATAATAAGGAGGAGTGAATGACATCCAACAGGTTCTCCCAAGTCAATGTCAAGTTCACTAAAAACTTCTTCTGAGGCACTCACGAGGTATCATGCAATTTATCAAGGTCTTTTCCTGATCTAGTAAGTGCAGCTGGAATCATTTCCAAAGGCTCTTTCAATTTATCAAGGCCTTCTCCTCGATTAAGTGTGGAACCTGTTCCAGAACATCTCAACCGTATAACTGCACCCATGATCGCAGATCTACTCCTTTCTTCGACTAATAATCATTTCAACGTCTCTGGCAGTAGGTTTCGGTCAAGAGCAAATGAATTTACCGAATATCCTGAGATGATGTCTTGGGTATTTCGGTCACCACCAATGAAAATGTGTGTTCCTGTTTGAAATGGGTGTAGACCGTTCTTCATCCTGCTATTGCGCTTACAGAAATCGTTGTCCGACTTTCAACAGACCGTAGGTATACCAACCTGCGTAAATCATTTTTGCCCTGCTGGTATACCGTGCTGGTACAAATTAATAATTAAGCGCCCATTTCCACCTGTTATACCGCCATCTGGACACAAAAGCAGACTATGGACACACAATATGGGTCACTGGTGGACCACCCACAGGTGGTCCACCACCCACAGTGCGAGGCCATAGTGATCATGAAGTGTAACGGTGTTACTCTTAAACCTCAGTGGGGTCTGCGCACCCTCAAAAACCCCTGATTAAAAATTCCGGAAAGAACGGAATCGGCAAAGAATCGGATGGAAAGAACGCTTGTGACGTATTAATTTTTAGGTAGGTCATCCCCACCCCGCGCCCATCTTGGTGAGACCAATATCTACTGTAAAAAACGTCTGCCAAGTTGGGTGGACGGTATAGCTTCCTCACTTTTGTAACAAGGACGTAACATATGACAATTAATTTAAAGTGTGAGCATGCGCACACGCTAGTAGTGGAACGGAATAGGTCGATTAGGAACTGAGATACCGGGGTTTCAGGAAATTCACGTTTGTGCATGCGCTTACGCTACTATTGGTCCTATGGCGATGAAATTCATAGGGGACCGTCAGGGGGCTAACCCGCACATTCCCTGAAAATTTCATCACAACTTCATCGGAATCGGTTTCGGATCACAACTTCATATAGTTTTGCCTTGGACAAGGAATTGACCACAGACAGACTGACAGACGGAGAGACAGACACGGAACCAAAATTACGTAAAAAGCAAGTGGAAATTTTGATTTTGGAGGACAAAAGTTTTTTCATTTCTCGCACGAACACATAGCTTCCTACCTTCGGTATGAGGAAGCAAAAAACTTTATAATGATGAAGAACCTTTATAATGATCATAATGCTCATCTCGAATAAACTCAGGGGACAGGTTGTAACCTTGGGGTCGCGGGCCAGCAACCTTCCTGACCTCCACTCTAGACGAGAGGGTGATGTGGAAGGAGTATTATAAGAGACTGACCCTACCCTATGGATCATTCCTTCGGCACGTCCTCTACCTGGAAATACCTATAACCTCTGTGTTGTCTTTTGCTAGCTATCTCTCGGTAAATACGCTAAGACAATTTCATTTTATAGAGTAGAGTACTCTCTCGACGGCCTGATGATGATGTCCTTACATCGAAAGCACTCGCCACCTGTACTCGACTTGCTAGTCACGACGGATTCTCCAGTAAGGTACGTAAACAACAGTCGAGAGTTATACGCGTTTTCAAGAATTTTCTATCCCTCTGTTGGACATTCGGCCTAGTCAGACGTCGTATGAACGTCTGTTTATGAAAAATTACAACTTTTATATACCGTATTAATTGCATTGGTGATCATGATTGCATCTTTTGATCTCACCCTACACGCATATTTTAAAAACTCATTAGGTATCGCCTATCGTTCAGTTCCATGATTATGATAAATATTTTGCCCGTGATAACGCACATGAAGCGGCAACAAAACGGTAGGTTCGCAATTAACCTTATCGAAGAAAGAAGGGAGCAATTAGGAACACAGTTTCGAAGGTCCGTGAAAATGAGTTGCGGCCAAACTTCATTAATGTCCCGTTGGAATAGTAATAACTGCACGTGAATTGGCTGAGAACAACGACTCTTTGGCTCTTATCTGTTGGAAAAACGAAAATGTCGGGAAGACTGGAAAACCGTTATCACTTTGGGGCGAAGAAGGAATTTGGTAAGCACAGGAAATGGCACCATCAACGTGGCAAGATTGGCAGGAACAGTCCTGTCCTCCTGACATAATCAATTGGTGATTCCGTTGATTTTTTTTTTATTCTTTTATTTTTCAGATTTCTTTATTCATATTCCATGTGGTTGACAAAAATTAGGTCCACTTCGAAAAAAATCATTAAAAAAGAATTAGAGAGACCAAACCAAAAAAAAAAATAAATAAAAAAATCGGGAGTTCGTAAAACAAAAGGAATTGATGGGAGTCAGCAGAGGTCAATTTCCATGCTGCGACGTTATCCTTCGGTCATGGAATGTACTATCCTTGGAGGTAAGAAGATAGCATCCTTCCTACTTCCGTGGTAGTCTTCTTGAAAGGTAACTATCGAGTGAAAAATGAATTAATAGATAGGTAGGTAAGCCTACTATATAAAACCTACTTAACCTACTTAACTAACCTACCTAATTAACCTACTTAATTAAAATTACTGTTAAAAACATCTGCCAGCCAAGTTGGGTGGGCAGTATAGCTTCCTCACAGTTGAAAGCACCACGAGCTACCATTGGGCCGACGGCAATAAAATTCATAGGTGACCGACTAGGGCATAACCCGGACAATCCCCAATAATTTCATCGAAATTGGTCGAGTAGCCGCGGAGTGACAATGAATTTCAAGTTTGCGCGTGAGCAGTAGCTATTACTGATCCAATCATGACAAAATTCGTAGGTAACCATCATGGAGTCAGCCCCCAACTACCCTTCAAATTTGAGTGTAATCGATCCATTAGGAACTGAGAAACTAAAGTTTCAGGAAATGCAAGTTTGCGCATGCACACACGCTACCAGTGGTCCGACGGCGATGAAATTGATAGGGGACTGTCAGGAGCCTAACTTGCTCAATCCCTCGAAATGTCATCAAAATCGGACCATAATTTCGTATAGTTTTCCATGAGAGAAGGAATTTCAAGTTTGCGCATGCGTAGTGGCTATTACTCATCCAACCGTGTTGAAATTTATTGGTAATCGTCTTAGGCTCAGCTCCCAACTAATGAATTGGAAAGTAATCGGTCAATTTGGAACTGAGAAACCGGGGTTTCATGAAATTCACGTTTGCGCATGCGCTTGTGGCTGTAGTCGGCGAACTTTTCTTGTGACGTCACGGTGGCGTGGATTCCTTTCCAGTGTGCCTAACGTGAGCGCATTACCTCCGTTCGCGTTACTCTACTGATTGCTAGGTTGTGAGGTGAGTGATTTGCAAATTGAATTATTCCAAGTCTTTTGTTCATGCTTCTCCCCGCTCGCTCTCGATCTCATGTACTTACCTACCCGTAGCTTTTTATGTAAAGTCTTTTCCATGTACGATGTACAAATTTGTCTTGTAAGTTGGCGACTGTTCAAATTATATTGCGTGCCCCAATCTGTGAGTATTCCTTTGAGTCCTCGCCTACCAAAACCAAACGCTCAATCTGATAGTGATCAAATGATGATGAAATTGATGAGGGGACCGTGAAGGGGCTGACCCGCACAACCCCTGAAAATTTCATTGGACCTTTTATTTCGTATAGTTTTGTCTGGGCCGAGGACTTGACCATTGACAGATAGACCGAAAGACATAGGTACATACAGACACGGAACCAAAATTGTTCAAAGAGCTCTGAAACGTAAACAGCAAGTGGACATTTTGAATTGGAGGACAATTTTTTTTTCTTCTTGCTCGAATACATGCTAGCTTCCTACCTTTGGAAGTGAGGAAGCAATAAACAGAAGTATATTTCACATGTGGCTTAAAGGATGGGCTAATGCGAAACCTCGAGAACACTTAGATATTTTATTCCAGGACATGGAAGTAGGAAGAAACAGGAAGAATTTCTTCTACTTCCATGCTGCCATGGCTTTTTTTTGTACATTTTCAAACTGGTATATATTTAGAAAACCGAGATAGGGGTTCTCATTCATTCCGAAGACATAATAAGGAGGGTGTTTTAATGATAAAATTGGTCCTCGCGAACCAACTTCAAGTTCGCTAAAACCATGCGTCACTCACGAGGAATCATTCAGTCTATCAAGGTCTTTTCCTCATCCACTAAGCGTAGCTGGAACCTGTTCCAGAGGATCTTGACCGTATAACTGCAACCATGATCGCTTTTTCCCTCGGCTAATAACCATATCAACGTCTCTGGCAGTAGGTTTCGGTCAAGGGCAAATGAATTTGCCAAACATCAAAACTATATGATTTAGTCTCCTTGAATACCTATCTTAAGGGTGTTTCAACCAGGGTGTGAACCGTCATCGGAAATTCGCCAATCTCGGGAATTATAGAGCTACAAATCACTCACTACAAATCTTATTACTACTTCAGGCCAACATGTTAAAAAAAATATATACAGGGTGTCTCACGCATGATCCGAAAAACGTCTCCCACGTGTTCTACAGGTAATTTCCAAATATTGAATTTTTGGAAATACCAGCATATCAAAACCATATTTTGTTGAGCTAGTGAACAATTGAGGTAAATCTGTGCAATAATTATTTGGAAAAATCAATAAACTCACAAACATTACTAAAATATGAGTTGGATGTGCTAATATGTAAAAAAAATCAATATTTCTTTCGAAAAATCAATTTTTATCGGTAAAAATGAATCGGGAGTGTTACTATTCGATTCAGGGTGAAAAATTACCTGTAAAACGATGCCTAACTCCTCAAGTCATGGTCATGTCGTCAACAACCCAGAACGCTCGATTTCCTAGAAATACACACGTTTTTTAGCATAAAATCTCGATTTTCTCAAAAAAGGTGAAAACGATGAAAACTGACTATACTGTTGGAAAGCTGAGGCTTTTCCGCATTTTTTAGGCTTACAGGCTATAACTTATCACTAGAAGTGTAAGTCACTAGTCTTATGGGGTCTAATGAACGTTTAAAAACAGGCAGTTTTCAAGATTTGACGAAATTGACTTTTGGGGCTCATTTTTCACCCTTGACATCCCTTCCAAAAATTATTTTTAGACGCTGAGAAGACGGAAAATTTAACGTTCTTTCCAACGATGTACTCAGATTTGGTTTTACTCCACATATTTGTGGAGTGATGGCCTTTTCAGTGACCTAAGGTCGAAAACACGAAAAAAATCTTAAAAATGAAAAAACTCAGGTTTTTAGTTGTTTAACAAAAAAAGTTAGGGGACACTTTTTGTTGGAAATTACCTGTAGAGCACGTGGAAGAAGTTTTTCGGATCATGCGTGAGACACCCTGTATACATATGTGTTGTTTGTTACACATATACATATATGTTGTTTTAATATATACCCCCCCATTACCATTTTACCGTTAAAACATTGTTCCAACTTTTCTCAACCAATAATCAATCAATTTCAAATCTTTTTCTGGCATTCTTTCTATTTTTAATTCTGCAGGGCAACACACTATTAAAATTTCAAATTGATTAAAAAAAATGTGCAATTTTTTAAATTTAAAATTTTGATATTGTGTTGCCCTGCTAAATTAAAGAATGGAAATAATGCCGAAAACAGATTTGAAATTGATCAATTATTGGCTGAGAAAAGTTGAACCAATATTTCACACCTGGCGGCCAGAGGGGTCAACCAACTGATTGCTATATTGAGTACCTACTATCATGTGCAACGCACGGGTTAACCATCCACTTGTAATGTAAGTCTCACCTCCGAGATGAGTGGCACCACTAACAACACGGGACCTGATTAGTGAAAATAACCTGTAGGAAGTTCGGGTCGTAATTCTGGCGCCTTCAAACCTGTTCACGAGATAGAATTAAGTAGATGTAATTGATGGTCGATCGTCGCCTAATCATCCTGTTTATTGAACCTCGAAAGGCCTAAGTATATAATCGTTTCCTCCTGCGGTGCCTCCGCTTTTCCCGAGCTAATGACCGGAGACAATATGAGCAACTCAACGCGTTTCGCGAACCACGGAACCAAGGAATTATATTGGCACACGTTGAGCCCGTTCGAATCATTGTTGTAGGAGACTGTAATTAGATTTAAAAAATATGGAAATACGGGATACTTCAAAATATCATTGTGGGGGTTATTGAAATATAGAAAACCCCCAGTCCATTTGTAAAAGATGTCCACATGGCATTTACAATATAAATTGATATGGCAACAAATTTCAAGTTTTCTTATGTGCATCAGCAATTTTATCATCTTGGGGCTACCCCCAACTACCCTCTGAATTTGAGCAAAGTGGACCTTTATGTTGTGAGAAGTTTTGTGGAAATTCACGTTTGCGCGTGATGCGCTCACTACCATAATATTATATGTCCGACGCTGATGAAATTAATGAGGGGGACTAACCCGCACAACCCCTGAAATTTTCATAAAAATCGGACGAATAGGTAGTTAGTATAATATAGTTTTTTCCAGGGATAAGGATTTTACCATAGTCAGAAAGCTTTGAAACGCGACAAGATGTGGAGGAAAACATTTTGTTGACTTCTTGAACGAAGTCGGTAGTATGAAAGCACCAAGGGTTTGAAGCCTCACTATGGTGATGGTCGATGATTAATTATCCGTGAATAACATGGAGAGAAACACTCGGAAAATTAACTGTTGTGGTGGAAGTGGTAGGTCGCTTGTGAGCAGGCAACTTCCTAACGGACATAACTGGGTTCATTTGAGGTTCACTCACTAAACAAATCAAGGTATAGGTGTTCCATAAATTATTATCCCCCCCCCACTCATTTTTCAGAATGGAAATGATATCGAAAGAAAGGATGAGTTCGTTGACCAGAATTTATGGAGTACCCCAAGGGGTCAAGTTTTGGAAAATTTTGTGTCAAAAAATCGCTTAAAAAAAGAAATAGATTTTTTAGGTCTTTGGTGTAAGTTTCTATCTTGAACATAATGACATAATATGGTATTTTCGTAATCAGCGCAAAATGTACAGTAAGGATACCAACTAAATTGATTAAAATGACTCTTTGAAGATTTGCTCTTCAACTCACGCTGCGTGATTGGAACTTTTTATTTCTTATTCCAGGATTCTAAGCAAAATTTCATGTAATGTTGACCCTTCTTACTATTCATTTGTCTGCGCGCAACCCGTTTAGTGCGCAATGATGCGCAGTTGTGAGATTGCTCTATAAATCAGGCCATAAGGTAAACCCCATTTGTACATTGATTTGACATCTGTTCAAGAGGGGTACCTATGCACTCTGGTGAGCAAATGTTCAACCTGGAGCAGCTCCCACGTTCTCGATCTGATGAAACTACACTAAGAGCCGGTTTCACCAAAGTTTTTAATCAACGTTTAATTATAAATCGACGATCTTAGACGTTAAACAAAGATGTCAGGTTTCACCAACGCCGTTTAGAATAGATCAACGATTTAAAAAGATAAATCAACGATTTAAATCAACCAGCCGATTTTGGCTGGTTAAAACCGCAAATCAACGATTTACCACTCCGCCATGTTGCCAGTTCTAAAGTTTTTATGAGAACCACGCATTATTATTTTTGATAGATGCCTATTATTCTAGATATTACTATTCTTGTACGTCCACAAAAATGAGTTCCTACCTAGGGGAATGATTTGGTTGGTTTTCAAGGACAAAATTGACGAATATGAAGGCTGGGATGCGAGATTCGAT
This sequence comes from Lygus lineolaris, assembly GCA_030264115.1. Lineage (NCBI taxonomy): Eukaryota > Metazoa > Arthropoda > Insecta > Hemiptera > Miridae > Lygus > Lygus lineolaris. The sequence goes on from JAEMON010000001.1 coordinate 73,717,801, forward strand.
GGATAAGAGAGAGAACACAAATTCATTTGGAGCTCGACGAAATAGATTTTGTGGCGAGGTAGGTAGGTACTAGTACTTGAGAACAATGTCAACCAAAGAAACATAAAAATATTTAGCTTTGCTTGTTTCCAATAAAATCCAGGAAAAATCGAGGTATGAGGTAGTTAATGAACCAAACGATTTACCACTCCGCCCTCTTGCTAGTTCTTCAGTTTTCATGAGAACAATGTATTATTATTCTAGATACATCCTTGTATGTCCGCAAAAATGAGTCCCTACCTTACCTAGGGGAATGATTCGGTTGGTTTTCAAGGACAAAGTTGACGAATATGAAGGCAGAGGAACAAAATTGACAAATATGAAGAACCCAAATTCATTTGGAGCTCGATGAAATAGATTTTGTGACGAGGTAGTTAGGTAGTGGTACTTACCGTCTATCAAAATCAACAGTTTTGTCAGTCCTCGAATAAAAATGGGACATAGGATTGAGATTAGATTGAGTAGATACACAAGTGACAGATAGGTTCATTTTTATTTAATTATTATCGAGTAAAAAGGCATACTAACATGATATTTTTATAGCTTTACCGTTTCTTGGAACTGAAGGAAGAGAGAAACAGTTGTACTTATCAACGAAAAAGTTCTAGTCGTTCATGCAGCTTGACCATAGTGTTGTAATACTTGAGAACAATGTCAACCGAAATTCGCGATCAACCGATCACTCGCGTCAAACTTTGGTTCGCGTTTTATTGACACCAGTTCTATTCTGTTTTCCGGGATTTCAACATCAAACGCGAAAACACAAATGGATAGAGGATAAACATACTACGTAATGGATACTGGAAACTACGTTATCAGTTGTAATCACACCAACGCCACCATTTTGTCGGACGGTTACCTCCATGCCTACCTCCATGCTAAGGCTAAATCGTTGTTTTAACTTTAATCGATGATTTATTAAAACAACGTTTTATGAAACGTTGATTACACTCGTGAAACCCATTTTCCAAAATCAACGTCTCAAATCTCTGATTCGGTAAATCAATGATTAATTTTAACCATGGTTAAGGTTGTTTGGTGAAACTGGCCCTAAGGGCCGGTTTCACCAAAGTTTTTAATCAACGTTTAATTATTAAACCGAAGATGTCAGATGTTAAACAACGATGTCGGGTTTCACCAACGTCGTTTTAAATAAATTAACGATCAAAAGAGATGGATCAACGATTTAAGTTTAAGTTAGAGCCCTAAATCAACGATTTACCACTCGAAATCTTGCCAGATCTTCAGTTGTCATGAGAAAAATTTATTATTATTCTTGATAGGGTAGGTGGGGGCAAAAGTTTCCAGTTTTGACATTTGTCGCCCCCATTTGACTCCCCGCCTTCCAAAACGTCCTATCGATTTGAAAATTGGCTTGTATTGTAGTTTAACATCTTCCCTACATCCAGTAAAAAAATGGTTCATTTACCAAAACATTTAGAGTGCGAATTTTCCATTTTTCCTTAACATCCGTTTGGAAACTTTTGCCCCAGGCAATGGGGCAAAAGTTTCCACGTATGCCGGCAAAATCACGACTGTAAATTATGTAAATAAGGTTTATTTTTTCAAATTGCTGAAAACACATCAGTCTTCCTTGACGTTACGACATTATTACACAGGTAACTTAATAGAAAAGGTAACGAAAATTAGATGGAAATTGGTTTGGTCCAAGAAATTGCAAAACAACAATAAATAGGGACCTAGGTAGGCACTATAGCTAGGTAGGTTTCTAATCCCGAAGCCCACTTCATCACATTTCACAAATAGGAACCAATAAACATTACTTAGTGACTCATTGTTGATGAGGAATGTGGAAACTTTTGCCCCCCAGTGTTTGGAAACTTTTACACCATTTTAGAACATTCGGCTTCAAGTGTGATTGTGACCATTGTAGGTGGGTTAGAGATAAGGGAGTTGAAGCATTTTGTAGCTGATTTAATGCACAACAAAGGGAAAATATGCCAAAAAATCTTCTATATTCTCTCTTGTATAAAACGTGCGCTGAATAGTTCCAAAAAATAACATCAAACATGCCAAAAACACACTTTCCTCATTTTCTCCTGAGGACGGTGCACTGTTCTCTTGAGACTACATAGGTGAACTGATAAGAACTAGAGGAGTGCACTGCCTGCTTGATTTCCATCGAAACTGTTTCCCGTTTTTTTTTAAAGTGCCTGGAAACTTTTGCCCCACGGAAACTTTTGCCCCCACCTACCCTAGATACCTATTATTTTAGATATTATTATTGTACGTCCACAAAAAGGAGGCCCTACCTTACCTAGGGGAAATATTCGGTTGGTTTTGAAGGACAAAGTTTACGAATATGAAGACAGAGGACAAAACTGGCAAATATGAAGACAAAGATGAGGGATTCTATGGATAAGACTGAGAACACAAATTGATTTGGAGCTCGATGAAATAGATTTTGTGACAAGGTAGGTAGGTACTGGTACTTACCGTCCTTCAAAATCAACAGTTTTGTCAGTCCTCGAACAAATGGGACATAGGATTGAGTTTAGATTGAGTAGGTATACGAGACAGATAAGTTCATTTTTATTATGATATTTAATTATTATAAAGTGAAAAGGCATAAAATACAATATTATAGCTTTATCTTTTCTTGGGAACTGAAGGAAGAGAGAAACACTTTTTCCTATCAACGAAAACGTTCTAGTCGTTCATTCAGCTTGACTATGATGTAGTAATACTTGGGAACAATGTCAACCGAAATTCGTTCTTCACTCCCGTTTAACTTTGGTTCGCGTTTTATTGACACTGGGTCTATTCTGGTTTCCGGGATTTCAACATCAAACGCGAAAACACAAATGGATAAAGGATGGACACACTTCCGTCAGCAACTACTGAGTACTGAAAACTACGTTATCAGTTGTAATCTCGCCCGGAGCCTCAATTTCGGCGTTCAAATGCCTCCAAAATACTGTTAAAAAGTGAAATCTACGATTTAATAAAACAACGTTTTATGAAATCTTTTAGCGAAT
>JAEMON010000001.1:73775840-73787748 GCA_030264115.1 Lygus lineolaris
CCTAAAAAAGGGACCTTAATTCTACCTTTGGCTGTTATTTTGCGTAAGTTGCCTGGACTACAGGTCCTTCGTCAACCAACACAGAAAATTTTTCAGAGGTATGGGGACTCGGGTCTATTGGCCGAACAATGCCATTGTTCCGCTGTGTTCACTTCAGGTAGCTAGAAGTCCTCCACGCTTCCCTCCGGCTTGTTCCGGGTGGCGCGGGGAGGGGTCGTTGGTACGAATCGGAGTTCGTAGTTCCGATTTCTAACGCCGCAGTAGCAAGCGCCACTTCGTCGGCCCGCTCTTAAGGTTCGGCTAATGAGAGAAAGGAGACTAGTCCCGCTTGAGCAGGGGGGATAAGGTTGAATAGGATTGTGAAGACTGTTAGAGCTGTGTTAGAGACGTTTTAGTGGACCACCCTCAGGTTTAAAGAAATTCCTAATGATCAAAAATGCTCTTGTTAACACGCCGTTCTCCCAACAGAATAAAAGGTTTCGCTTGTATTTTTGGTCTGGATGCGTTGTCAAAACTGTTAATGATTTGAGCCCAAGGAATCCCTCGTAAACTTCAGTACATAAGCCCGAATGGAATGAATATTCTCTGGTAGCCTTTTTGTACCTTTTACCTTGTACTAACACAACCTTTTTCTACTTGTACCTAATTATGGCTACTACGTAGGAGGCATGTGTTGGAAGAACTGCTTAATCACCTGTAGGTACATTGAGGTTACGGGGGAGATGGACAAGCTCTATTGGGTTTCTTTTCTTTCCTCCTAAACGACTCTGTTTTCACATAAAAACGTTATACGTTAAGGCGCTCAGAGTCGTTTTAGTTTAACCAATTTGCTTCCTCACTACCAAGGTAGGGAAGCTGTGTATTCGTATAATAAAAGTGTTGATGCAAGAAATAATCAAATGTTTGACCTCTAAAATCAATATGTCCACTGCTTTTCACGTTTCAAAGTTTTCTGAACAATTTTTCTTCCGTGTATGTCTGTCTGTGGCCAATTCCTTGTCCCCGGCAAAACTATAAAAAATTATGGTTTGATATTGATGCAATTTTCAGGGGTTGTGCGGGTTAGCCCCGTGACGGTCCCCTATCAATTTCATCGCCATCGGACCACTTGTATTTTTCTGTTTTGTGTCACTGCTTGAAGTCCAATAGATTATGTACGACGTTGTCTGACGCGTAGCTTGTGCCCTCTCGCCAAAATCCATTTCACAAGCGACTGCCTGCGCCTTTGAATACCTTCTTCCTTTCCCCAGATGCATGATCAGTAGTTTCTCACGACCTGTAGCAGGATTTCTTGTTCGCATTTTCCCGTGAAATCGTTGATTTCGAGCACTCTGTGTGACTGCTGGATTATCCAGGATTCTTAGCATCCTTTGAAAGGAAGGTGTTCGAGAAAAGACCCATAGTTCACTTATACAAACTCAGAAACATGATCGTAAAACCAGGTTCTTTGGATTCTTTGTCTCTTAGATCTTCCAAAGACACTTGCCATATTTGATAGGGGAAACCAATCGACTGCATTTACTTGGAGAAAATCCTGACATTTTCCAATCCAGATACTGACATTCATTTTGTAAATACCTACCTGTTTAGTTTTGTTCTTCTGTGGCTCTATCACGATAATTAGTGTTTAGGAAAGAATAAGGTTTTATTTTGATTTTTCATTATTTGCAGCTCTTTATTTTTGTTCGAGGGAGGTCCTTCGTTTTCGTTGTGGTGACGTCATCCCCCCCAACCCATTCAGTCACAGGCTCCAATGAAGCTCAGTTATTTGTAGGTAAAATAATTAGGTAGGTATAAATAAATAAATAAATTAATTAATTAATTAATTTTTAATTTCACTTTTTCGATTTTATAGGTACCTACTTGTAAGGGGAATATACCCCATTTCTTGTATAGCCTACATACATGGAAACTGACCATATTTATTTCTACTATTATAGGGGCTAAATCCCTGCCTCCTGCATAAAATTTGGAGTAAGTTCTTCTCACAAAAAATTCCTCCCGGAACGCATTCACACCAGACATATTTCTACCACTTCCGTGTACCTACGCACCTTCTGGGTTCTCGTACTAAAAATGAGCCACGCAGGCTAAAATTAAGTAGATAAGTTAAATTCAAGTAATACCGTAGCTAATACAAATAGGTTAGGGCCAAGTTTTAGTAGGGTGATCACCGATAGGTAGCTGTATTGGTAAATCCATTCAGTTTCTCAGAATCCATTCTATACATATCTTGATTTTAAGTGGGTACCAGAACATATTTATATACCTACCAATTTTGCAAAAGGTCCTCCCAAGCCAGGTTATCCATTCGATATTGCAGGTTGACTACCCCGTTTTAAATTTTAAATAATAAAATTTTCGTACTGTATAATTTATTTTGTTTCAAATTTGAAATCTGACCATTCTCCCATTCATTAGTATTATGAGTTCGTCCGCTTCCTCTCTAATAGCTACCTATTTGGTTTTCTGAATAGTTCATACATTTTCCCAAGCGGACTGGCGCCCAATTTATCATTGTTTCGACCAGTGTACATCGGTTTTGGTCTCAGTTTCGAATCAGTGTCATATTAAATAGGTAGGTGCCGATCAACAGCGTCCCACCCTGTCTCCACTTGCAGCTACGCCGGGAGCACAGGATGGTAAAGCAACATTCTGGTTTCCATAAACTTTAAGCCTTTGCTTACATCACAAGATAGGGTGTAACAAATTTTTACTGTTTATCGTCCGAAGCAAAACCATTATTTCTGATTATTTCAAATTATTGAGTATTTCAAATAAAAGAGCTCCTTTTCAGATTATTTTTCTATCCTCTATTGGACAGTATAGTGTTTTTATTTATTTATTTGTTTTGAATAAAGACAAAGATAAGTTAATTGGTTGTCCAATTTATTTCTGGTCTCCCATAATCAGTCTAAACCTATCATTCAAGTTCAACCTGCTGAGGGGTGGACTGGACTCAACCGAGCTGCTGGAAGTTCAGATTCCAGAGGGCAGGCAGCAGAAGCCGATATCTTCTTGCGGGATCGCGGTGCAAGACCTCCAGTCATTCGTTATTGGTGAGAACGGCGAGATCGTTCAATAAGATATCAGGGAGGAGGATCTATCTAGACTTATGTTTCAACTCACTGAATGAATTGTCAACAATATGATGTCTTGTGCCCCCCCCCCCCCCCCCCCCCCACATACATTAAATTAAGTATTCGATAAATAATACAAGTCGGAATAGGAAGGCCTAAACGCATCAAGTCTCGGGGAAAACCCCAGTACAGGAGAGGGGACCTCCCCACGCGACCCTAGGGTCACCTGGAGGGGCTCCCTGACCTATATAAGCAGCTTTACTGCCCATTAGAGTCATTCCAGTTGTAGAAACCAGTTAAGCCTATCTATTTCGACTGAGTTTAAACCTGGCCTTGTTACTTTTCTAACCTTTCCCAAAAGTATATTCTTTCATTGTTATTCTAGTAGGTACCTATACGAATTTCCAATCTAAATTCTGAATATCCCTCTTTGAAGTTCTTAGGAAGGTATCTGGAAAAGAAAACCCTTACTGCCGTCCTGTTGGGCTTGTCTGCCCATTAATGTGACGTCTTCACATGAAGGCCTGTCTATTAATCGGCGTGACGTCTAATCAGGGCTTGGCATAAGGTAGTTGCTCTATAGCCGTCTTGCTGGGCATGTCATCAACCTAGAGTGACGTCACTTAACGGAGGCCTGTCTTCTAGACAAGTTGACGCCCACACAAGGCCTGGCTGGACAACCCGGGCTGCCGTCTAGATCTCTAGGCATGGCAAAACATTCCTGGAAAGATATCCAACCGAAGCATCTTGAGAGAGTTATAAAGAAGGAGGTGAGGGGAGGAAGATAGATACAAAAATCAATATAAAGGAATTTAGGGAGTTCAAGTAAATATGGGAGTCAGAACATGATGATTTATTGTTTAGTCAGTAGATTGACTCTCCGGATAGACTGGAGAAGAACTTTTTTTTGTAGTTTGTTGTTGTCTTATATTTCCAATATTATGTGCCAAATGTAATTGGATTCTTCTGTTTTGGTACAATAAACTTATTATTCACAACAAAAGTTGGACTAAATCAAGCCTGTGGCCGACGCAAGGAGGCAAGAAGAAACATTGTCATTTACTCGTCATTCCCTCTGGTGATTATTTAACCTGAAATTTATGAGTTTTAAAATGAAAGAGTTTTCAAACAGTGGCAAAGGAGTTTTCTTGGAAAAAACAGAAGGACTTACGGGAGAGGCGCCTCGTCGAAGTGTTGACGGGGCCCCGGTGGAATCCTCGTTGAAATCCAAGATCCGACGAATTTCTCTTGAAGGAGGGGAAAGTCGGAGGTACTCTAAACCGTGATAAAAACACTTTCCGTGCCAATTATTAGAAAATAAAGGCTTTTTGGGGCGTCGCGAAGACATAAAGAAAGGCCACGTTGAGGGCTGAACAGGAACTGAACTTGAGTAGGTAGGAGGGAGAAGGAGAGGGCAAAGTGGGGTACCACTGCTACCATCCTAATATTAACCACCTCATATACTATGGTGGTTTCCCATGAAAAAACTATCCGACAGGTATTCAGTATTACTGGCTTTTGCATGGGCTTGATGATGATGATTATTATTATTACAATAAACTTGTTATTCAGTCTTCATGTGTCAAACCGAACTTTGGATAAACCAAAGTACCTATGTAACAAGATACTTATGATTGGATTAGGTTTCAACTTTCTTTGTTTCCTTTTTTTCGATTTCAACTCCATTTATCTGCATTGCTGTCCTGTTCCTCGCCCATTTCCAATAATTTGAATTCAACCATCTAAATCCCCTCCACTCTTCGTTACCTAGATACCCCCAACTAGTTCCACGTTCAAATTAGCCAGCTTATTTCATTTTACTATGGTAAGTTCAACGTTTTCTCACATTACAACCGTCGGTGCCCAACCAAGCCTGTCTGATATTCTATACTTCTGAAGGAGGGAGAAACGAAATAAAATTGAACGAGGCTACCTGAGGTTATCCTCTCCTTGGTCACCCCTATTCCAATGGAAAAGGGTACCTACTAAAAATTGATTTTTTTGAAATCCATGGTTCTACTCCAATGGAGCACAACGCGAACAATCATTGTGCCTAGCTGTAATGGAGAAGAAGGCAACTTGAGGAACATATATGCGCCAGAGAACAGAAGGATTGAAAGAGTCAGATTTGAGAACTTTAAATCGTTACGTTACATCATATATTATTAATTAGCAGGGCTTCACGGGCCAACTTTTTACTCAAACCTTCCTTTTATACCAGAGGTGGCCATCATTGGGACCGTGGATTGATAATTTTTGAAAAACCTTCACATGCTCTGCGTCTAGTTCTGAGAACCAAATCCATGGGATATCATCATCACCACCATCATCATCATAATTATCATATCGTATTGGTGTTATCTTTGAGCACAAATAGGGAACTTACAAGTTCGAAGTACCAACTCAATACTAATTATTGTTACGCGGGAAATGTCAATCACTCGTTCATTATATTTATGTTATATCGTGATCGTCCACTGAGGAGTCACGTTTGAATTGGTCACTAATGAATAATTGCTTCCTCTCTACCGAAGGTAGGAAGCTATGTATTCGTGAAAAAAAAAAGTTTGTCCTCAAAAAGTCAAAATTTCCATTTGCTTCTTACGTTTTCTTCTTCTTACCAATTTCGCTGAAATGTTCACTAACTGATTATATGTATAGGTACGTCCATGTTACAAAAGTGAGGAAGCTATACTGCCCACCCACCTCGGCAGACGTTTTTCGATAGTAAAGAGACATCAGTTTTCTTATTTTTCTATTTTTTCTCAAGAGCATTGGTCTGTGCTAATGACTCCAACTCCTCCGCTCTGAACCGCTAAACTAGCTTCCAAACTTATTTCGGGAGCTCGTTATAAGCTTTAATAAATTTCTCACGATTCCCTTCTTCGCCAAACACCTACCAGCGAGGGGCTCCTTCTTCCGATAAGTTTTCAAAAAGTTAACTAAAACCGCCGGGTGCAGCACCTCCGAATATTAAAAAATAAATGGTTATCCGCGTATCCTACTTACACGTAACAAATGAAAAGGATATTAATGAAAAAAAAGAAAGCACGAAAACTCATAACGCAATTATGAAAAAAGATTGCTTTCTGATGAAACTTTAATTTTCCACGCTTAGTTTATTGAAAGGGGGCCGATATTTGAGTTGCTCGAAAGATTTAAGAAACTTTGGGTGTAATTTGAAGGGAAAGTCACTGCAGTAATGAACACGAGTTTTGCTTCCCCTCCCCTCCATTCCACTCCCCCACCAACTCTCATTTTCCAAACCCGCCATTTCCCCTACCAACCGTTTTCCCGGGGGTCGGTCGCCGGTTAATTTTCCCTCAGAGCGTCTCGCCTTCTCTCACCTCCCACAGGCCGCCTCTGGTCAGCGAAACTCATTAAGCAATTTCACTCGGAGCACTTTTAATAACTAGTTGAGACACTCGGAAAGTGATTATGAGACCGAAGCTGGTGTTGTATGGGAGAGAGAGGCATTTGGAGATTGGAGTGGACTTACAGCTGATGCTGTGCAGGACAGGTTTGCCAAGAGCAAAGGTGATGGTTTTATAGGAGAAATTAGTTTTCATTTCACAATAACGTTCGCCGCCTCCAAGGAAACCCTGCTTTGCCTTGCATACTGCATTCCCTTCACTTTCATGGACCGGAAGCAAATACCTCTACCCTCACGTCAGCTGTAATTCCACACCAATCCCCATACAAACAAGTAGGTACTTACTAACATTCCTCTCTCCCAAGTCTCTATACCTAATAAAGTCTCTATACCTAACGAATAGTGGCGTCGACATATTTATACCCGCCGTACCCGGTGCATAAAAATGAACGGAATGCAATTGAATCGCATATTTCAGAGGCCACTAAACGCCAAATTTTGTGTGCTAAAATACAAAAAACCTTTACTAAATGGAAATTGGACAATCATTTCGTAATTTGCAATGAGCTTTTGTTCATTGCAGTTTCAAGAAAAACAGGTCAAAACACCGATTTTGAGTTTTTGGTACTGTAAAAAACTAGAGACTTTTGGGGTTTTCTGGGTTATTTATTTACTGAGCTGATCTGATAGGCAGAACAACCACGCAATATCCACACTCTTCGGGAATTGTGACACGGCTCTTTCTTGATTAACTCAATTTAACCTATAGTCAGGAAGGGAACGTTGTGACCCTTGGCCATCTTGACCTTCTTGGGTGAGGCAGGGAACTGCTGCTGAAGGAGCTGGTGTGGTGAGGGGAACAGCCATGTCCTGTTATGTTAGTATCCAAAGGTTAGATAAGATAGTTCCGTTTAATAGCAAATTTCCCAAGCAAACCGTCCTAACTACATAACCAGGGCCGGATTTACCATTACAGCGCCCCTAGGCCCGAATAAATTGCCATCATACGAACCTCGGTCATTATACTGTTGTAATCCATTCAGAGCCTAATGTCAAGCATCACGTAACACTATTATGCTGTTTGGGGGAAGACACAAAATATGATATTTTGTGTCTTTTGGTCTGGTTGCATGCCGTTTTTTGAAAAGCTCAGTCACCTCCTCACCACACAAAAAACAATGCTCTCGAAAGTTGAAAGGCTTTACAGTAGGAGCATCTTCTGCTTTTCTATACCCGCGGCGGATATAGGCTGCAATACTGTTTGGATTAGTGTAAGCCTTTCTACACTTGATGTGAACAGTCACTTTCTTATACTTCTGCAAAAACTGACTGTTTCCATAAAATATCATATTTCGAAAGTGATGAAACTCAGTGTAAGAGAGAATTTCATGAAGCTAGCTGCTGGTATGGAGAATGAGTGGGGCAGAAAAGTGATGGAGCGTTTGTAAGATCCACGGTTGGATTTGGTAGCAATTGACGCTTGGTACCATGTAACATGTGGTAAAAAAAAACTCGGTAAAAAAGGATCTGGCTCTGAACAGCGTGGACGGAAACCTTCCACTGCTATTGACAAGGCCATGGACGTTATCTGCTCATACCTTGAAGAGCTCACAGAAGAATGCCAGTTTTCATTACCCCTACTGATGGATCTTGTTAAAGACTACTACTGCCCTAAAGAGTCAAAAATGATCAAGGATAGGTTGATACAAAAGTACGGAGACGAGGCTCTTGTTGTGGGAAGAGGAAATTGCCCTACTGGGATCTGCTTCAAAAATGTGGGAGGAAAAATTCTTTCGGACGCCTTTTACGACGGCAAAAAGAGTAACGTACAAGAGGAACGCCTCAGAATTGTGAGGGCCGCAGGACAAATTGTTCTTGAGGATATTCGCTCTATTGTATATGAGAAATGCCTGGTTTGAAGAACAACATAATAGGTATTAACCCCCCCTTTGATGAAGTAAGTGAATTCATTTTGCGATTCCACTCACAGAGATGCGTGGTTTGAGATACATCATGCCGTCCTCCTCTACCATTAAGTAATGAGTGAATTTTTTTGTGCGATGAACCGTTTTTGACTTATAGGCGAAAAACTAAAATCAGTGCCCAAATTTCGAGGTTTTTCGGCTGTCAAAAGATCTCCTCACGGACTTCGTTTTGGATAACATTGATTCACCATGTTCATACCATTCCTAAACACATGAAAAAATAAAATCCTTACCCCAAATGTTTTCTAGGTCGACCGCCCCTGAGCTCCTCTATCTACCGGGCTAGTAAGCACTGATGGAAGGATTTTGTTGCCTGAAACAAAATTTCTTGATAGTTAGTAATAAATATCTCATTTTGCACCATGTTCAAATGAATACTTGTTAACAGCAAACTAATCATTTATTCAAAGATAATTTTTTGATATTTATAATATTAAATATTAATTACCTTTCCCAATTTTGTTTTTGTGTTAGCACTACAGGTTTCGCCCCTTAGTGTCCACACAAAACAGAATTGGGAAAGGTAATTAATATTTAATATTACAAGTAACCTCAATCGAATTCAGGACCAATCAGATGAAAATTATAATTCTTTGAGCCAAGTGAACAACCAGTTTTATGCTTCCTTCAACTCCGGGCAGAGCGCCTCCGCTACGCAGTTTGTTGTGTGACGATTCTAATGCGAATTTACGTACTTCACGTAAACTAACATAAAATTGTTTCAATATTTACCTAATAATATTAACACGGTATAACAATAATATGAGTAGAATCTTTTTTAAATGTAAACTAAAACTTTTGATTTCGATTTTTTTTTTTTTTTTTTTGTTAATGAAAGTGTGCCCCTTGGTGCCGTGATCCCCTAGGCCAGGGCCTATTGGGCCTAGTGCTATATCCATGCCTGGTTGTTATGTAACTCTTAACCGAAACTCAAAACCTCTTGCCTTCACCCTAAATTTTGAGGCAAAAATGTATAGTTCAAATACCTACAAACTAGCCGCGAACTGCATAAGTCTTCCTCTTAATTTATCCCTTTTCCAAGATAGATTTCTAAGTAGTATATTGTATGCATTTACCTATACCTACTTACCATATATCTCGTCGTGTTTCTTCGGTATTCCAACTGTCAGAAATGTTTCCTGTCGGCATATACGGTTTGTAAGACAATCTTCAACAATTTCGTATGGTAAAAATTCGCATTTTGGGAGATTTTTCATTAAAACGGAAAAAATAAGCTCTGTGAGGCATGAATGCGTTCATATTCATATTCGTGATCAGGATAATCACTATAATCACCTATAATTTCCTTTAGGATTAGTGAACAAAATAATTTTGTCCACCGAGATTGTCCACCACTGCGCGCCACTTCGAATCCAACTGCCTTGATCATGGATATTTTACAGAGCGATTTTGATGACCATTTTCTGCTCAAAATGCTAACGGTAAGTAATGCTTGAATAAATAGAGCCATATTTAAGATTTTATCCTTTTCGGAATCGATAGTGCAGAACCCAATCAATTGGAATCAAGAGAAGAAATCGTGGCCCCACGTTGGGCGCCAGTTAATTATATCTGTGACGATAAGGAAATTTAAGAGAACATAATTGTAGGAGTGGGGATGAACCCAAGAGGATGAGACAATTAGCGGTAAGTAAGGCGTTTATTCTCCAACGCACACAAGAGAAGGAAAAACACATCAAGTCGAAAAAAAATACTCAGGGATCTCAGATATAACCAATTGGTACGGTATCGAAATATTTATACTTATAGGTAGGTGCAGACGAGACGTATGCGAACGAACATTTAAGTCCCTATAGACCTTAATGGTAAGTACTGACAGTTTTTAACAGCCGTAGTCTAGTGCTCTACTACTATATAGGTATGCGGTCAGAAGGAAGGTAAGTATATTTCTGTACTTTATTACGGGAAACTTCGGAATGTGTGAGGAGGAGACGGGAGATGTGACGACGGCGACAGTCTCAAGACAATGAATGGAGCCTTTCCGGTCTGTAGATCGGTAGGTACCTAAAACTGGTCAACCAAGGAAATATAAATATAGTTTCCATAGTAATGATGTTCGAATATGAATCATCAAATTTGGTTGAACTCTAAACATATCAGTTCGGTAATGTAGAGGTCGCACGACAGATGATGAGTTGAACCAAAGACGTAGGTGAGCGATTCTCACAAAGTAGGTAAGTACGACTTCCACGGAACTATGGTTGACGAGAGATGATCCTGACGTGGATATCTGTTACAGAAGAAATTATAGGTGAAATTTATGGTGAAAAGGAACCAAAACACGTAGGTATGGCAGGTGATACTTACCCGAGAACATTATGTCTTGGAACACAAAAGAAGTATAGGGGAACGGGAATTCCAAAATTCTCCCAAAACGATGACAGACTCCTATGCTCAACAACAACTAGGAAGTACCATAGTTTTGCCGGTAATACTTGGAAAAATTGAGCGAGTTCGGGAACAGGAAAACGGAAAGCCAGACGAGAACAATGGCGATTCTGAGAGGAGAAAACTCACTGCCAACGGCGATCAGAAATGATGAAAACTTGGCAAATGGGGGTGGACGAATTTCTTCAAGAATCCACAAGTTTAATTTTGTTTCCATTGAGATTTCATTCCGGAAAATCGATAAAATTAGAGTCACTTCTACCAGTTCCACAATCGGGTGAAGGTATGAATAAGGTTTTGCGAGGCGCCCCAGAGAGAAGAGAAAGGCAGTGGCCATCAGCAGACATCGAGACCGCGGAAATTCAAACCTGGGGGGACTTCAAATATATTCACGGCACACAACCACAAAAAAAAAGTAGAAACAGTAAGTTTTTGACCACAAGCTGCCAAGTTTCTTCTGTTCCAAACTGGAACCTGGGCTGTTTTACGTTTTATCAGCCCTTGATGAATGAAATAGGTACTTGGTTTATTCGTTAGTAACATTTTTGCATAACCTGAGGAGTATTAAATATAAAAATCGTAGGATCCAAGAGGAGATCTTGCAGAAAAGTGGCCCCCACGTGAATAGATACCGCAGATTTTTTTCCATCATGACAAGATGATGTATTCTTGTTGATGTTTTGAACTCTTCAAGGACAATCTATCCAGGAATAAGTGAGCACCCAAGAAGATTGATGATGCGTTTTCAATCAGTATAATCCATCGCTGAACAGGAAAAAATGGCTGTCAGGTGAAGGCTGATCCGGTAATTTTGAATATGTTTTACCACGTATGACTTTCAAACTGATGAAACAGTCTGATTAGAACCTTCATCGATTTCATTGATCAAGTTTATAAGTTTTGGTTCCTTATTTCGCTCTGGATTTTTCAGAAACATCGTTTTGAAACATGTTAGGTAAATTTGACAGGACAAACCCGGAATGGTTAATGTTATGATTTAATCAAAACGAATTCTAAATATATGTTTCCCTCTAGCAAGTAAGATAATCATTGTACATAAA
>JAEMON010000001.1:73835060-73848743 GCA_030264115.1 Lygus lineolaris
CAGTTGTTTGAGTGGAACAAGAGAAAGATCATGCAAATCACTTGAGGATTAAGCCCTGGAGAGCGCACACAAGATTTTGTAAAAAACGCACGTTTATTTGGGCATTAACCCCCTCACCTTGCTAGCCAACGATCTCATACTTTCTTCTGTTACAATGCGGATAATTTTCGATTTTTTTTTTTGGATTTTTTGAGTCAATCGTAGGGTCAGATTTCGTCTGGAATGACACATACATTAAAGTCAAAAGTGCTAAACTTTAAGAATCTTTTTAGATCGATCGATCTGAAACTACTACCAGCTAACTTTGAAAGGATTTAAAAAATTGAAATTGAATATTTGTAAACCATTGCCCAATAAAAGTGAAAAATGCATAGGTTGGGTTTGGCATGCAGTTGTTTGAATATTGTTCTTTGTAAAGGCGAGTATGGTTGAAATTTTGAGCAGTTTTTTTTTCTCACAGGCACTGGGTGTTTAAAGGATAATAAATTTCACTCATTCGTTGTTCCTTCACTGTTTTATTGTACGAGTAATTATCAACAATTATTATTAACGATAAAAATTCTGATTGAACTTATGATGCAGGAATGTGAAAACATTATTACAGCCGAGTGAACAGTTTTATAATAGGTATTCTAATAAGAATGAACGGCAACTTAACGAAAGCCAAATAACCTGCAATAGGGAAGAACACGTCCCAAACATAAACTGAGTAGGTACCTATTACAACATTAATAAACATAGGGAGATCCTATCCTTCCTGAATGTTACTTTAGTACCACCTAGGTACTTCTTCAATTCAATTGTATGTCTAATTAATGTGCAGGAGGGTTTCATGCCTCGAATTTTAATTAATCACACGACATGCCCTCCCTATCCCATTGTCTCCCATGCTATTATACCAGATGCTCCTACTTGATACCAGTTTCCTCCTAGTTCTTACCAAGTAGGTTGGAAGGTACCTACTAGATTTTTTTGTCACGAATCAATTATGACACAAGCTCTTTAGCTCGAATGCTTCAGGTCGAAACATAAATTGTTTTAAACGTGGAAAAAGCTTGCTAAAAACTGTTTTATTAGTAACTAAGATAGCACTTCTTATTCTCATATTCGCCTAACCCCCACCACAAGTTGTATATACCCCCCTCCCCAATCAGGGAAGATTCAAAATAAAATTAAAATAAAGTAAAATTTAACTAGTTACACAGTAAACTGGATAATTTCAATGAATCAACCATCTATATTAACCCTTAGCACTCAATCTACAGTCTATGACTGGCATGTCTTTTGTACGTGTTGTTTTTAATCAAATTAGTTCTATCAACTCCCTAATGGTAACAGGAGAGCTTTGACAAATAATTCAGTGAAAATCATATGTAAAAAAGATTGACAGTGAGAGCAAAAAGAAATCTATCTCTGTTGCTCCTTTCTGCCTACTGTAATTCTGTATGTGCTAGATTACTTAATCCATTCACTTTCTCAGTGAGCGAGATTATTTTTTTAGATTCATTCTCTCAGTTTTCTCGCTATTCCAATTACAATCTTAGTGTTTATATTTTGTTAGTTATGGATGAGGAATAAATTAGGTTGTTGTTATTAGAAAAATGGAAGAATAAGACGAGTTGATGCAGGACCGAGAAGAAAATTTATGTAGTACAATTTTAAAATTTATTTGGTTTGATTTTATATATTTGAGGGGTAGAAGCAAAAAATAATAATAGGCAAGGTTGATCCCTGCTGAACACACCAAAAAATGGCGGAGTAACAGTAGAAATGGTTGTAGACCGGGATTGGAGCTTCAAGACAATCCATACTTTTATATCGGAGTGCTAAGGGCTAAGAGGGTTTGGTGGGTAGCGTAAGGGTTTCGCCTGTATTCCTCAACTACTTGTTACAAACCATAATAAATACACGCCACTTCCCTCCATTAACCATTTTCCCAAGTCTGCTCCATGTTTCTGACCTCAGTTTCTTCTTATCAGATCCCTCAGAGTCGCCTCTGATTCTTCCTGATTTTTTAGGAAAGTCGTTCCTTTCAGGGGATGCAAAAAAAAAGAAGCTTTTTCTTGGCCCAAAAAAATCCAGAAATATTCGCTCCCTTCTGGTGAACATACAACTTTGATATCTGTTGACTTGTAACTACCCATGAATGGTCAGAGTGGCCGAGCGAGATGGGACGGTGTTTCTTCAATTTGACCTTCGGCTTTGCTGATGCTATCGTCCCGGGTTCCGGTCTCGGCCCAAGCACCACTAGCAAGAAGCTCTTTATCTGACCAGCGTTATCTCTCTTCACCTATGACTCTGAACTGAATTACTTCATGTGAAAACTCTATGACTGTTCCAAATGATGGTTGATGAAAAAGTCAAATTACACTTAACTGGTACCTTTAATTAGGTACCTTATACTGGTACTTTTACACATTGATTTTGGTTTTCTATTTTCAATAATGAACCTTTGGAATCGAAAAAACAAGTTTTTCTAACCCCCTCAAAATTTGATAATTTACGTTTCAAGGAAGGTACCTACTTACTACGTAGAATCCAAAAATCGAATTTCAAAAAATCACTCCGTCCGCTGTCTGTGGCACTTTCCTTAGTTATCATGGACCAAAATGCATGAAACTTGGTATACTGGCCCCATTTGGGGTCAAGTTGTTCGCCGAAGCATGCTTTTCCAAGAGGTAGAAAACAGGGGATGCAATTTTCAAAACGCCCTTCATAACGAAATTCTGTAGGTAGCTAACTGAGGAAGCTTATAAAAGTAAACAAGGAACTCGATACGGTGAAAATCAGCTGTTCTCGGAAAGGGGATATGGCCTACTCAGGAGTATTTGCGATTCACTCTCGTGTTTCTGCTCTTTTTCCAGTTCAACCAGGTCCTTACAGGGAGCGAACGGTTGGTCCTACAGTGCTTCACGTCATCGCATTTGACGCTAAAAATTGTGATCTATTTAAATGGATGGAAAATCTATCTATGCCTTCCTATTGAAACTTTTCGAGCAAAGGCGTTTTGAAATTGCTTGACTCTTCAAAGAAGACTGACGGCAACCGATCTTTGGCACCAAATGGAACCTTTATACCAAATTTCAATAATTTGGCTCCATGGTAACTAAGCTAAGTGCCGTGGACCAAAATTGAAATAACACTCCTTTAAAAAAAACTGCAGTTGGTCTCACTCGCCGCAGAATTTCCTACGACTTTTATCTGGATGTGTTTTCTGATTAGAGTACCTATGGTTTAAGGTGTGTTTGCTCAAAAACAATTATACAACGTCGAAAAAGTCTTTTTTTTCTGAAAAAGAACACTTAGGGACACTTATTAAATGGTATATTCGTGATCAGCGTGAAATTCCCTCGAAAAAATAAAGAAGAAAGATCCCGAATTCTTTTGGTACGGTTTGGGCCCTGTAGAATGTTCTTTCATGTCCAACCTCACATCTGTTACATCGTGTTATTCAGTATGCATTCGATTTTTGGGGCTTTATAGTCGGCATCCCACGTACAGTGGTCCAGAACGGGATTTCAGCGCAAAAAAAGTCGAATTTCCAACTTCATCGAAATGGAATGTAATCATTAGGTAGAATCACAAGGTCCATTATACAATAGCAGGAGAGGTGAAATATTTGTTTATATTCGATAATTTCACCTTTGAACTGATCAACTACCTAAGTGCAGATGGTAAGTTACCTATATAAGATCAGTATTAGTTTTGTTCCTCATAACAGGTGAGAATGGCTGCCACTCACTCAAGTAAGTAATATATTTCGAATATCTTTCCAAAATAACGAATTTTCTTATAATATACGCTTGTTAATACTTAATTGCGGATTAAGTAAAGTACTTACAGAAAAAAGTACAAGAAAATGCAAGCGTCTGCGATGAAATTCCTCTTCAGAAGTGCTCTCGAATTTGTTCATATGGGTTTAAATTGGGACTAAGAACAACTGCCTACAGACTGAGTAGTGAGGGTGGAAGTAAATTTCGGCTTTCTTCCTGTTATGTAGATTTATAGCTCATCTCTACCTCATCACTCCCACTGATAACGGAATTAAGAAAAATGTATGCACACATCTTCCTATTTTACATTTTTTAACTTTAAAAATGAATAATTTATCAAAAACGATACCTATCACACTTCCTCCTAAGAGGACCATTGTATTTAAGCGTATATATGACAAGCTTGCTCTGTCTAATTGACGATACATATCTCCTGATGAGGGACTATGAGCGAAACATGTTGAGATGAGCAATAAATCTACATAACAGGAAGAAAGCCGGAATTTACTTCCACCCTCACAACTCAGTCTACCGAAGATGGCTACCCAAAAACAATTCACCAGCCTATTATTTTAGCGAATTTTTGAAGAAAATGAAGCTATTTCAATGGGTCCAAATTGTTTAGTGTGTGCTAATTTTTGAAAATCCTCAATGGGAATCCGTTTCTGGCCATTCTAAACCGATTCTTGGAATTAAACAGTTTTGCGTACGTGTTTAATGTGTTGTTTCATGTATCTATGTATGTTGTATATGTGTCACTTCAGACGATCTCCTTAGGTACGCTCGAAAAAAAAATTTAAAAAAAATATTGTTAATAATATTGTTAGGTGCCTAACAGTACCCCATAGGCTTTTACCTGGCACACCTTGAAGGGCAGTAACCCCAGACAGACAAACAATACAATAATGCGTAGGTACCGTTAATCAACTCCTTCCCTTTCGTACATTCTCTTCCCCTTCTCCCAACAACCCTTAACTTCCAGGTCTCCAGGAGTCAGTCCCCTACGAATTGCTCGAGTGTGTCGAACCGTCTAGATGTACCTACCAACTCATATTTCTTGTGTATATAGTGTAATTTCGTGGATTCAAATAAATCGTTAAAGTGACGAAGAATTCATTTCTCTCTCCCAATCCGTGCATTTTACAAATATAAAATTAAGGATAAGTTCGTTGGCCAAAATTTTTTGAGTACTTTAAGGGGTCAGATTTTAAAAATTTAGGGTAAAAAACGGTGTTTTTTTCAGGTTTTTAGTGTTAATTACAATCTTAAACAAAGGAACATATGGTGTACATATTCGGAATCTAACTTTCCTATCAGAACAGCCTTCCAAATAGTTTTTTCGTGCTACAATCCCATTTTGGACCACTGCCTCGCTAATATGAATTCTGCCTCCCGCCTCAACCTGAATTTCGTGAACCTGAACCAGAATTCAATTGTCCAATACTCTCCAATATTCTCCAATACTTACATGATTTCGTAGCTACACGATAGCTCGTAACAATAGTACGGAGAATTCATTGAAACGCTCACATTATATACGCCGAGTGATAACATATTACGATTTCTTCAATTATTATGAATTTATTGAATTTCAATTACATGAATTCTTCGATTTTAAATTATTCTTTTTCAACCACTCCTAATAATTTTACGTCCTGATGTCGTCTGACATTTACATCACTAGAGAATCATCAATACTTCTAGAGATTTTCAACAACAACTATAACAACATTAATTAACAAATGATGATCGTTAAATAACAAAGCCTATAATAATGTTCCCATTTTCCAAAAATTTTGGTAGATTCATGATTCATAGATTCTCATTCTCGACTTGTCCTTCTTTTCACAAATTCTGGCTCTTTTTCTGTAGATTTTGGCCGGTCGTCACAATTTTGTGTAATACATCGATGTTCCGTCCTTTTTTTTATCAGTTCCATAATGTTGTACATGAACAACATGCAAAACATGTGTTTAAGTACGTTTTCCATAACCCTTCACTCACGATAAACAGTGTTTTCCTTCCAAGAAAATCTGTTCCTGCTCGTCTGTAATCTACCTGACTCAAAGTTCAACATTTCATGTCCCAAAGTCTTGATATTAATATTATAAAGCTAGTGAATCAATATACCTAGTACATTTAGAGAAATTTAACAACAAGGATTAACAATATTTGACCTGGAAGTAGGTAAGTATCAGGCAATTTAGTACATGGTAGATACATAATAGGAGACCTGACCGATATGAGACCCTCATTTCCTGAACTATCAATACCGATATATAAATAATACCGACTGTTATAGAAGTAAGTTTTATATTTATCGAAGAAAATTAAGCTGTTGCGGTGTATGCAAACATTTTAGTGAGACATTTTAAAAACGTATCTTCTTGGAAATCCTGATTCGAGCCCAGAAGTGACCATTTTTCATATATCAGGGTGGCCGCCGACCCAAGATTTCAAAATTCCTTGACTTTTCCAGAGGGTTACCAAAGAAAACCTGTGTGGTATTTATAGGGGCGGTATTTAGGTGGCAAAATGTCAGTTTTAAGTAACTATGTTACTTATTATTCAAAATTATGTTTCTATGATTGAAGTTATTAGCAGAACTTTGTCAATGGCTTATTGTTTGTGATTGTATTTATTCGTTTTTTACGTTGTTCATTCATTCGATTATCAATTGAAAGTAATAAAATGTAGAATTCTTTGTTCAAGCAGTAAAAATGCATGTTGAATTACCAATTAAATATGATTTGGGGGAACTTCATAACTTCATATGTTAAAGTAATTTGTAAAATCTGAAACATTGAATGAAGTTGTGTAAACATTTTGGAAATTTTTTGGTGAACATAAGTAATTATTGGGGAAAGCTGAGTTCACTGTGCTGTTGTGTGAACTGGTGTCACAGGAAAGGAAAACAGTGAAAATTTGCCCCCTACAAATTTTAATGTATTTATCAAAGGAAAACTGATGTCACAGGAAAACAAAATAGTGAACAATACCCCACAATATATGTAGTTAGGTACCTAAGTACCTAGGTACCTGACAAAAAATTTTGACATTCCAAGAAGGGAATTTGATTAGTGCCTGGGATGATTCGCTCTAGTGTGTGGTTGGCCAGTAACTTGAACCATATTCCCCTATAAATTTCAAACCATGAGAGCTTAAAGTGTGGATAGATGTCTCCGTGTGGAATTCCCTGACGTTTCCCGACACGGTAAATTCCCTAACTTCCAGGTTTTCCAGTTGTTCTCTGACTTGAACAACGGAACACTTTTCTTAACACTTGTTAAGTCACTACAGACGGTATCTGTCCACAAGAACTGTCTAAAGAATACAAAATGGTCCCAAACGTCTATAATATCAAACGAAAGTATAAATTAGAAAGTAGGGTGCATTTTTAGAGGCTAATTTTCGAATTAAAAGGACCAAAGCACGATGAAAATTTGTTACATTGCCATAAAATGCTCGAGAGTATTGTTTAAATATGTTTGCTCATTCACACAGTATGATTAGAACTTTTTTTTACTCAAGAAGTTGCTTACATGTAGAAAATCGGGTCTCAAAATCCAAGTAGGTACTCCAGGCTGTGAGTTCATCGTAGGAGTGATTTTTCAAACATCATACTTCATACATTTTTCGATCATGCAGCTAGACTTTTTGGGAAAACGTTATTTATGCAATCAAATTGTAACAAATCCATTCCCAAGATTTATTTTAAAATTTTCGAAAGTTTATGTATGTATAGGAGTTTTTTCCTTGTTAAGAAATTACTCAGAGACGCCTTGGCTTTTAATACAACCTGAATAGAAGACAATTAAAACCAAGCCCTCTGTGAGTCGTTTCTTAACAAGAAAAAACCTCGTACGATTCGAAAACAGCACCAGATCATAAATCGTCTTCCACCTGTAGGTACATGTACCTATATATTTATGTTCCTTTTTGAAAATTCACTCCTCCGGCTGTTATTCCATAGCTCTAGTCTCATGCCACGAGCTATGTTTTCTTCCAAGGTTCAACATCAACATTATAACAATTTTCTTAACAATTTTTCCCTCAACAATTTTGTAAACCTAAATCAAAATGTTCCCGCCTGTTTATTTCAAGTTAGTCCTTAAAACTCATCACTATTCCAAGACCAATCTTGGAGGACTGTTTAGATTAGGTATTTTCCAAGAGGTAGCAAATTACATACATCAGGTTTCATAGCAAATAGCTACGCGTTAACAAGAAAGTCAAAGTTTGCAACTGCAATTCGACGTCAGCTAACAGAAGTCAATGTTATCTAACCCGATTGCTAATGAAGGACACTATGGTTCCAATGAAAGTGAAAATTGACATAAATCATCAAATTCATTGCTTTGATTACACCTGAATTCTATAGGCTGTAAGAGCTAATAACTAAGCACAGATAATATTATGTAACTTTAAATTCAAAACGCTCAACGTCCAAAACCACATCGAAATCATTAGAAATTCCGTTGAAACAGTTTTTTGTTCTCTCTACTATTCCAGCGACTATTTTAGCAGTACCAGACACGAGTGCAGAGACAATGACTGTCTTACGAAATGCCAAACTAAAGTTGAACACAACCACAGGGAGGGACTAATAGGGCAGGGAATTTAAACATCGAAGGTTGCAATAAATCCGACTTTGGTTTTGACTTTTGCGTGTTGTTAGGACCCCTTTGAATAGTATAAAACCAAGTTTGCAGCTTCGAAAGTTGTGAGCTAACTTCGTGGTGCTCGGAAAACCTCGAAATTTTGTGACTAGTTTAAGTTATAGGCCCAAAACCCCCAGATAAAAGTTTCCTACGAAAAAAGTTACAGTACCTTTTTTCAAGTAGATAGAATTTGCTATAATTTGAGATCAATAGCAGTTTTGTAGGTCAGATAGAACCCGAGATATAGGCTTCCAAAAATCAGCAATTTTTTCCAAAAAGCTCAAAATTTAAGTTTTTGTCGTGTTTCGAGTGGAATTACGGCTACAATACTCATCCTTAGAAAAAATTCATAGGAAATGAAGTTGTAGAGAAATTCTTTAGCTTTCATTTAAACCCATCTGGACGCATGTAGGCCTAATAGTTCTCGTTTTATCCTGAAAACCCCAAAATGTGAGAAATTGGGTTTTTTGAGAAATGGAGCTCGTGGATGTGGCCGCCGTATTTCTCCAGCCATATTCACCACAAGAGAACATAGCCTCAGCAGGCGTTAAATGTTGTATGGGCCTCTATGGAGCTTCTCGTTACAAGGTTTGGGAGTCCAACTGGCGGAGCCTTCGAACCCTAATGAACCTGGGCCGAGTAACAAATTTAAAATTTAATTATTTGTACGCGTTGTATTTTAAATATATTGTGCGTGTTTAGTGTTTTTTTTTTGTTTTTTCCTTGCATTACTTCTGTAAATTGTATTAATTTTTTTTTTTGGATTTGGATGACTCCTTTGTGATTAAATATGTTTAAAACATGAATTTTATTGTTATTGGAGTGTTTAACCGATTTTCTAACCATCAGAATTAGCACAGAACGTTTCCATGCTCCATTTCTCAAAAAAACCAATTTCTCAAATTTTGGGGTTTTCAGGATAAAACGAGAACTATTGGGCCTACAGGCGTCCAGATGGGCTTAAATGAAAGCTAAATAATTTCTCTACAACTTCATTCCCCATGAATTTTTTCTTGGGATGAGTATTGTAGCCATAATTCCACTTGGAACATGACAAAAACTTAAATTTTTGACTTTTTGGAAAACATTGCTGATTTTTGGAAGCCTATATCTCGGGTTCTATCTGACCTACAAAACTGCTATTGGTCTCAAATTATAGCAAATGTTATCTACTTGAAAAAAGGTAATGTAGCTTTTTTCGTAGGAAACTTTCATCTGGGGGTTTTTGGCCAATAACTGAAACTAGTCACAAAATTTCGAGGTTTTCCGAGCACCACGAAGTTAGCTCACAACTTTCGAAGCTGCAAACTTGGTTTTATACTATTCAAAGGGGTCCTAACAACATGCAAAAGTCAAAACCAAAGTCGGATTTATTGCAAGGTTGGCCCTTTTTATGTCTAAATTCCCTGGCCTATAATTGATACAAACAGGTTTAAATTCAAATGTGTATGACTTCAAAAGCAGGTATTCCGTTAATAACACAGAACTATCACAATAAGTATACTAATTGTAAGACCCATAATTTCTATCCAGTATGAAACAGTTTGGCAGTATCAATCAAATTGATTTTGGAAGGGGAGCGTGCAGGCACTTGGGGATGCTGAAAATAACAACCACCAAACACGAAGTGATTTATGGTAGAACCTGTAGGAACGAAAAAATTCTCTGAAATTCAAGATGTCTTTGTGTAATATTAAGTGTAAGACTATTTTTAACAAATAAATTTGTATCTATTGAATTTCTGTAACTACGTTTTGTTTTGTTTTTTAAATAATAAAATTGATATTTGAGGATTCTTGACAGTGGTTATATTCAATCCATACAATCTAGTATTGCAATCCAATTGGCTATGCAGGACCATGCCCCCAAGAGGCAGAGTGTAGGGTAGGTCTCTTCTTCCCACTCTCTGATACACCCTATATCCTTCTTTCTAAACTCTTTGGCATCAGTATGAATACAACTGCTGTCTTTCAATCCGAGATATGAGAGGCAGTGAAATACCTCTACGCACAAGCCCGCCTTTTCTCAAATCCCAAATGTCCATTATTTTGTCTCTCCAAATTTATATATATAATTCTCTTTAAAAAAAAAGTCTTTTAATTGACTGGAATACCCCATTGAGTGAAAACTGTGCAAAAACTTCAAATGCATCTTCATCAAAACACACTTTTGCCAACTACAGCCTCAACTGCAAGAGTGTAATATCCTCTGAAATATTCTCATGTATAGTACTAAACAAAGACGTCTTAAATTTCTTCATTTTTCAAATTCATAATTGGCAATATATGATAAAACGGCGTCAAAACTGGAGTCATCACGATCACATTCGACTGTGCAGATACTCGATCATGAATAATGTTATATCAAACAATAAAATTTGATAATTATAAATATTCAGAATAAATTACCTTTTTGCGTTTGCCAGTGTTAATGTTTTTCTTGGCGATCAACGAATGAATTTATTTACTTTATGTTTGAAGTGTTTTACTTTTTATTTAAATTCAACCTCAACAAAGAAGTGTACGGAGGATTGTCTACATGTTAGGACCTCGTGGAACAATATTTTTTATCATCTAGATCTAAATAACATTGTTACTTATATCAACAACTATACGGCGTTGTTCAAAATGTAATCTATAGAGTTCTAAGTGTTTACATATATCTGAAAGGGAAGCTAAATTCCAGGTTTACCCGTTACAATACAACGATCAAAGTACCAGTAGAATTTAGGTCAATGATGGAGTACAAAACCCTCTAGCTAAATGTCAAATCTGGATAATATATCACAATAATTACATAGTATGAGATCTATGTATAGAAATGTCATGAATTTGAATAGAATTGTGAAGTCAGTCTATGAATAGTTGATAATGTTAATCTCAGAAGTAGCAAAGGTTAAGGTAGCTAACCAATTTATAGCTGAATCGTTCACGTCTAATGCACTAGGTTCATCAATTGGTTTTCACGGTCGCCTTTTGGCTACTACAACATTTTGCAAGCTGGGAGTGATACCGGTATAAGTTCGAATTTATATAATACATGCTGCGTATTTATTGTATATATACGTATATATTATTGGTAAGGTTGAACATGGGAAATGAAGTGGTTAGAGCTTCATTAACAACGAAATACAAAAGTGTTTGAAAAACTAAGTAGATACTTGTAAGGAAGAAACATGGTTGAGAATGACGTGACCGTGTAGGTAATTTTGGTCGACCACAATATAGCAGCAGTCTACTGTGAAGACTTGTCTACAAAAGAAAATAATAAACCGTTGTGTAAAGATGCGTTTTGAGTCGAATTCATGATGAGACGCAGCATAAATATTTTTTGTATAGTACGTACCTACTCAAATTTGGAAACAACAGAAAATGAACAAATTAAGCAAAAAACATTGTCCACGTACAAACTGAGTAAAGAGAACTTCTCCTTTTTTTCTTATCGGACAGAAATCGTTCTGACAGCATAATGCGAGCAAAGAATGAAAATTCCGAATCAAAATTGTGTTTTTGGACGTATAACGATAAGACACCCAGTGTACATTGCAAAATGTCAAATTTTTTGTAGGCTACCTATCTAGTACAACAGTTTATTTCCTAATAGTAATTATAATAAAATTACAACCGAACGAGATTAACATTCATTAAAATTAAAAACCCTTTTAATCGTATCAACAGTTTTCAACCTTCTATAAATCTATATTTGAACAATAAATAATAATAATTATCATTGGCAAAGTGATTAGTGTTTCACTTATGCGAAGGAGTAGCCCACTGATATCATTCACGCCCAAACCTGAAATGAAAAAAATTGTCAAATTCATACGTTTGGTTCGAAAATCAAAAGTCGGTACAACACATTCATTATTTTCAGTATCGAGTTCACGTAGTAATGATTGATTGTAATGTAATGTAAAGTTATTGAATCTAACGAAATTCTAGCAGTGGCTGGTAGGGTAAGGAAGGGTAGACACTGCCTAGCCAGTGTAGCACTGTTTAGTTTTGGCCGGGACAAGGAATTCACCACACAGACACAGAACCAGATTTTTTCAGGATAGCTAACACATTACAGCCTATTCAGTATAGGATGTAACCCGCTTTAATCCCCGAAAATGTCATTAAAAAATTTTTTCAGAGTTTTTCTTGTGACAGAATCATATATTTTTCAAGTTTCTGCAAGCGCAGTGGCTATTACTGATCCAACTGCCATGAAATGCAATGGCCATTGGCCCTCCAAATTTGAGCCAAATCAGGTCATTGGGTCGATATGAATCGGTGTTTTGGAACATTCATGTTTGCAAATCGGATAACCCTGAGAAATCGAACAAAAAATATTTAGTATAATATATGCTCTGAAACGCAAAGGAAGTTGGTATTTACATTTTGGAGGACAATTTTTCTTTTACTTCTTGCGTTTTCTCTTTTACTTCTTGCGTTTTCTCTTTTACTTCTTGCTACCTTCGGTAGTGAGGAAGCAAAATGACATGAGGAAGAAACCATTGAGTTGAGAAAAGAACTATATCTCGTGAACTTCAGACTCCTCGAATTGGAGGACTCTGAATGATAAAACACCGTATCACAAGTCAACAAAGTTTGTTTGAGCAACAGCTTTTTGGAAGCTAATGTTCCTGGATCTTGGAGTGAATGTCGAGGACTTGCTCCAGAATCTGGAGTCCACATACCCTTAACCTGGAGACTCACCCTCAAAGTAGTATCCCAACTACCAGTAGACAGAGCCGTTCCATCCGGAGAAACTTGAAGGCAAGAAACCCTGTTCTCATGCCCGTATAATAAGCTCACTCTGACGCATTTCAAAGTGTCCCACACGTTGATTGTGTAATCGTTGTAACCAGCAAACAAAAGACGTCCTGGAACACATTGTAGTGATTGTTAGGGTGGCTACGCACTTGCGATATTCAGCCGCGCGATTTAATCGTAGCAGTAGTATTTAATTTAAGCGTAGCGTTGGCTTTGAAATTAAAAAAACCGCGGCGGGATGACAAACCCGAAAAAAGGTTTTGGACCCTATTATCTCCCAAAATGAAGCAAGGGGGCAATTTCATAAAATTCACCGAGATTTGATACAATAAACTGCTAAATTTTTTGATTATTTTCGGATGAATGCAAATAGCTTTTACCAACTTCTCGAATTTATACGGCAAAGAATCACGTACCAGGATACCAAGTGGGGACGCTCAATACCTCCTCAAGAACGCCTATCAGTCACATTAAGGTAAGATCAATGAAAAC
>JAEMON010000001.1:73848945-73864734 GCA_030264115.1 Lygus lineolaris
GGAAATTTCACGCTCATTCCGAATATTACCATATTATGTTCCAATGTTTATGATGGTAATTTACATAAAAAACCTCAAAAACGCGATTTTTGACTCTAAATTTTCAAAATTTGAACCCTTGGAGTACATACTACGAAAATTCTGGCCAACGAACTCATCGTTTCTATTGATATTATTGACATTTTAGAATTTTTTCGGATTTTTAGCTCGATTCCTCGGTCAGATATTGTCCGGAATGACACATATATAAATAAATATATACATATAAAAAAGTGTTAAATTTCAGGAATCGTTTTAGAATGGTCTGAAACGGATTTCCATGAAGAAAATTTTCAAAAATTTGCTTATTTAAATTTTAAAGCCTTTGCAATAGTTTCATTTTCTTCGAAAATTCGCTAAAACAACGAAACAGTATAATACATAATGATAACCAAACTGAAAATAATTTTACCTAATAACACATAATACATAATTCATGATAAACATAATAATAACCAAATAAATAATGCACGGAAATGCCAGGAGGGAAGTAACCGCGCGGCTGAACCGCTTGTGCGTGCAAGGTCATTCAATTCTGTGTTTCTCATTTTCCCCCGCGAAAACCGCGCCGCCCGAGAAATAGAACCTGCTGCGTTTTTTTAATCGCGACGGTTTTTTAGCCGCAGGTGCGCGTTCTTCCATTGAGTTTTGAGTGTTTCATTTCTGGGGCGATTACATCGCGCGGGTGAAAACCCGCAAGTGCGTAGCCACCCTTAGTGTCATAATGAAGCATTACAAAATATGACTTGTCATCAATCATAATACTTATAAAGAAGTAAATATGTATCAAGATTTGTGTACAGATCCTTGGCAGAAAGATGTGGAGTGGTCTTTGGAGAGAGACAAATCAAACAAACACCCACCACCCATCAGTCATTTGTGGACTGCTTGCTCAGAAAGGGCCAAGCTCTCCTGGGAGAAGGCCTAAGTGGGGCCAAAACGGGTATTTGGGTTGAAAGAATTATCAAATTCTCCTATTTGCACTTCCTTTTCTCCTATCAGCACTTTTATGGAGTTCTAAATAAATTAACTCTAACAATTACAGTGAAACCTCGAGCAGTGCAATCGCAGGGAAACAGAGTTGTCTTTGCACTAATCGAGCTTTTGACTTACTGAGGTTTTCCACTCACAGAGGTTCTAAGGAAATGATTTTCAGTTAACGAGGTTAACAATTATAGGTTATAGGCACTTGATCCACCTTCGACCTAGTTCACTTAGCAAGGTTTTCAAGCGACTCATGGCCACTTATCGGGGGTATTGGTCCCTTAGGGAGATTTAACTGGATACATGCACACCAATCAATGTTTGCTCGAGATTCGCCTTAAAGAGGCCTTGCTCTTATCAAGGGTCAACAGTGAGATCGCTTGTTGAGAGAAAAATCAATGTTAAATGTTCTCAAGGTCAAGAGAACAGGGATCCATACTCACTTATCGAAGATGTTCACTGATCGAGGTTGCGTTAATCAATATTTCACTGTACATCATCATACAGTCAAAGAACAGTTGTGGGGGGGATAAAACAACTCGAAATTTGTACGAAAGATTCCCACGATTTATCTGCTGATGAAAATAATTATCAGCCAGCAGTTTTTTCTTATTTTCCTTAATTATGTTTGAAAATTGATCGTTTCTAATTTTTCCATTATGCCCCACAACACACCGAGGTTACCTAAATGAGTACTAAAAGAAATACATTACTGTGTCAGAATCAATTAATAGGTATTTCCTGTGAAATCCAGCCTGTAAAAAAAGCATCAACGCAACGACGTTGTGAGTTTTTCGTTCTGTCTTCTGTCACTATCTATCTTATTTGAGTATTTTACCATTTTTAAGCAAAAAATGGAAACCCCCACCCGTAAACACATGACCAATGAAACAGTGCCACTAAATGAAAATTTGTCCTGAAATGACACAAAATTCAGAAAAATGAAACGAGAATATGCAACCTAAAACAGCTAGAGACTAAAACTAAGTCACTGACGAGACGGTAAGTATACAAAAAATACTGCTTTTGTGCTTCGAGTATAAGGTCGGAGTGGACAAAATTTTGATTTCTACAGATTCTTATAGGAAATTTTGCACTGATTACTAATATGTCAGATATTAGGGGCCCTGTAATGCCTTTTTCCATTTTCTAACCAAAAACACACTTCTTTCAACGATTTTTTAAATGTTTTTGCTGATTTTATTAAGAGGGAAAAAGTCAAGTGTTATTAAATATACGAAACTTATAGAAGAAGCCTACTATTCTTCTTCCTCACCCAAACCCATGGAACATTAGGTAGGTAGGTACTATAATACTGTCGTATGTGACTTACCACTGACAGAAAAATCAACACAATTGGCCCCAAATATTATGCTCTCCTTCGTGTATAGGGCGACTTCCTTATCCGCTCGGAGATCGAAAAGCCGACACTGCAAAGAATGAAAACAAAATAAGTCACTTGCTACAACTTTTTACGAATATTACTGATCAGTTACAGCACATTCAACTAAGCCCATACCATCATATTAATAATTAATAATTATTATTTACGTATACTTAACTCACTATAAGCCACTATACGCTATAGCGTTGGGCAATTACCTATCATGATTCGTGAACTTATTTTGTCTGAAAAGCACATCATAATTGCAAAAACATCTTGGACAAGAGAAATTCGTCATCCCTAGCTTTTAAGAGACGTTTTAAACCTGGGTTTTCAAAAACAGAATTTAAGAAATCCGGTGAAGGCGTATGCCGTAAAATGCGTAGTCATTGAATGGAGCCTGCTGGATCAGCTTGTGGTTTTTTGCATTGTGTATACTTCCTACACAAGTTGCTGAACGGCTCAGTCGATTGTTCCAACTAACTAGGGATGGGCGATACCGTGAATTTTCAATAACAGGATACTTACAGTGATATTGCTACAAAAAAGTAGGATTCAGAAATAAGTGATTTTTTTTTTTAGCAGGGTGATTGGCATGGAGGGAGGAACCCTACTTCCATGGAGATTGTTCACCTTTAGCTGTTCAGCCGATAGTTGTGAATTATTCACTTCTTCACCTAACTTACTAGAGACGTTTTGATCATTTCCCAACAGTTGCCACTTTTTTTTTTTTTTTCATTACTTTTCTCGTCCAATCTAAACGTAAAAACACCTAAAGGGTAAAATTCAAGGCTATTTGCCAAATGTGATTCAGTTCACTTCATGGTCACAGTAGGAAGTTTCACTCTTTCAGTGATTTGGAGGCAACCAAAAACTGGAGTGGACCTCTTCCACCTATCACATCCAGCCATCATGGAAAAGGAGATGGAAGTTTCCTTAGGTTATTTAACGATGTATCTCCAAAAACATCATTACCATGATATGATACTCAAGCGTGACAATTCAAAACATGGAGTAAATCAGGATAGAGAGTAATCAGGATTATTAGATATTAGGGATACTCACTGTTGAATCGTCGGAACCCGTTGCTATAGCGTCCCCACTGGGATGGAATTTGACGCTATTTATATCAGAAAGGTGCCCTTCGAACGATTGAACGCAGTTCCCAGTTCTCATGTCCCAAACGAAAACTTTCTTATCACAGCTCTGGAATCGAAATTAACAAATTTGGACGTCGTACATATGTGATTGATTTGTATACATGGTTAGAACATCTGGAGCGAGGCTTCATACTACTATTATCACCTGTAGAAACCCACAAAATGGCCGTTTTTGCTTGAAAATGTGCTAATAACGAGATTTATCACCTATTTTGCTAATTTTCTTTCCTAAAAAATACACACGTATGTTGAGGAGCAAACGTTGGAAGATATAACAAACAAATTGCTAATATGAATGTCATCATGACTAGATCAGTGGTAGACGATGCACAAACATAAAAATCCTCAAAAAAACAATTTCTCAAGTTGTAACGAACTGATTTCGCTCACAATTTGTGGGTAGTTGGGGATTGATCTATGACCTATGCATTTCATCATGATCCGATCATTGATAGCAAACGTGAAACCCTTGCAACTCGCATAAATTCCACAATCTTCAATTATCTATACCTACCAATGGTTTTTGAGGGATCGCGAACACCTGTCAGGGGATCTCTCAAAACTTTCAAAAAAGTAACACAAATTATAAAAGAAAGCAACTGTGATAAATGAGAATGCATTGAATAACGAATCAAAACTGTTGACGAAATCGTTGGATATAAGAAGTAAATACCTAGTAATAACAATCCAGAAACTCATAGAAAATGCAATGGCAAAACATGAAAAAAGTAATGTAGATGACTGGACTCCATGGCCTACGTGGAGGAACACAATTACGCTTGAAAATCTCATAGGGGGCGCCGGTCAATTAACGTTGAGAACCACTGATCGATACAATCATGTTGTAGATACGAGAGGAAGCTATATGCCACACTGACTTATAGGTTTTTTTTTCTCTTCTTACTCCCTCTACCATAGGTAAATTGCTATAGATAGCTATTGTCAAGGCTGAGAGGTGGTGAAATCTGATGGAAGGTACATCATCATTTCCCCCTCCCCCTTGCTGCAAAAAAGGTAGATGACAGTACGTCATCGTCAACCTGGTCTAGCCATTGTATAATAATTGGCCGGATCAGGTGACTGCTCTTGTATGAACTGAACCATCCCAGAGAAGGCATGGACTAGGCTGTAAAAATAACATAGCGGGAACTGGTCACAAGCCATCCAGGCGCTATCTGTTGAGCGCTCGGGCGTACCGTCACACTATATAGTTGCTATGCTGTGTTAATTGGAACTCATACCACCACATTACTATATAATTAGTGATTAGTAATGCGAGTTTAATGTAGCACCTATTCATCGAAGATGTTTAAATTTGTTATGAGCAATTTTAAAAAGAGATCTCACAGCGTTAAGGAAGTCATTTCTCCCTCCTTTAAAAGGTTACAAATTTCACTCTGGGCCCATCAACAACAAAACCCTACTCCTGAAACCTAGTTAGTCAACAAAAACAATGAAAATAATAAACATGGAATTTTCGAAGTCATTTTGTGGATACAGAGTAGCAACTCACCATCCCATGGTTAAAATCAGTAGGTACGTACTTTTGAGAGGTTTGAAAACATGGAATTTTTTTTTTTTTTTTCAACTCAAAATAAATGCAATTTGGGTATCGTTATAATTACTTACACCAGACACGAAAGTGTTGCCAGCCTCCGATGGTGCTAAATCCAGAGACATGACGTCACTGGTGTGTCCATGGAAGCTCTGGAGCAACTGGCCAGATTCAACATCCCACAAGGCACAACTGGAATCCCCACTACCCGTAAGGATCTACAACCAGTAGTTACATTTTGACACAACACAATATTGATATAACGTTTCATTTAGAAAAAAATCACTATTTTCCTTAGTTATAAGTTAAGACAAGTAAACGCGTTAATGGGGAATTTTGTCAAATGTTTTTTTTTTAGCAAAAAAATTGTTCAGAACTGTTGGGAAAATGAAATAAGCAGTAGTTTTTAAATGAGTGATTGAAGAGTAAAAACGCTAAATTGGTTGAATTGGCATCAGATTGGGCTAGCCCAAAGGGGTGGAGCAAAGCCTCCGATTGGCAACCCCAAACAACATTTTTTTTAAACAAACAAGAAAGAAAAAAAATCAAATCAAAAAGGTGGTACCTGATAATGAGAAAGAATGAGTCCCAAGTCCCGAACAAACCCAGTTCCCTCATAAAAATAGGGGGGTTTGTTTTTCAAAAATGTTGTTTGGGGTTGCTCTTAGGTTGCCTGAAGATGGGTCTAGGTTGACCCGAAACTTCGCGAAAAAAAGAATGCTTTGAAGTGAGGTTTTTCTGGCTGAATCCCGACTAATCACCTACAAATGAAAATACTGTCACCTCAAAAATAGAACTGGCAATAGGTAATAAAATATAACAATAAATAGAATTAGAATGACTGGAAGTTAATTATAAAGTAACCTGTCGTGAATCTCAATTGTTAATTAAATAAACATTTTCAAGCAACATTTTAAGTAGGATGCAATAAATTTTTTAATCGGGATGTGAGTGACTATTCTCCTTCTCTCGGTAATTTCAAAATTCTTATTTCGCACTCGTTTCCAACCTAGACTTTCCGGCTTAAGGGGACCAGTGCACCCAGGCTAGCGCTTGACACAACCTCCAACTTGTATCTACATTATATCTGTTGCTATTCAATCCATGACCTTGAAATTTTTACCACTTATTCTATCAAAGTTACGTTACCTACATAAAAACCGAACGGCAACGAAAAAAAATATAGTAGGGGAAATGCAAAAATCAATAATGGCGATTTTTTTAGATACCAACTTTTCAAACCAAGTACGTGTTTCTCAGTCACTATAAGAGATATCGACTTATTACTATTTTTTAAGCATTTGTCTCGCTTTGCTCTAGAAATCCATTGGAATAGAATTTTGAATTTTTTTGATCCTGGTTGTTGGTTCAACTACAAACTTCTTTCAAAATTTATCCCTTTTTCACATGAAACGTAGCATTTGTCCATAACAAAATTTCGGTGAATTGTTCCCAAGCATTTGTAGAGCTCTCCAGTACGAACATATTAAAAACAGAAATCATCAAAATCTTCCGCATGGTTTCGGAGATACTCGTACTTTAGTGTGCGGAAACACAATTTTACAGGAGAGCGAGTTTTCGCCTTCCAACGGTTTCACGGCGCCGGTCCGCCACGGTGCGCTTGCTGGAAACTGAAACTCAACATCGCCCAATCGTTCCATCGAATAACGAATCTATTTAGTTTCCACTATCCATATGTGTCTGTTCCACTTGTTTCTGTCCGTCATGGTTACCTGAGACCAACAAAAAATATCAACAACAACAGCGGAAGAAGAAGCAGGCCCATCCTACGAACCGGGAGGTTACTAACTTTGGAGCTCTGAAAGTATTACTAACATTGGTTGAAAAAATCTGGAAATTTTCACAGTACGTTCCTGTTAGTATGTAGATTGAAATAAAATTATTTTTAAAAAAATTGAAAAAATGTTTTTTGGGGTGGACTTGTCCCCTTAAGGATGCACGGGAAGCCTGGCTTGGGAAGCGCCTCAACGATGCCCCAACACAGCACAACATCATTTTTATCATTTTTCACGTTTGTGATTTTGAAAATTTATCGATTTACGTATGGTATACAATAATTACATACTTTACGATGAAAACCTGGTTTTTCATAGGTTTCTTTCAGTTTTCTCTGGATGGAATAACCTTAAAACTATGATTCACATTGTAAAGTATGCAATTATTATTGTATAACATACGTAAATCAATGAATTTATAAAATAACCAACGTAAAAAATAATAAATCGGATTTTGAGCTGCGTTGGGGCATGGTTGGGAAGCTTCTCGAGCCCGTCGTCCAGCACACCCTTTAAGACCTCATTACGTGGTCAATAACTGTTGATTTCCGTTATTCAATGGAATTTGGCCGAAGAATAAAAATTTGTAACCCACGAAAATTGTCCAATGGGCATCGAATTATAAAAATATAATTGTTAATCATAGGCCGGATCAAACACGACTAATATGCTTAATAATTGATTAAATTGTGAATTATTTCTTACTTGTTGATCAGAGCTAGGAAACGTACAGCATGAAGTGTAGCTCGTGTGAGTACCGACGGTCTTCTTTTTGGTTGAGACGTCATCCTCAAAACTCAACGAGTATACTGTAACTTTGTTATCGAGCCCTCTGCAACATGTTATGGGTCTCTATTTTGGTGTCACATTTGGTCCGGAGCCCACCAAAAATCTAAAATACCACACTACATTGTTTCCTTATCCCTAGTTGTATTCACTTTTACTATAAATTTAATGAAAATTCGATGAATTTACCGTAAAAATGCCATCTAAAAGGCGGAACTCAATGCCTCATCAAGTGCAGGGAGCTAATATGTTTTGAGATATACCTATAATGCCAAAGCTATAGCTTAGGTACCAATAGCACCTGATTCCAATTAAAAGTCTAGTTGATAATAGCAACTGCAACATGAGAAACCCATCCATTTCCCTATAGTCTTCTGAAAAGTTTGACCTCAGCAAGTATGAACTGTTGTGGAAGTGGATGGAAGGACCTACCAAAAGTGGGCCAAGTGGGTCCCATGGGGGGGGGGCTGCTACTACATTTTTAGAACTAGATTGACTTCTGCCTTCACACTCATTTATCTCATCCCTCCAAACAATGTAACAGGGTTGAGCCAAAAAAAAAGTGGGAAAAGGCTAGTAGTGACTTCTCCTCTGTCCTGGTGGTGGGAACCTGGGGGAGTACCTTGCAATATTTGAATGAGCGTGACCCGCTTATTTCTTCATTTGAAAGTTGGGAGTGAGGTGAGATGATATCTATTTCGTTCCAATGTGTGACATGCATATTAAATTTTTAATTAATTCCGGAAGTTTGAACAACGTCATCTTTGCAAGGGATGGATACTCAGTGTATATGATCCATGACTCTGTTGAAGCTACCTTATCATCTTGGTTCAACCTATATCAATAGCAAGGGGATGAAATTGTGCAAAAACCAGGAATAGGAAAGGAAAACCAGGAAAACCAAATGGAAAGGGCTGATGCGAGGGAGCAGCAGCGTCGGATATGAACAGGATGTCACGTTAGCAGTGAATGTCCGAGCCAGGCCAGGTTTGCCACCCATTGCAAGTGTGTTCATGGGTGTGATGACACTAGTTCAACGTAGGTAGCTCTCGGAAACCAAGGAAAAATTCGATATTGCACCCGAACAATTTGATTTTTTTCCATCAGTTATCAACATACAAACGATTTTGGGAAAAAATCCGCCAACGTCAGACCTACGGGTAACGTTCAATGTTGCCTGATCAGTGCTATAAATGACACTCACAAAAGAACAAAACGAGTCGATATACGCCGATATGCCCTGTGTTCCCAACTTTAGTTTCTAAACAAACAGAACCCCAAATTCCTCAGACCATCTTTCTCATATGGAATCAAGGGGTATTTTCCTATAAAATTTGAGCCTGGATTTGATATGAGAAATTGGGTTAAGAAGAACAATATTGTGCTAATGATCCTGTAATTGAACGATGATTTTAACCTCGTTTTTTAAGGGACACCAAACACTACCAGCTTAGTTTCATAGCAGCCCCTCATTTTCAAAATGTATCAATAATTCTAATGTAAATTACAATTACAATAAATTGTAAGGTTTGGAAAAACTGTAGATGAGTACCTACTTAATTTTTCAGAAAAAAATGTTCAAAAGTGACACCAAAATAAATAATCACCTCAATACTACGAAGTTCGCCTTGATGAATATTATTTTTATTAGGTAAGTAGGTAGGAGGTAGGTAGTTCCTACCTGGAATCTATTCTATCTATCTATCCTATGTCTGGTGGGGATAGGCAAGGTAGGCACTGCCAAGCCAGATAATTTACGCAGGATAATTCGTAGAAAATATTCGAAATGACAAATTAGTATAGGTTTTTCAATGGCAAGAAATAGTGTTCATTTTTCCCATTAAGTACCTACTTCCTTTTGGCAATGCTATTACAACTCAAAATTAGCTACTTTTCTGACTGCCACATGCATAAGATCATTTCCTCAACCACTAAGAAGAACGAAAAAATGTGCGTTCTAAAACATAAGGGCCTAGTTGATCTAGTTTATAAAGAATATTAGTCTCTTCAAAGTTGTGGCTGATGAGGTAGATGCACAATGTTGTTGAATACGGTAAAATCTATTGAGGACAACGCAAAATTGATGTTTGACTTGAAAAAACCTACTGAAAGTAAACCTAATCACATTTTGGTCAAAAATGGACTTACGTGGTCTCTCTTAAAATTTTATTACCTGACACCTATCCTCCAATAACCAGCAAGAGCCACCTCTGTACAAGTAGGTACCCAGTTCGCATCCACTGTCTAAGATCACGATTCTATTAGTTTCCTCCCTTTTTTTGAATCGCTGTACTAAAAAAAATAAAGAATGATTGTATACCTATACTAACCCACAAGCAACAAAGTTTCCCGATGGGGCGTAGGCACACGCCATCACCCATGTGGTTGGCATGGTGACAGCATGCTCTTTGTTAGTTGTGAATGCATCCCAAATAATCATCTTCCCATCCTGCAACCAATATTATTAGTGCTGTATATTTTTGTCAAATAGGTACATCACAAAACATGGTTTTTGATTTTTGCAAAAAACTTGAAATTTGGGGGATGGACTGCAGGTATGGAGTCGGCCCAACACAGAAATATTAGTCAATTTTGATTGGGAATGGGGTCCACTGAAATCTTCACCTTCTATGACGAGCTTTCGATAAATTTACTATCTTCTTCAGGGCTCTGAAGAAGATAATAAATTTATCGAAAGCTCGGTGAAGAGGGTGAAGATTTCAGTGGACCCCAGTCCCGATCAAAATTGACAAATATTCGAGGGATGGGTCATTTTTTACCGACTTTGAAAAAGGAACAAAGCACATATTTACCGGAATTCTTTTAATTTAGTGAATTATTGAAGAAAATGAAGCTATCGCAATGGGTCCAACATTTTTGGTATGCAAATTATTGGTAATGTTCTCCGAAGAAATCCATTTCAGACCATTCTAAAAATATTCCTGAGGTTCAACACTTGGTTTATGTAAATATATGTACACATGTGGATTATTGCATATCTGTGCCATCCTAGACGATAACTAGCGCTGGAATGGTCTAAAAAATCCAAAAGGGTGCCAAAATGTCAAAAGTAAGGATGAGATCAGAGACCAGAATTTTTGGAGCAGTCATACTGGTAAAATTTTGGAGATCAAGGGTCAAAACCCGCTAAAACGCGTTTTTTGAGGTTTTGGGGAAATTGCTCACTTAAATACAAACATTATTTATATGGTATATTGAGAATCGAGTACAATTTCCTTCCTATAAGAGTGCCCCACCAAATGTAAGTATCTAGACAATTTATCAAGTTCAGAAATCGCTAAAAATCCGTACAAATCTTCCGAAATGCGCCTATCTGAGATTTAGGCGTTTATTAGGACTTTTTGGGCAGTTTACGTTACCCCCTTAATCCGCTGATAGGTAACTGCAAATAGTACTACGTAATTTTGTGTGGGCTCTCTGCGGGAATGTTACCTGGGACGATGAGACGATATGCCGCTTGTCGGGTGCCCAGTCGGAGCAAAGTACTTTGGCTTGGTGGCCCTTGAGAAGACGTCGGGGTTTGATATTCAGCAGAGCTATCAACTCAAGACGTTCGCCGACGCTCGCCACTAGGACAAAGTACTCAAAGTAAGTAACCTGCGAGACATTCAATCGGGCCAAACTCAAGGGCGTAGACAGGGTGGGAGAGGGAGGGGCCGTGCCCCCCCCCCCCCCCCCCCCCCCCCCCCCCCCTTGACTTTCGGGAACATTTAAAAGAAACACTAGAATATTGAATACGTAGTTAGGGGCATGGGAAGGTATTATCGGGATTTGGAAACATGTCTAAAACATGTGAGCAAGAGTACCTTCATAGTATGGGAAGGTTCTAGGTAGGTATTGAAAACACTTTTGGGATTGAACATTGACAGGGAAGAGCGCGAAAGGGGACGTAATTCTGAGAAGCATAAATCCTTGAAGCTTCTCATACAGCCTGGTTCCTGGTAGAAAAAATTCTTCCAGGAATCGCTCGGAGGTCGTACCTACAGGAAAGTTCGAGAACCTCATTCGACCAGTATAATACAAAGAACTTGGTGGGTACACAAGATCACCAGTTTAATGTTGACATCCACAATGACACGTGACACAACCAATCGCACCAGAAGATGGACATACATCGATTTTTGGGAAAAAAGGCTATAATATGCACACGCATACAATATATATAATAGCTCTTGCCCCCCCCCCCCCCCCCCGGATATAAAAATTTCTTACAGCTGACATCATTCAGCTTCTGCCTTTCTTCTTCGAGCTTAGCCTTCAGAGACTCAACTTCTTTCGTCAAGGCTTCGATTGCTTTGGGGCTCCCATCCTGAGCCATGGCGCCTCAAGCATCAACTGAGTTCTGAAACAAACGAAAGAGAGCTGCATCAAGCGACGAAATATTTCAACTTTTATGGCGACCTTCACTTTATTTACTTCTAGAACTAGGCTTCCTGAATTTGACCTGGGATCTACTTACAATAAACAGTCTCCATCTGCTCACCCATGAGGTGGGAAATTCAAATTTTCAAATGGCACCCTAATTTTGATAAATAGGAAAAAACGTCTGCCAAGTTGAGTGGGCAGTAGGTATAGCTTCCTCACACATGGAAGTACATGCGCAGTGACTAATATCTGTCAGATGGCGATGAAGTTCAAAAGGGACCGTGTAAGGGATAACCAATTCCTTAAATGTCATCAAAATGTGTGCATAGGTGCCTCTAGTTTCGTTGTTTTGCCTCTAACGACATTCTAGTTTGCGCAGAGGCTATCACTGATCCAATCGTGATGAAATTCATGGGCAATCATCTTGAGGCCAGCCCTCAATTACCCTCCAGTGTTGAGAGGAATAGGGCGGAAATAGAACGTGAGAAATCGGTATTTTAGGAAATTCTCGTTTGCGCATGCGCACCATTGATCCAAGGGCAAAAGAAATTCATAGGAAACAGTCTAGGGCTAGGTAACTTGGACAGTCCCAGAAAATATCTTTAAAATTGGTCAAACAGTTTGTTAGTTTTGCTATGACAAAAATTTCAAGTTTGCACTGTAAATATCAGTGATCCAATCGCGATGAAATTTAATTGTATGATTTAATTCGAAATCATTTTGAGATCAGGCACCAACTACGCTCGGAATTTGAAACAAATCAACCTATGAGGTGGGGGATTTGTTTTTCGGGAAATTCACACACCTACGCATGTGCAGTCCCTACCATTAGTCTGACGACGATGCAGGGGCTATATAGGGACTAATCAGTACAAAAATATCCTCAAAATCTCTCAAAATCAAAATATCTTCAAAGTCGGAAGAATGTTTAGTACCTACCTGTATAATAGGACTGCCCCGGACAAGGATTTTGTACTTCAAACATTTAAAGAAGTTTACGTTTAACTTAAGACATTTATGTTGTTAACGTTAGAACTTAACCCTTAGTTTACCCACTGTTGCTTCCAAGCAACATTGCTTTTGAACTTGGATTAGAACCAGAGGATATGGGCTATGTTATGTTATTGTCACATTCAGTAGCTGTCCCTGAGTAGATTGCCACCCCTGGGGTTATCAGCAATATTACTCATAACAAACGGCCGGTGGCGGTTTTGTCCGGCTTTCCGGGCCGGGCTTTTGTCCTTTATTAAAACCCGAATTTTCAGATGTTTATAATTATGTACTTATATAATTGTTATAGCTTTTCCCAATCAAAATCAACGTTTTCCTAATCAAATTCAACATTTTTCAAATCAAATTCAAAATTTTTCCAAACAATTCGACTGGGAAAATGTTGAATTTGATCGTGGAATTTTGACTTTGACTGGGAAAAGCTTATAAACTAAAAAAATTACGATGATTTTATTCTGGCAAACTTCAAATACGTACATCTGATGGTCCATGCAGTTCATCTGGTACAGCTATCTTTTCTATTTCAGCAGTAAGCGAATCTATTATAGCCTTTCCCAATCAAATTCAACATTTCCCCAATCAAATTGATTGGGAGAGTGTTAAAATTTGATTGGGGAAGTTGAATTTGATTAGAAAAAAGTTGAATTTGATGGGGAAAACGTTGAATTTTATTGGGAAAAGCTATAAAAATTATATAAGTAATTACAAATGTCTGAAAAACCAGAGATTTGATAATGAACCTAGCTAAAAGTCCCCTGGAAACAGTGGAAACGTGCTGACACACCTAATGGGAAAATGTTGTTTACCGCAAATGCCCAACATTGGTTCCAGGCAACATTCCAACAATTCTGCTAAAAATTAAAATTCATCGAACTGAAGCCTTTTTAAAGAAATTTAATGATAAACAATTTTTTTCACAGCTAATTCTAGTCGTGGGAATTTAAGGGTTAATTGCATCAATCCAACCAAAGGATTGATGTACCTACTTCATTTTTTTCCATTTTTCTCAACCAGTTGTTGGCCAATTTCGATGAGGTTCGCGGCATTCTTCTTGTTATTCAATTCTACGATGGCTTCAGCAATGGATAATTTAATGTCGTAATTTTGAATTTTGCACGTCCTTCTTTAAAAGTCATGAAGGCACGAAGGCACCTCATACCCCCTATACCAATTTGTCACGATCGGATCAGTAATAGCTGCTGCGCATGCGCAAACTAGAAATTTGTTGTCACAGGCATAACTCCGGAACTATTTGACCAAATTTCGGTGAAATTTGTGTGGATTGTCTAGGCTATGGTCAAGACGGTCCCCTGTGAATTTTGTTGCTGTTGGACTAATGGTAGCGCGTTTCTTAATCCCTAATGGATCAATTTTGCTCAAATTCGGAGAGTATTTGGGGGCTAACTTCAATACGATTACCTTCCATTTTGTTCAGTAATAGCAACTGAGCATGAGCAAAATTGAATTTTTTTTAAATGTAGGCATAACTCCAGAACTATTTTACCATTTTTTGCGAAATTATCACAAACTGATTCTATACGTCCATGTTACTAAAGTTAGGAGTAGTTAGGAGAGAAGGAGAGAGGAGGAGAAGTTAGTAGTTAGCTATACTGCCCACCCAACTTGGGTGGGGAGCATTGGGAGGCCATAAGACCAATGGCCCGATTCAACACAAACTTCTAGTCTGATAATAATAAATATCTGATGATAATTATTAAAACTTAATAATTTCTCATTCTCACGAGAATTTTTTTTTTTTTTTTTTTAAATTAATATAATTTTATTCATATTTGAACAGTGATTAAGTCTCGGACGGAATCACTTTCTTCGTTGCCTCTCAATGACCAACCGCAGAGCCTTTGTTTTATAGTACCGATTCGCCAATTATTGGACAATACAGTAGGAAAGTTGGGGTCAGGATCAGGTCTCTTGTTGATTTTCTAAGAATTTCCACGAAAGTTGGATCATTTTGGTATACACGGGACAAGTGAAAACGTGAAAAAATCAACATGATAGCTCAAACTTTTTGTTCTCGTTGACATATGCCATTTTGGAAAAATAACAAGATGACTCACTTTGGACCAACTTCGTTGTAGAATCAGTTAGGTAGGTACCAAATAATTCAAAAGGTAGGTAAATGTCCCATACAGTATGTATAATTTAAATCTAGGTTCTCCCTTTTCAAGTGGGTTTCCAAACCACTGTAACAACCCTTTGAACCATGAAGGGAACAAGCAACAATGTTTCGATACCTACTGAATTTGGCTATTCTTGTACATAACGAAGTTACGAGTAGAAACAGTAATTGCCACTTCATCTGCGAATTCCGAAAACGAAAATCGTCCATAAGAACTTAAATTCTTGGATGGCACATGAAAAAAATGAATGTTAATTATTTTGGATATATTTCCCTCCAGTAGGCACGGAGTCCCCCTCAATCTTCTTGTATTTATGTCTTCTATAAAAGGCATTAGTGGGCCAATATAATCATGTTAGTTCCTAAGCGAGAACCACCATAACTAAAATAATCATTATACTAATAATAATCTCAATGTTAACTAAACGGCTGGACCGATTTCGATCAGCGAGTTCCTGAATGATATCTAGACTATCCTAAATGCCTAGGCTCCTTAAACGTGTACGAGCGACCCATTTTGGTTTATTATTTTCAATAATGAACCTTTGGAA
>JAEMON010000001.1:73897645-73914286 GCA_030264115.1 Lygus lineolaris
GGGTTGGGGTTGGAGGCGGCGCGTAGGTAAATCAGTGGGAAGCAGGTACTTGATGGTGAGCCGTGACATCCTCCCCCACCGTGGAAGCAGGAGCTCCACTAACATCTTCTGGGAAGGGGCATAATCTTCTTACTGGGCGAGAAAGTGTTCCGGATTGGGTTTGTACTTCTGCCACACGTGTGACGCCATCGGTTCCAGGATAAATGCGTATTATCTTCCCCATTGTCCAGGAGAGTGGTGGAGAGTTGTTGTCGACGATCAAGACAAGGTCACCAATCAGTGCTGGTCTATCTGTAGTTTCCCATTTGGAACGGCTCTGAAGCTCTAAGCTTTTCCATCGGTTCCAAAAGCACAACGTATTGCGTGAAACAATGGCGATCCTTTAGGGATTGGTTGGGGAGATCTGGATCGGGTGCTGGGATTGTGAGGGGACGAAATATGAGAAAACGGGCTGGGGTGAGTACTGATAAGTCGTTGGGAGAGCTGGA
The DNA here is from genome assembly GCA_030264115.1 of Lygus lineolaris. NCBI lineage: Eukaryota > Metazoa > Arthropoda > Insecta > Hemiptera > Miridae > Lygus > Lygus lineolaris. The sequence continues at coordinate 73,898,134 of JAEMON010000001.1, forward strand.
CATAGCTGACAAGGGTCTGGAATTCAGTATTGCTTCAACTTGGGTGGTGATTGTGATGAAGCTTTCCAGACTTGGGACTTGGTCACGAAGGCAGTTCTTGAACAGGCGCTTGGCTTGTTTAACGCTAGCTTCCCATAGTCCTCCAAAGAAAGGAGCAGATGGGGGAATAAACTTCCATGTGGTTCCATGGTTTGCCGTTTCCCGTGCCAACTCATTTTGGTGAGAAGAGTTCTGAAGAAGCGAGCGGACACGGCAGAGTTGGTTAGCAGCACCCAAGAAGTTCCTCCCATTACGAGGATGGCCTCGTCTTGACACGAATCTGTGGTAAGCTTGCAGAAAACCAGAAGTGGAGACTACTCCATGACTACTTCTATGTGAACTGCCTTGGTAGCGAAACACACAAATACGGCAAGATAACAGCTCAATATTCGATTGTTCCATAACTTAGCTATGCTTACTGGGAATGGGCCTGCATAGTCCACTCCGGAAATATTGAATGGAGCTAGATCGTTGTTCTATCCAAAGGTAATTGACCCCTCTCAGGATTGAATGGGCGCGGACGGATGGTGAAGCATTCAACACACTGAGCAAGCTGACGCCGAACAACGCTTTTACCATAAACTATCCAGTAATTCAAGCGGAGATGATGTAAGGAGGATAAGGGTCCTGCATGCATTAGGGATCGGTGGGTTTTGTCAATCAACAATTGGGTCAACTGGTGGTGACTAGGTAAGAGAGGAGGATGTTTTTCTGAATCTGGTAACTGAGAGTTTCGGAGTCTACCACCAACCTTGAGGATACCTTTCGAGTCGAGAAACAATCCAAGAGATCGGCTGATCTTCATTCTAGGTCGTTTGGATTGCATGTCAGCTATTTCTTTGAAAAGAGCCTGGTCTTGAGCCCGACGTATGAGTACCTCCATGCTTGAAGACAGTTCTGCTGTGTTGAGTGGTTCGTCAAAATCAGACCAATCATACTCAATCTACTGCAATGTAAACTGAACTGTTCGTAGTCGAGTTAGCAGTTTGGCTCGTTGCTCAGGGGTACGTTTTAGTTTCAGTCTACAAATATATCTGAGGCAGTAGGCTACAACGTTTCGAAATGTCGTTGCAGATGAAAATCTTTCTTCCAAACTGGAACATCCTTTAGCCAATGAAGATGTTGCAAGAGAAGTAAGACATGAGGTTCGAGCTTCGGATAAAACTACAGGATCCTTGAGAGTCGGGTGAATTGATCTTACTGGCCACTGTTGTAGAGGTTTATGCATCCATTCCGGGCCATTCCATTTTTCGCACTGTACTAGATCTCTGGGACAAAGACCTCTAGATGCATAGTCTGCAGGGTTGTCTTTGGATGAAACATGAAACCATTGCCGAAGAGAATTGTTCTCTAGTATATTCGCCACTCGATTCCCTACAAAGACTTTCCACAGAGGTGCTTGTTTTGCAGTTATCCAGGAAAGAGCGATTTCACTGTCACTTAAGGCCAAAAATCCTATCATTTGGAACGTTCTTGAGAGAGTGTAGTGTCTTAGTAAGGGTTCTAGCTAGGAGCTGAGCGCCGCATAACTCTAGCCTAGGAAGCGTCATTGCCTTGATATGGGCCATTCTGACCTTAGCAGTGATCAGGGTTACAGTTACAGCTTTTTTGGACACTGAAACTGAGTATAGTACAGCTCCATTAGCACGTTCGGATGCATCACAGAAGCCTAGTAGCCATTGAATCTCCCAAGTAATTGGAATGAATCTGGGAATATGAAAGTCAGCTAATTCAGGAAGCTGAGCTGCTAAGCGAGACCAGTCGGAAGTGACTGATGGAGGGAGAACGTCATCCCATTCATGCATGAATACAGTACGGAAGATACATCGTGCAAAAACTGTGACAGGCATGAGCCATCCTAGGGGGTCATAGACTCTTGCTATTTGAGAGGCTAATTGGCGTTTGGTTTGAATTGTATCCAGTGGTCGTAGCACAATGTGCTATTATGTCATAATGGAATGTGTCAGACTGAGGTTGCCACAAGAGACCTAATATTTTCAATGATGAACTTGATTCATCTTCTAGGTTGACAGAGGTCATTGCAGGGAGCAAATGCTCCTTGGGTATCCCCGTTAGAAGTCTCTCATCATTGGCCGCCCACTTTCGTAATTCTAACTGCGCTGAGGACAGGACATCTTGAAGTTCTTGTCAAATACTGAGAGTCTCTTGAATGGTACCACTTCCTCCATTTAGATCGTTCACATATGTTCTATTAATTAATATTTCAGCGGCCCGAGGATGTGTATGGTTATGGATACATGCTAGCTCTTTTAAGACTCGACCTGCTAGGAAAGGAGCAGAGGCAGTTCCATATGTGACTGTACACAGGCGTTACTCAAGTAATGGATCTTTTTCGTTAAACCTCCAGAATATGCGCAAGAAGTCTCTGTCAGAAGGAGGATGTAATATTTGCCTAAACATTTGTTTAATATCTGCGATTAATATCCAACGATCAAGTCTGAATCGAGTGAGAACGTCACAAATATCCAACTGTAGTTTTGGGCCAGGGAGCAGAATATCGTTTGGGGAAATGTTGGACAGTGTTTTTTGTGAAGAAACAAGGAAAAACAGAAAAGAACAAGGAGGAGAAGAACATCTGATTCACAACACGGGGACACCTATTATTGGCGGAGGATTGAAACAAAATCTAATCAGTTGCCATGGGGTTGGGGTTGGAGGCGGCGCATAGGTAAATCAGTGGGAAGTAGGTACCTACTTGATGGTGAGCCGTGACAACATTTTTAAATGTCAATAATATCAAAAGTAAGGATGAGTTCGTTGCCCAGAATTTTTGGAGTACGTCAAGGAGTCAAATTTTGAAAATTTAGTTTCAAAAATCGCTAAAAAAAAACGTTTTTTGAGGTTTTTGGTGTGAAATACCATCCTAAACAGGTATATTCGGAATCAGCATGAAATTTCCTATAAGAATTACCTACAAAATCGGTTAAAATTATTCTTTGAAAATTCACTCACCAACTCATGCTGTATGAATGGAACTTTTTTTTATCCATTAATATTTGTATTTTATTCGGTTTTTCCCTTTCACTGTCTAATCTAATCTTCATTCTGATCTAGTTGATCAAAGTTGCCTTTGATGAGGAAGTTCCGCCCGAAAGTATTGAATCATTTAGGAAGACTCTGCAAAGAATTCGCCATCCTCCTCACATATTTCATCACTTTGCATTTTCTGGTCAAATATCTGTTCCTCAAACACCGACTCAGAAGAACAAAGAAAAGAACGCAACCCTGAAGTAAGTTTTCGAGTTTGGGTGGTTTGTATTTGATGATTCATCAGTTTATGTCCTACTGCTTGATTTCTACTACAATTGCTACTAATTAACCATCGCATGTAACTCGATCTTTTGATGCAAGAAAGCTTACAAATAATTTCAATACATTTTAGGGGATTCGCCAAGAAAACGTTGATGAAAGTTGGTTTGCAGCAGAAGCCATCGTCGAAGCGACAGAAATACGTGTTTCAAGATATCAAAGCTATTCCCAAGGAAAACCATTCACCTTGGAGGATGACTCTACCACTCACGAATGACGAACTTTCTTGTACGTAATGTTACTACTAGTTTTCACAAGCCAGTTGGTGAAATTGCATTGATTTATTGGGGGAGCTAGGGAGCTTTTCAAATAGGTCCAGTCCTGGGGGGGGGGGGGTTAAAATTATACAGGAAGTTATCAGGGAAAAATAACTGAAATCCAGGTTACTTAATTTGTACCTACCTGCTTGAAGGAGAAAAAGAGGGAAGCTAGACTTTTAGATTTTATTTGAATTCAATTATACCTTTCTATAGAATTAAGTGATTGGGAAAAATTTCCATTGAAAAGGTAAGCAATTCAGGGTGAAAAAATGTGCGGAAAATGTTTCAGTGAATACATTGCTGCTGTGACCGTGACTCGAACCCATGATCTCTTAAGACTGATGTGATCAGCCTACAATCACAGCTCAGAGACGTCATGAACACTACCACCTGAGCTGCCCCCCCCCCCCCCCCCCCCCCCCCCCCCCCCCCCCCCCCTCATCCCCAACTCTCTCGTTGTCCTCAAATCTGCAGAACATTGCTTCCATCCATTGTAGTTCTCGAAGTTTCCAACATCCAATGACACATTGCATTTCGGAGTTTGCCATTGCGTGTTTGCAATCTCTCTCTAAGTTTAACCAAAAACTTCTTGCGTTATCATGAAATATTGTGATTATCTAGTTTTAGATAATCCACTCATCTCTAGAATGTGTTGTGTTCTCAATTTAATGTTTTTCAATTCTCCCTTGCTCGGGTCTCCCTTCTCTCAGCCTTTCCAGTTGAAACAGTTCCCACCACTGGTGAGCACACTAATAATCGCCGCCATATGGAACGTGACAAGTCACTTAAATTTTTGATGTAAAAAATACTGTGCAGATATTGCATGTGATTGTAGCTAACTGAGCAATTTCATATTTTCAGATGCCACTGAAGAAGTGAGTAAAGGAAGTTTGGAACGTGTCACCGATCGAAGTTATGTCAGAGATTGGGTTAGGTTGGGGCTTGTCCATCCACCTTCATCCCCCAATTCTCTGGCTCACAAAGAGCAATTCCGAATATCTGCTGTCAACTCCAGCTACTTGCTTTGCAGAACGTAAGTTTGAGGCTGACTTTTCATCCATTGGTGAATTCCCAAGGCCTTATATTTTCGTTTTTGTACCTAGGTATAAACGACAGATTTCCCCATTTTCCATGACCTAAGACTCAAACCATCACCACTTCCGGGTAGGGAGGTGTGTGTGTGTGTGTAAAGTGTGACGTATTTGTATTTATGCATTTCTGCAAACTGCCATGGCTCAAGTCCATGTGTCCAACCAGGGCCCAATACAGATATTAGAACAGCCCGAATTCCAATCTCTTCATCCGAATATGTAATTACTATTAAAAACGAAGCAGACTCACTATGGACAGCAATCCTGCGCACTTTTATTCAATAAGTAGGTAGTAATAATAGGTACCTAGGTGTAATTTTTTATAATGTTTACGTATGACTTTAGTTTTGGGCATGTGAGATGGGGTTGTTATGTTTCCTATTGGCTAATAAACATTTGAATTTGATACAGGATTTCTAAAATTAGGGAACGATTCATGTCCATGTTGCTGCCATCTCGAACTAAAACGACAGAAACACGACTGTGAATTTTCTTCGTTTTCCATTTGAAATCGCATTAGCAGCAGCTACTTTATAGAGATAGTTGCAGACATAGGTTACGTAGCTGGTAGGGTGAAATTACACGTTCATAAAGGATAGATACCCAACTAACTCATTTTATCGCAATAATAACTGAAATGTGAGTGTGGATTTATCAGTTTCAAGTTATTGATTAAGCCTGCATCAGCAGTTGCTAAACTCGTAGATGGGGTTAAAAAAGTTATTGTGGCATGTGGAGTAATTAGCTACTGATTGAACTAATTACAATGAAATTTATGTGGGACCATCTATAGGGCACAATTCTTCTAATCTCAATCTGATTAGGACAATCTCACAACTTGGATTGGGAAATTCGCTAGGTACCTGTAATTAATACTTGCCTAAGTAAGTATCTACCTGCGGAACTCTCAAAATTTACCTGTACAACTGGCAGCAACCCCACTTCATATTAGGGGATGGGTGGAACACTTTGCTATGAATTTAGGAAAGATGTGTATACTTCCAATTGGTTCTAACCTATATCCACCACGGCCTTATCTTTGGCAATGGAATGGCCAACTTTTGGTTTATTATTTTCAATAATGGACCTTTGAAATCGAGCATGAAACTTTTTCTTTTTACCCCCTCCTAACAATGTGGTTTTCTGTGTTTCAAGATTTATGTAGAATCTGAAAATTGAATTAAACAAAAAAATAAGAAGAAAAATCATTTTCAGAATTTTTATAGTAAGACACTTTGATTTCAGCTTTTTTTAGCTACTAGTTTTGAATAGAGTTTTGCTTCCTATTGGGTCTGGTTTCTGACTCCAGCCATGGCCCACTACAAATTAGAAGGCCCTCAGCAACCCACTGAAGATGACTGTGGTCCATTATACAGAAAATAAGTGGGCCTCAATGGTCTCCGATAAAATATGGAGTGGGTTTGCTAGAAATGGGGAGGGTACGAACTAAATCACTTGCGACAAAGTTGTGGAAACTCATTTCAATAAAAAAAAGAAACCGGAGTTAAAGAGAAAACGTTGTCTATTTCTACGAAAAATAATGAGTTACAATGTTAAATCGATTTTGACGGTTAGGCCATCATCAGTAACAAACAAGAATGGGGACGGTTCTTTAATGTTTAACTGCAAGTATGAGATTATTACTTTTCCCGAATTCGAAGAAAAAAGTTTGTTCTTGGATTCAGCAGCCTGGTCCCCCGGACTTTTCCCGGGAGTCTGTATCTGTCCTTGCGTCCAATATGTCTCAAATGGTGATGTTAGCCTGAGGTTGGTTCATTGATGGTTCTGTTTTTGAATTTCGTTCGGATCATGTCCATTAGTTGTAGCGGCTGTGCATGCACAAATGTGAAAACCATCAAACCTCTCAAACTCGCTACAATTCATCGAAAATCGCTCAAATTTTGATGATAGTTCTAACCCTATATGAATATCCTCACGATCAGATCTGTTGTAGGAGCTGGTAATGTGAAATCTGTAGATTGCCCTCAACTCACAATCCATTGTCTAAAATGTTTCAAATGTTGGGTCTAGAATTTTGCTGTGATTAGACTACCTAGAGCAGAAAGTACATTGCTATATACTTGCATTTATGTCAAAATAGATTAACGCCCTTAAAATACGAGCTCTCGAGTCCAAAATTGCATTAGTTTTCATGATAGTTAGGGGATGTAGCTTAAGGTTATGAATGTAGCTTACGGATGTTATGGATGTAGCTTAAGGTTAGCAAAGGAACATTATGTTGGGAATAAGCCTTATGGGAGCAAAGTTATTGGTCGTATGTATGTTACGACCTTGGAGGCAGGGTCGTCACGCTTGCAGAGTCCACTATCTAATATTGCAAATGGGGTATTTTGAGTTGTGTAATTTGTTCATTACCTATTGTTGGCATGTGTTGTTGAATTGTATGACCACCATTTTTTTGTAGGTATCCAGCTCTGCTAGTAATGCCTAGTAATGTGACGGATGACAGTATAAGGAGATTTTCTCGATGTTATCGGCATAGCCGAGTTCCCGCTATAACGTGGCGTCACAATCGAACCAGGGCCCTTTTGCTGAGAGGAGCATCATATCATGGCAAAAGTGTTATGAGCATGTTGAAGACCAACCATCCACATCAACCTGGTTAGTCAAAATGTGTATTTCTGTACTTGGTGTTTACAGTATACAACTTTGAAGTATGAAAGATGCTTGGGTTGTTAAAGGCCTTTCTACTTTCCTCAGACTCCCCAAAAGTTGAAAATGAGAATTTCGTAATCAACCTCTAATTCGTCTTTATGATGGTTCTGAACCTCACCTGATTTCTCCTCATTTTTATTATTTAACTTTTTATTTACTTCTTATTCTGGGAGTAGTTCAGCAACACAAAAATAATTACAGGACCCGGCTACGTATGCGCAAATGTTCCTATGGCCTTCCCTATGGAGTCGTAAAGGTTGGTCTGGACCTAGCTTACCACAGGAGACACATACACGTTAGGATACCCTTGAAGAAATAGCTTTATCCTATTGAATGATATGGGACGTTTGGTCTAAGGAGCGTTTGTGAAATGGAATCACACATAGGGTTTTCTATGCGCTTCATATAGCGTCCCCTTAGGGTTTCCTATGCGCTTAGGAACGTTATTGATTACGAGCCCTACATTTTTGTCATTGATCATGAATGAATGTGTTGGTAACAGAAGTAATACTTAGGTAAGTATTACCTTCTCTACCAACTCTTTCACTGTTCAATGATGAAATCTACGGCAATACAATTTACAAGAACAAAAAATGAATTTGGATGGTATGGGAAAATAAATTAATGAAACACACGATTCTCCTTGAAGAAAATGAGATACAATATTATGGCAGTTGACAGCAGTTGCAAGAGGTATGAAACACTCGCAAGCAACTTTCCTTGTAGTATTTAAAAGTCTGTACAAAGATGCCTTCAAATGTTTCTGGAGGATGTGCTGGCTTTAAATGATTTATTATCCTATGAAGTGGCTGGTCTGACTGCAATTTGCGAGAGTATTGCGGACAGAAAGAGATAGTTGTAGTAGATGGCTCCTGCGACGATTTCGGGGAAATAAACTACCGTGTGGGAGTCGTTAGTCTCTATGATGCTTATACAGACAGGTTTCAAACACTCTTTAGTGTAATAAAAAAATTTATTTAACTTTTTTTAAAAATAATTTAGAAAGAACCAGGGGCCCTTTGCTGAGAGGAGCATCATATCACGGCAAAAGTGTTATGAGCATGTTGAAAACCAACCATCCACATCAACCTGGTTAGTGTAAATGTTTATTTTTGTTCTCGTACTTATTACGAAATCTGCAGTTTCAACTTTTATCACTGTAAAAGTCCCTAGATTTTTTCAGGGCCTACTTCCTCAACCAACCCAAAGGTTGAAAGAAAAAAATTCCATGATTGGCCTTTATCCGACCTTCACTTACATATGTGGTTGATTTTGGCTTTTTTTTTCAATAATGAACCTTTGGAATCGAGCACGAAGTTTTCAAACCCCCCCTCCCTCCTCCAGTAAGTCTCAAGATTACGTAGAATACAAAATAAAACCACCGTTCGTTGCACTTTTCCTAGTTACCATGTACCAAAATCAATTAAATATGGCTTAAAGGTCCCATTTGGGGTCTAGTTGTGCCTTTGAGCTCGGCGTTACCGTCAGTCGCCTCCCTGGGGTGGAAAATGGGGGATGCAAATTTTAAAACGCCCTAGCTTGAAAACTATATAGAAACGTGTAGTTTTTCAGTCGATTTTAAATAGTTTCTAATTTTTAGAATCGAATGATACCGCGCAGAGCACTTTAAGACAACACGTTCACTACCTATAAGGACATAGGATTGAACAGGAAAACGAGCGCACACAAGTGTGAATCGCAAATCTTTCTGATTAGGCCAAATTCATATTCAAAGATCAGCTGATCAAAATAATGCAATAATGTGTTGTTTTCATAGACTCGGGTTTCATGTTTACTTTGACAAGCATCCTTAGTTATTGAATTTCGTTATCAAGGTCGGTCGTACCTGCTCATGGATTGATCTATACACAAAAATAATAACCCGTTGTGTAATAATTTGCAGAGTTTTCGTTTAGTTTTGGAGTTTAAGGAAATTCAAACCTGGGGTAGTATGTGTAGTGGAACAGAAATAAATAATGTTGTAGTAAGTGGCTTGTCTAGTGAGGGATCCCAGGGGCGATTTCGGGGAAATAAAACTCGTGTGGGGTTAGGTAGTCTTTATGATGCTTATTCAAACCATGTCGTAGCACAGCGTCATCTTCGGAGTAATACAAAAAAAATCTACTTGAAAAAAATACTAGGAGGTATCTATCGGGTAAGGGAATCAATATTTCCATTCAACAGTTCTTGGAAGATAGATCAGATGAGACTCCAAAAAGTACAATTCGTTTAATTCCCTAACGGATTGGATATAGTTTATTCCTTATTACTTTCGCCATATGGATTCTCCCGAGGTGATTGTCAACGACATATAAGAGCCATATCGGATTCGGTATGTGTGTGTGGTTCCATGAAATTTACCTCATGCAATTATGTCTCATTGTACTGCGTTTTGTAGGGAGTGGTCATGTCGAAGGTAGCGCTCCATCATCTGCTGAGCATGAAAGATACCTGTCTGTGATAGTATCATGCACACCCCTCAGAGTTGGTCCTTGGAGATCTGACTCAAGTTTATCCATCAACTCGTTGTTCCTGGCTGCGGAGGATATCAACAACCACACTCCAACTATGAGGTACGACATGCTTGGTTTCTTTACTTCTTGCTCAGCACGTGATATAAGAGTCATCAAACTGTGAGGTGGTTTCTTGGGAGTTATTAACCTTGTACTCCTGCCCATGGGTATTTCATCCATTACCCTTAACAACAAATTCCAACTTTTTTTGTGTCTGGGTTGAAAGTATTTTTGTGTTTGCAAGTTTGAACCTTAAAATCAGGGGTACCCAAGTATTTATTTTATGTTTCTAAATTAAAGTAGAATATAACCTGAGAATCATAGGTCTGTTCCAACTAGCGGCGTTGCAGGTAATATTAGGATATTTTAGCTTCGCAAAACCTTCACAACAATTTTTTGATGAGTGTGTGCGCAGAAGGTCCTGAATGAGCAGCTAACATTTTCGAATATTACCTGCACCACCACTAGTTGGGACAGACCTTTTGACACAAACTGCACTCTCCTACAATAAGTAGCTTTCTTAATATGATTTTTTCAAAGTTTGCGATCCCTGTAACGTCATTGTACCCCTCTTGCCTGGGTGGGACCCTCCTGCTCAGTGTGGCGTCACAGGGTACACGCCATTCATTGGTCTGTGGGTCTCTGGTTTTCCGCTGGATACTTATACTGCTAGGCCAACCCCAGAGACCAGGGGGAGCCTCCTCCTCTCACTTGGACCCCACCACTGTCCGGGATAAGGGCCCCCCTATTTTCAAGGTAAGGATAAACCAGAGAACATGTCCAAGTCAATCAAGTGGGCCCCTCTGCCCACTGCGGGCTTCTATACCTAAAGGGCTGCAGAATATAGGAGAAAGGTCTCAAAAAATGTAATTTTCCATTCGGTTGGCACCTAGGTATCTAGTAACTAAAATGGCGCCTCTCATTTCAACCTTTTCAATAGATAAGGGGGTCCTTAGAGGTTGGCCCCAGCCTGACCCTGCATGGGAACCGCTTGAAGAGGAGATACATACCAGATGCCGTCATGCGTTTTTCCTTTATTTGCTTATTCCATCCAAACTACTCGAATTTCAGGTCTGAAAATAGGGATTCTGGGGTTTTCGAGGGTACTGAATCCGATTCTGAGATCAAAATGAGCAAATTCTGCCCCTTATCCATTCCTCACTATGAGAGAACCCCAAAAGTTGTAGTGAGCGTCAGTTCACTATTGGATGTTTGTAGGGTAGTGGTTAATGCTCCCGACTGAAAAACCTGTCATTTGTAGAATTTTGATTCCTTCATGGGTTAAAGATCGATTCCTAACGCGAGCAGGTTAAATTTGAAGACCACAACAATGAACTATAGGTATTCCCCATATAGGGGGCCACCGGGGTGGTGTAAATAGGTTCCTCCCATCTTTCTCTGCCAATTTTTGACCAATTGTGAAACGCTTTGTGGCATTGGTCTCATTATTCAATTCCCAACAATGTATAATTTTGATGCCAAAATTGTGTTTTAACCCCGGTTTAATTGTGTTTTAATTGTGTTTTAATTTTTAATTGTGTTTTGTTTTTAAAAGTCAAATTGACCCAAAAGCACCTTATGACCCTCGAGAATGATAAATGAGGAAGAATGCTGCCATCCCCATCAAAATCCGTTTGAAATTGGCTGAGAAAATTTGGAAAAACTGTTTCATAGCATTTGGAGATTGAATTAGGTAGCTTCAGCAAGTTAGGAGTTAGATTGTTGTACATTAGCTAAAATATTCTATGGTACAAAATTTGAATACTAGAACTCTACTGCAATACCTAATAGAAGGAGAATAATATGTTCAGTGAAACACAAAGAGATCAAGGTCCATGTTTATCAAACATTCAGGTCTCCTAATGCGTTTACACATTGAAAAACTTATGTATTCTGATGGCAGATGATAAGGAGGGTATATTGTATAGAAGGGTGCTTTGGAAGTCAAATGGCAGGTAATTAGTTAACGGTTGTCCAAACCAGCCAAGACTGTCCTAGTTATCTCGAATTAGTCCTAATCAAGTCCCACCCAAAGGGCAGCACTTTCCACAAAACCAACAGCTCTTGTGAGTCCCACATAATACTTAAAACACATGAGACAGAAAACTCTGATCTTGGGCTAACTTCATACCATCCCCCGAAGGTTTTCCCATTTCTTAGCCAGTATCTCAGCGCAGGCCTTCAAAAATGTGTCCATCTATATCTAATGAGCCATCACACCACTAGATCTCCTAATCAAAATTAACCATGCTCCCCCTCTAAAGTAAACATTGTTCAAAAAAGTCAGACTCCACAATATCTTGGCATGATGTATTGAAAAATAACCTTCATTAACCAAACACATAAATCATGTATACCTAGTGTTATTCATCAGGTTTTTTAGTACTGGTAGTTTTCCTATCCTTACAGTTCAAGCATGAAAATGAACCTAAGCCGAGGACGATGGGGTTCAGTCAAAGACGGTGGAGGTGGTATAATGCGGCCATCGGGGGACTCAGATTCTGGAAGCGATTGTGTTCATTCTCTCCACTTCGCTCCTCTGTACATTCTATCTGACAAAACTCATTACAAGGTGAATGTGAGTTAAGTTTGAAAGATATATCCCTCTTCAAGTCTAGTTTACAGCAGTTTTCTGTAGCATTTATGCGATTTTGACTTGTTCTTTTGTGCCAGGCTTTCAAAGTTGAGGGAGTGAAAGCAGACTTCATTCCAGTTGAGTATGCTGATGTTCGGGCTACCAAAACCGCCTTCAAAAAGCTTATGAGAGCTTGCATTCCAAGTGGTATCCAAACTGATGCAGACCAGTCATTTCACAAGTGAGTTCATTTTTACGTTCTTCAGGGTTCTCAAAAGTATCTATCGTTGCTTAAGTGGCAACACCAGCTATCTCAGTTTTTGCCACTTTCAGGTTTTAACGGTTTCTGAATGGATATTTAGCTGTGGATCGACTCATGCCACTAGATTTCATAAATTCCCAACAGGTTTCGCGCAAATCCCCGATTTGACAACAACAGTTATTCCAACTCCTACGGCAACACCAGCTATCTCAGTTCCAAATGACAGCTTTCCTGAAGAAAAATGACCACTCTGCTGATAAATTAGTACATATGCTGTTATTTCTCGAGATGGTGTTAGAAGTCATACATGTTAAAGGTCACCTGTCAATGGTCATTCAAAACCCGTTTCTTACAGTCGAGTATTATAATTACAACAAACAAAGTTTTATACCATCAAGGCAACTGATCACCAACGTGTACTATTCCAGCGAATGTGATTAACATAAAGAAGACTGATATTTTCTTGATAAATTCCCATTGAAACTGACAGGACTGCTCCTTCCATTAGGTATTGAAGAATTTTCGAGGTAACCACCTACCGTTGAAAAAGCTCCTGAAAACTCGTGCGAATTTGGAAGCGAAATTGTGGATTCCTAGGTCATTTTTCATTTCGGGATCCGAAATCTATTGGGAACATGAAAATAAGTATCTGCCATTGCATTAATTAGCGAATTTTCGAAGAAAATGAAGCTATTGCAATGGCATCAAAATTTTTGTAATACAAATTTTTGAAAATTTTCTTCATGGAAATCCGTTTCAGACCATTCTAAAACGATTCCTGAAAATTAACACTTTTTTATATGTATTTATATATTTTTATATATATATTATATATATGTGTCATTCCAGACGATATCTGCCCGTGGGATCGAGATAAAAAATCCAAAAAAAATTAAAATGTCAATAATATCAAAAGTAAGGTTGAGTTCGTTGCCCAGAATTTTTGGAGTACTCCAAGCGGTCAAATTTTGAAAATTTAGTTTCAAAAATCGCTAAAAAAAAAGAAAAAAAAAAAAACGTGTTTTTCGAGGTTTTTTGTGTGAGATACCATCTTATATATGTATAGGAACATATGGTATATTCGGAATCAGCGTGAAATTTCCTATAAGAATCACCCACAAAATCGGTTAAAATTATTCTTTGAAAATTCGCTCACCAACTCATGCTGCACGAATGGAACTTTTTTAATCTGAACCTGCTGAATAGTACTATAAAAAACATTTTGGCCAAAAGCAGAGCCACAAAAATCCTATATCTTCCGCTATAAATTTCGCTAAAAGTTGGATCTAGCCTTATGAATTCCATGGATACAGAACATCGGCAGCATAATAAAATAATAACGCAAACATAATGAGGAAAAAAGTTCCTGAATGTGTTGATGTTTATCAGTTTGGAAAAACATCAGAAGGATCGTGAATTAAATCGCTTGGGCACTTTAGGACGTTTTAACAAGTACCAGGTCACGAATTCACTCGTTTATAGACCGAATTTTTGTTCAAGTCATTGAATATGAGGCAGATATTATATGCCACACCAACTTGGCGGACTTGATTCCTTTGGTGCCAGTATACCAGAAAATGTATCTCCACTGCCATTTCATGATTACATTGACTCCAGAAAAAAAGATCAATTTATCAATATTGACTCAATTTCTGTTCCAGATTGGTCGAGAGTAGTGAATGGTTACAACAAATCCAACAGCTGTTGCAACTGAGTGGTGCTGTTGTTGATTTGCTCGACGTACAAGGCTCTTCTGTGATGTTATGTCTGGAAGATGGTTGGGATGCTACTTGCCAGGTGTGTAATTACAAGAGTTGGCCTAAAATAAGTATAACTCATTCAACTGTCCTTTACTAAGTAATAACTTTTGGTTTCTCTACAGATATCATCGCTGGCTCAATTGTGTCTCGACCCATATTACAGAACTATTGTTGGGTTTAGAGTGCTGATTGAAAAAGAGTGGTTGGGATTTGGCCACAGGTTCAGTCATCGCAGCGGTCTTTCCCCTAATTCACCAACATCAACTTTCACACCTACATTCCTCCAATTTCTAGATGTGGTGCATCAGGTGATCAATCATTCCATTATCTAGATTCTAGAATTAAATGTGACCACATGACTCTTAGTAAGACTAGGACTTACAACTTTGCTCGACAAAAATTATTCCTTGTGACTTTTGTGATTGTTGACTTGTGTTTTTTGTGAATTTTGGAAAAAAAGGTGGACAACTTTTTCAAACTTTCCACAATAGGGAATAGTCACGCATTTTTCAATCATTTCAAATTGTAGGGCTAACGGTGAGCTTTTTTAAAAAGTGCAATATGAAGGGTTGGAAATGAACCAAAGTAGGCAAAAAAGGTAAAGAAAACGTATGCAACGTCATCTGTCATGTATCTCCCTCTCACTCCATCACGTGAAAACCGCAGATGACGTCACACCTTTTTTTCTTCAGTGCATTGCCGCCAAACTACTCAGACTTTGAATGGTACTGAATCCGATTCTGAGGTCGAGAGCAGCCATTTCTGACCCACTTCTATTCCCTGTTGTTTGCACTGAAAACTACCTATCTTGTTCACATTGTAAAATCCTGGTGCAGGGCACCCTCTTCTTTTCAGTCCCCCCAGTCCTAGGATCCCTATAGGTCAGCCGGAGAAGGTTCGCATCCATGTGGTGGATCCGCACTAAAGATCGAGTCAACAGTCTTCTCGGGTCTCCCGATCAGTTAACACGTCTATCTGTGAACCTTATCTGCTTCTTTCGCTCTCTCTTTTCATTGTATTTTCTGTCTCTATCACTGTCTCCGATCGTTCGTCTCAACTCATCGTTACCGGGATAATTTGCCTTCGTCTTATCTGATCGGATTAAAACGCGGCCCCGTTATCTCGAAAAGTCCATTTCCCACTCGTCAACCTTTGGTACCTGCTGCACCTCATCAAACGCCGATTCGTCTCTCAGGCCCGGTGATACCGTTGATAAAGACAGGTACAACGTCATTAATTAGACCCTGTCGAAGGTCAAATAGTAGTAGTTTAACCGATTGCTGTAACTTTTGTGTTGTTATTACGTTGGCTTTCTTAATCTGATTCTGGTTTGAAATGCCCAAGTTGACAACACCTCCTATAAAGAAAGCTCTTCGATCAAATGCATTGGTCACTAAGAAGGTCATTACACCTTCACCCAACCTGAAGGCTGTGCCGACTAAAGGTCTAAACAAATCGTCAACAGCTGCCAAGACAGATGTCAAGATGGAAACAGCCGAAATGTCAACGAAAAATATTAACAAACTTGCGGCCCCAAAAAGTAATGACACTTTGTCGGAAACAGCCGAAATTTCAACGAAAAATATTAACAAACTTGTGGCCTCTAAAAGTAATGACACTATGTCACAGACAGACCAATTTCACTGC
>JAEMON010000001.1:73933956-73947277 GCA_030264115.1 Lygus lineolaris
AATAAACCGGCCCTAAGCATAATCAACTGGTTTGCTCTAGCTGAAAATGTGAGCTAAACATTCCTTGAAACTACTTTGTTTTCAGGTCTAATGAAACCATTTCCACCCTAATCCGTTTCGAAACTCGACACAAGCGTTTTTTCGATACACCCTAATATACAGGGTGTTACAGGATAAGGTTGCCACCCTGCAAAATTCCGATTCTAATTTCCTATCGAAAGTGTCTTTTAGCAATTTTTCTTCAACCCCCTTATTTCTTGAGTTTTTTCAATTCTAAGATTTTGTTTTTTCTTTCGACCTTTCATCACTAAAACAGCCACAACTCTTTTAATTTACAGTGTAAAATTGGAAATAAATATACCATTGGAAAGAGTGTTAAATTTCCTATCTTCTTGAAAACCAAAGTTTTTTCAGTAGACAAAATGGGTGAAAAATGAGAAAGGATCGTCAAATCGTGAAAATCACCACTTTTTTCAATCGCTCAAAGATCCCTGTCATCTAGCACGTGATTTTTTGTCTGTGAGCCTAAAAAATGCGCCGGTGAAGGATTGTCAAATTTTGGTGCACTAATTAATGGGAACAATTGTATTTGGATACACAAAAACGTGGCAAATCAGGAAGTAGGAAGGAAATCGAGTGTTTTAGGGTGTTGACGACCTGACCCTGTGTTAAGTGTCGTTGTTGACGACTTGAGTTGTGTCGTTTTCCTGGTAATTTTTCACGCTAAATTGAATGGTGACAATCCCGACCGTCATTTTGACTGATAAAAAATTGATTTTACTAAAGATTACTTAAATTATGAGTTGGATGTGCTGGTATGTCCCAAAATTCACTATTTTTCTCTGAAAATCAATTTTTTATCAGTCAAAATGACGGTCGGGATTGTCACCATTCAATTCAGCATGAAAAATTAACTGGAAAATGATGGTTAAGTCCTCTGTTCATGGACAGGTCGTCAACACCCTAAAACACACAATTTTGGTGCACTAATTAATGGAGAAAATTGTGTTTGAACGCAAAAAAAAACGTGGGTTTTTCAAGGAAATCGAGTCTACTTTTTCGAGTAGGGAACTTTTAGGCTCACAGGCAAAATACACACCCTAGATGACAGGGACCTTGAGTTATTGAGAAAGGTGGTGCTTTTCCTTATTTGACAATTTTTCTTCTTCAATTTCATTTTCACCCATTTTGTCTACTGAAAAATGATTGATTTTCCATCAAGAATGTAGGAAATTTAACGCTCTTTCCAATGGTATATTTATTTTCAATTGTACATTGTAAATTAAGGGAGTTGTGGCTGTTTTAGTGATGAAAGGTCAAAAGAAAAACCAAAATCTTGAAATTGAAAAAAAAACTCAAAAAATAGGGAGGTTAAAAAAATTGCTAAGAGACACTTTCAATCGGAAATTAGTTGTGGAATTGAAATTTTGCGGGGTGGCAACCTTATCCTGTAGGTAACACCCTGCATACAGGGTGTTCACCTATAAGGTGGGAAATCTTCTAGGAATCGATTTAATTTTTCCTCAAACATTGTCTCACAGAGTTTTTTTTAAACGAAATAACGAAATTCAGTACCTAACTAAAGAAGTTTATAAAAGTAAACTTGAAACTCGAATCGGTGAAAACAAAAAAAAGATTGCGTTTGATACTCTGATCTTTGAATAGGGATTTGGCCTACTCGAAAAGATTTGCGGTTCACCCTCGTGTTTCTACTGTTTTACGTTATGGCTGTGAGTTATGTTACTCGACTATAACCTACCTTGGAGATATCAATTGGAGAGAGGATGTAATTTCCAAGGATATTATTATGTAATTCGATCTAGTGTGCCACAATTTTCACATCCTAGTGTCCTTAGTGTCTGTCTCATAGAACCAGCAGATAGATCCATAGATCCATTCGTCGGCAAATTGACAAAGGGGCGTATCTGCAAATGTTGACATTTCGAGTTAGCTTCATTTTCGAAATCAGGACACTCGACTCTATAAATTGTGCTGACCTCCCGATGTTTATCCCCCATAGAAACCGAAGTGTGTAGCCGTTCCTTGGGGACGTATCTGTCACAGTCACAGTTTCCGCTCTGACAAAGGGGCGTATTTGAATCCTGATCTGTCAAATGAAGGCGAAACTGGCAGATAAGTCCCTCTGTCATGTTCATTTTACAAAGGGGAATTTCAATCCCGATCTGACAAAGAAGGCGTAAGTGGTAAATAAGTAACTGAAATTATAGCGAAGGGCGCTCTGACAGAGAGGCGTAAGTGTTCGCGGAGCACCCTTGAAGGGTTTTGTGCGGCAAGTTACCCATCAAGGTCTAAACAAGAGCAAACAGAGTAGACACAGTTGACGAGGGAATGAAAATTTCGATCAGGCGATTTTTCGGACAGCTGAGAACTTTTGATCGTGAATATCTCGAAACTAAGATTTTGCAGATACGCCCCTTTGACATTTTGCCGACGCATTGTTAGTTCGCCTATTTCTATTTATGGTATCGAAGTGGGCAGTGACCCGTTAATAGGACTACAAGTATTCTAAAGTCTTTCTTAGGTATTGAAATTAATTCAGCTTTTATCGAAAACGTCACTAAGACTTTTGCTCTTGTTCTCCCCATTCATATGGCACTTTTGTAGGCAGCTCTTAGTGGTTCCAAAAAACGGTTCTAGCCCTATTGGCAAGGACCCTTATCCTTTTTAGCAAGAAAATCAGCAGCTTCATGACCCTCATACCCAGGAATCCAGAGAAGCGGTTTTTAGGCATTTCAAGACCTGCTTTGAATTTATTGTTGAAAATAGCGCTGAAATTGTATTGCAGCACAAAATCCTTACACGATGAACAAACAAGTTTTAAATATGAATTCAGCTTGAAAAATCGTAAACACGAGATCCACTAGTTTCGCTGCTGCGAAGTGATTTTTTTAATGGATATTGTTATCATCACAACTTACCTTTTATTATATTATGTAATACTGTTCCAGCTGAGAACGAATCGACGAGCTTACAATTTCTGTGCTCCTGATGCTGTCAAAGCACAAGAATGGATAGAAAAACTACAAGCCTGCCTACAGTAAAAATTCTCCAGCATCCTCTTGCAATTTCCGGTGGCAGCATGGAAGACTCGGCACTGATGATGTTTATTTCATGAGGTATAATTTTATTACGTGCATATGAATTTAAGGTTATGAAACGGCGATAAACTATGTTTATCCGGTTATGATTTTCTCCCACCTCTTTACAATTTGAGTCATTCCACATTATTTTCATGTATTATCATCTGCATTTTCTCAATTTTTCTATCCAGTTTCAATTTTTTAATTTTATGAGCTTTATTTAATTATTATACTTTCGATAATTATTCGAAAATTATTTAGTTTGATAAATTAATAGATGTATCATTCACTGTTTTAGATACTGAACCAAAATTCGTCATTGCTCAGAATGTTGAAACGAAAATTATGAATTGATGGGAAATTGTTATTATGTGGGTACTTTATCGCATTTTCCACTAGGAGCACGCAGATTTTTAATTATTTATAATCTTCCTACCAGAGGTTTAAATATCGGTCCTACGAGTTGTTTATGTTATGGTTTCCTTGAGAAATGCAGCTGTTGCCCGCCAGAGAAAAGGTAAAATAATAAATTCAAATCCATTGTTGATGATTCACCGAAATCCCTCACTTCTAATATTCATTAGCACTCGAAATGGATTAATTCTTCTCGAAATTTCAATGAACATCAGACTTCTCACCTTCTTAGCAGATTTAGTTCTGCTTTGACTGGCCATTTTGTTGCCGTTTTTTAGCCAACTTGAGAAATGAATGGTTTGTGGTAAGAACTAGGTAAGTCAGCTCTTGAAATTTCGAAATAACGCATTTTAATTCTTGAAACTAATACAACGCCTGTTTGTTAAAAAAAATGCGTCTTGATGCCAATTCAAGTACATAATCATTATAATATGGTATACGTAAACTATATTTGAAATCTAAGCACTTGGTTAATAATCTAAATGGGGAACTTGCATGGGTAGGAATTTGGTATTTTGGGTCTTAAAATCTGATTCAGCGCCAAAACCTGTAGATGCTAATTTTCAACTTGAAATTAAGTCTGGTTTGGCCATAAACATGGATTAAATGATAGTGTGTGACATCATTTATTTTCCCCGTACGGTGGGAGCTGAGGGTTCCCCCAGGAAGGAGAGGGGTTCGTGACGCCAGTTAGGTTAAAATTACAAGACCCATTTTCAGTAGGTTTTGCTAGTTGGGTTACCCCTCATGTAGCACCTTTTTGGAAAGCCCTCACCGAGATCTTTCGAATGACGAAATAAATAAATGACCATGCAAGTTCCCCATTGTATAAAATCGACGAAGAACAGGCGAAATTCCTTCCAGAATGAGAAAAAACCAGGTAAGTCAGCGAAAACAAGATGACTTCCCTGCTTTTGCCCACCTGATATGGAGCTCTCATGACTTCTGCATTGAGTAGCTGGTAATGAATGACCTGCCTAGTGTGTTTTTTCCACCTTATGACCATCTTGAAATACGCATATTTCCATTCTGAATCCAATGGTTTCAATAACTCCATTTTGAAAAACAATTTGACTTGCCTGGTTTTTCCCCATTTTATTAATTTTATATGGTCTAGTTAAGTGAAATTATTCATGCCAAACGGTGCCAAATTGTGATTGGTTGTGCTCGGTAACTTTTGTATCCTCATTGACCACTGGACTTCCCATAACTACAGGCGCTTAATTCTCTCTTTGATTTGGTTTTGTACAATATTTTTTATAACTTTGGCTGAACGCGAGACCATACATTCAAAATTGGGTGCGTTTCACTATTTTGTAACGTGTCCGAATGATTATATAAACCTAAGTTGAGAAAACAGTTGTCACAATAATGGGCTACAGACGTTGGTCAGAATTTGGCATTTTCGACCTCAGCATCAGATTCGGCACCCTGAAAATCCAATTTGTTCAAGTCAAAGGCAGAAGCATTATAAACTGAACAGCTGCTTAAACTTTTGGTGATGTTTAAGCGAGCCATCTACGGCTGTGACGTCATCAGTCATTGTATCAACATTGTTCACAAGGGAAGAGAGTGAGAATCCAAAGATTCATGGAATACCTACCTTGTGTCTTTTCATTCTTGGCCAACTGTGGAACTAGCCAGTAGTAACAAAAAAAAACTGAACAAACTACATGGATAGTTTCCTATGTAAAGTTATTATAAATATTTCACTATTAAATGCTACAGATTTTAGTAAAATATACACGCTTCGAATTGGCTCTTCGAAGACCAATCAAAATGCCCGCTGACTGATGACCACCCATTATTTTGCCTCCTATTTTTGAAACATTGAATTTCAATTTATTTTTTTAAAATCAATAGTTACTTTTAAAAATGTTGTCGCCATCGTTTTTTTGTCATTACAGGGTGGGAACTGAAAAAAAAATACGACAGTTGAAATATTGATCATCAATTTTTTAATCGAGTTATCTATTGGGAGCTCGGATAACTTGAAGGCTTGGCGCAAGAACACCATTCAATTCCATTGCCCCCACTGAGGGCTCTCAAAAGTACCTCAAAGCTAGGGTCCCCTAGGGTGCTTTACATCAAATTCGGATGATTTAAAGTACCCTCAGGGGGAATGTCTTTATTTACCAACTTAAAAAATAAGGAACGTCTCTATTCGAACGATTTTTTTTAAATGTTTACCTGTTTGTGAATTAATTTTGATTTGACTACAATGGGCCTAATTATGTTTGCATCCTATTCTTCTGATAGATGGTAGTCCTGTTTCACCCAGATCTAATTTCACTTCATGAAAAGTTGAGAAAAATGGAAAAAAGAAATGTTTGATCTCTAAAAAATGGGCGAATTTAGCCGTTTTCCCCCCTATTACATTCGGCAACAACGTTCGAAGGGCAATTTATGTATATTGTAATGAAAGATCTTATCCAGAGCTTCAAAATGAGATGTTACATGATAGGAGATCAGATATTAGCAAGTACCAAAAGCGGTAAGAAGTTTTTTTTTTTTTGTTAACAAGGTTTTTGTTTTTCAGTCTCATTGGATTGGAGAGTGTGGATAGAAATTTGATCAATTTAAAAAAATTTAAATCGTCATAATATCACTCAAGTTACTAGTTCAAATACCTAGTGTAATCCCCTACTTTTAGATGGACGTCAGACACCTGGACTTTCTTCTCCCCCTCAAAATTATTTGTATTACAAGGTTTTCTTTTGCAAAATCTTCAAGTATGACCACTTTTTTCACCAAATGGTTGTGTCCAGCTCCCCCCCCCCCCCCCCCCCCCCCCCCCCCCCCCCCCTCCTGGACTGAATACGTCTCAAACTAAATACGCACACGAAAAGTTGTATGATTCCTGTTGAGAAGTTCATGAAATTGAGGAAAACAAGAACATTAACATTGCCATGACGTTATCATTTAACTGAAGCTATGAAAGTAGTATTCCAGCGTTCTCTCAACCAAAGTCGGGATGTTGAAATTGCTCAAAGATTGAATGGTGAATTTTGCGGATTCACTGGTTCCATTCAAAACGCAACCATAACAATTTTTACGAATTTTGCCCAACTGCTGCACATTTCGTGAACGCTGCTGAGTAGACCCCCGCTCCTCCATTTCTCAAAACACCCGCAGCTTGCCCATCGGTGTACACATGCAGCCAAAGCACCGATGGGTATCTGATGTAAACAGCTTCCAGTCCTGATAGCTGCTGTTTCGTGGCAGTCTATGCTATGGGACGTTGGTCAGTTGACCGACCTGAGCAGTTTGGAATTCGCAGTGAACTAAACATGAAATTAGTTCTGGAAACAGTTGAAAGTAGAATCCACCGGAGGCATCAATGAATTTAACCATATGAGGTCTGTGCAATTTCATTTTCATATTCCTTTGTAATTTTCCCAGTGTATGTGTTAGGTGTTGTTGTTATTATGCTCTATGTTATCTATATGGTGGTTTATTCACCATTAAAAAAATTGTTCCTTTAGGATGAAGCTGCAAATTATTCCACCATAAGCTTTATGTTATTATCATTTCAACCTCCTTCGTAAATGTGAGCTTGCCCTCTATAATAATCGTTTTATGTGATACTTTGAATGGGCTTTTAATTAAGTGAAATTTATCTCAAGTATATTTTTGTAGTCTCTGTAATATTTTATTTTGTTTGCAATGCAGGTAAATGCATATTTTTGTGCAGAATCTTTCCCATCCCTGCTCTATTTTCTATAAGATAATTGTTGTTCCGTTTGTGAATTTCGACTTCAGTTCCCTATTAAATGTTAGCTTAGTTGAAAACTATTTATGTAACTATGTTTGTGTAAAGAAAAGTGTAAATGTGTACATATGTATGTTTTTTCCTTTAAATTAAATGTGAATAGTGTAAATTATCCATAGAATGTTGTATTACTAAAATTATATCACCCGTCATTTTTTTAGTAGTATTCGTGTTATATAGAAAATCGTTGATATTTTTTTATGGCATATCAATTTTTGATACTACCTTGAATAGGTATTGTAAATAAGGATCGTGATATTAACATTAAATGTTGTGTTAAATGTCTTTAAAAAAATGTGCTTGTACTCTTTCCAAACTGGATGGCAAGAGTACCACTCATTATACTAAATCTCGAACACTAAAGAGTCTTGAATATTTTGGTTTTGATTCTGTGATAGTTTTCTATTTGGAATCATTGATTCATCATCTACACTTCCCAGCATTAGTGAACATTTTTCAGCAGGTTCCGTTACATACTGATATTCGCCTTATCTGTTCTGTTATCTGCCTTATCTGTAGGACAACTGTCATATTTATAGTGATTGTCATAATGTTACCAGGAAATTCATATGAATAGAGTGCAGCGTTGTGTTAGAAATACGCTTGTTTGAAATATATCGGTGTTCTTGGATGTTTTTCAGACAATAATAATTATTAATCCACTTCGAAACAGTGATTCATCATAAATGAATCAGGATGTCTAAGATTAGAATTATAGCGTCCACTTGATGGATGTTCCACTTGTACCTAAATGATAATTCAATGCTCGTGTGTAGTTACCAGATTTTACAGGTCAACCATTGTATCTAGTAAGCCTACATTGATGTCGAAGTGGAATTTCAGAGTTAAGCCTGATGGGGAAAAAATGCTTTGAATAAATTGGCTTAGCCTCAATTTCATACAAATTTAAATCGAATTCTCTTTTTTTCAGTAAGTAAGTTCGCTAGCAAATTTTTGATTAATTTGATTAAGTAGTTAAGCTCGTATTAGAGTCTGTTCACTGAGTAAACTCTCCATTTCTTCCATTACGACGGGGTTGTTACAGTCATGAAGAGTCAGGATAAATAAGTCATAAAAAAGGGGAGTACCTACTTTGTATCGAGTTGCAATTTCGGTATGCTGTATTTGGGTGATGAGTACCTTGTGTACAATCCTAGTTTTTGAGAACCCCGTGTAAACTATAGGAGGGAGCTAAAAAAATGCCAATGTTGACACATTTTGTTCTGTTTTTGCTCTATAACTTATTTCCTTTGCATCCCACGACAATGCATACTCCGCAATTTTTTATAGAGCGTTACATGTCCTTCTACGTTTCACTCCAATTATTCACCTGTATACACAGCTTCTAAGAAAGGGTAAGTTGATTTCTCAAATTAAGAAAAATACTCAAACGTTCGATATAGATACAGGACAGTCTCTACTTGGACAACATTGGTGAATACCTGATAGTAGGACTTCTAATGATCAACGTTTCGTGGTGGGAGGGGGGGGGGGGGGGGGGGGGGGGGGGGGGGGGGCATCGGCTTCAGTCAATTTTACCCCTCCTTAGCGGAAATGTATATGAATCAAATGGAGGAGTTGAGTACGGAGAACGAGGGTAATCATTTGCATTATTTACCATTTCCTTTGTGTACTTCTGATGTATGCTCGTTGTTTTACTGTTAAAAGTCAAGAGATATGGGGGTTTTGGTCAGGAAATTTATGAATTTGGATATTGTGACATCCCTGTTCCAATAGCGAAATACTTCTTCCTTAACTAAATCTTATACATTCTGCTTCTAACTATGCTAAATTCAGGCTAACCATTTTATTCTATATTTGTGCACAGCATTTTTTGGGGCTCTTTCCACTTTGCGTATGTACCTGCAGGTTAGTAACGTATGGAATCAAAAAAATCTTGAAATGAATTGATCATTCAATTTCTTACTTATAATTTGATGTGTACAGTGTACACGAGTCATGGACCTAAAAGGGGTTGGACCATCCATTGTTGCGCATGCTAAATGGCATTGCGAGGGTTCATGGTGCAGCAGGTCGAGGCGGAGGGCTGGTAAGGATGTGGCCTCAGTGGTCGGAGTAAGGATGGAAATCTATTTTCAACATTCCTACCTTCTTACTGAATGTTGATGAGATACTAATTCTTCTTCCACACAACATTGTGGGTAAAGTAGGAGTTACCGTCAATTTCAGAGTTTACCCATGGGTGAGTATGAGTCCTGTGTCTCCTGAACTCTCGCATATTGCCATTAAATACGTTGCCTCAGTCCATCCCAAAAGAGAGACTTTCTCACAATCAGGTCTTATACTCACCCAAGAGAGAAACTGATTGAAGGGCGACATCGTGATAAATTCACTTTTCTTACAAAGATATCCCCTCCCCTCCTAGCGGACTTTTCTGATAATTACTTTCTGAATAAGTATTTATTTTTACTGATTTTGTTTGAATTTTTTCAAACGTTTTTACTCGTCAAACTTTTTTCTTGTTAGTAATAAGTAATAGATTTTTTTGCTACAATCAATTGTTCCGATTTCAAATACAGATTTTTCAGCATTGAGATCAAGATATTGATTTTTGCTGAAAATCAATGTTTTTCAACTGATTTTTCAATTAAATCGAATGAGTTCGTCGATCGTAAAATCAATGTTCAGCCTTCAATTTTTCGTCCTTAGTTTGTTGATGAGGGGGGGGAGGGGGGGGGCTTAGGTCCATGACACGGGTATAATGTATTATAGATACCCTCCGTTTACCCACTCTCCTCTCCTTAATTGATGCCTAGAAAAAAATCTCATTAGTTACTTGTTTACGTTTAACTATGTACATTCTCAAATCATATGTTTCCTTGTTGATTTTGATTGCTAACAATATTAGTGTAGTCAAGTCTCTTACTGTCTTTTCTTCCAGTAGACATGGTTCTGAAATACCACCTGATTGACCAAAACTGACGATCCATGTTCAAAGCTTTACTCAAAGATGTTTCTTAATAATTTATGCGTTCACGTTGTGACTTTCCGACAATTTTCGCATTTCTCTGAAATTCTACATGGTCCAAGTGCTGTGAGATGATCTACTTGTGACGTTTCTATTGCTGCACTTTTTGTAATATTAAAAATGGAACCGCACAATAGGTTTGTGACATTGTCTTCCTACATATTATTTTTATTTGATCTTATTTGCCTGATTTGTATCGATGTACCTTCATATTTTATTATAATCAGCCCTATCGTACCTAATGAATATGGCTGCAGTTGTGCTTCTTACAAATTTACATCGAGTGACATCATTGACTCACATCTCATATTTGCAGATTATGCGCTGTTGCTCAATTCCCATGACAGTTTTATCGGAAATGATTCTTATCTACGAGATTTTATTTCATTTATTTATTTGTCATTACTTTTACGACATAATGTACATAACCTACAAACATTGTGCAATAATTGAAATGAGCCCATATGTTAACACAGGATGTCTTTATGCTTAAAACACTAGCTTTGTTGAATATATTATGTAAGACTTGTATAGTTATTCTACTGTGTTGAATTGTGATATCAAATACAAGATATTTTTCAATAAAAACTATTCATTTTATTTCAGACTTTGAGAATCCGTTAATCATGGTTAAGAAATCGTTGACAAGGATCCCTAAACCTAGGAGTCTACAAACCTGGAAAAGTCAGGGAACTTTGCTAAGAAGGCAGTTTTGACAAAACCTGACACCTATAACTTGTAGTGACTTCCATTAGGTACCTACTAGAAAAACCTGTTCAGCGGGCGCGCAAAGTTGACAAGTCACTAAACACACAACATGGATTACGCTGAACCCCAAGTGTGGCACACGAATTTTCATTGATTTTCAACGCTGATTCACTTGGTACTATCCGCTTCTTGATTTGACTCAATTTTAGCGGATTAATGTCCGAAAATTCGTTCTTGCTCAGGAAGGCAGTAAAATAACCAAATTTTCGGTCATTATTCCGCTTAAATCGAGTCAAATCAATCGATCCACGTTAATCAGCGTTGAAAAACAATGAAGCTACCTGAGCTGCTGGTTTCAAGATATATCATTACTTGGAAGTGTGTGAAACTATGGTAAACCAGCTTCCGCTGCGAGGGAGCCTGCAGTGTCTAATTTTAGATCTGATCCACTAGGGTTCTGATAGAGATTTGAGTTAACATGGATGTTGTTAGGTAATGAGTGAGTTGCCTAGAGGAAATGTAACTTCGATAATTGGTATGTTATATTTACTAATTCCACGATCTACATAGAGGGAGAAGGGAAGGTCAGAGTAATACACAGAAATACCTAACTGTTTCGGTTATATTCTTCCTATAATATGAGTAAAGCTCTTAATACTAGGGGAGTTTGAAATGGTATAATCATTTTTCAAATTCCTATTTTCAGGTTATGAACCACTTAGGGTAAGGGAAAATATAATTGAGTATTCAGATTGAACTTAGGTGAATAACGTCCTATGTTAGACTGTCAGGAGAGCGTTTCAGAGGTTTGCCCTTCAAAAAGTTGCTTCAAGTAGGTAACTGTACCTTGGAGAAGGAAACTGTGACTCCGTCACAAATTATAAACAAAAACTCATTCGGCAGTAAATTTTTAAGCTGTGGCGTAGAGTCAGATATTCAATGTTTTATGTCACCAGCTCATTTTTCAATCTTTGTCCTCGTACTTATGTGTAGGTATCACTAGATGGGTACTACTCAGTTTTTTGTTATTTTTTAAGCTTTTTTCCTAAACTATTCTAACAATTTTTGATGAAATTCACAGGATTTTCTTTTTCATAAAGTAAAAACAACTTCCAATACCCCTCACCTCCAGGAAAATATTCTAAAGCCCAAAATTAGAGTAAAAATCGTAACACAAAAAACCGTTTTTTCAGATTCTGAAAAAACTGCTTAAAAATGTTGTGGGAAGAAGGTTATATTTACTCCAATAAATATGGTTACGAATTGGATCTTCAATCATTTTGGATTTATGGTTAACCCTCTGAATAGAGGATATAATTGAATAAATCTTCCGATAATGGCAAATACGGCTAACGATTTTGATGAAATTCACAGAATTTACGCTTCTACCAATTAAAAACTAGATCCAATAACACAAAAAAATCCTGAGAGACATTAGCGTTAAAATGGACGAAAATTGTCATTTTCACAATTTTTTCCTATTCAATAGAACAACCTCAATTTATCAAAGAAAAAAAAATACAAATCATGTTATGCAACAACGCTCGTAGACGTTGCCAACAGTAGCATTCATACGGGGTCTGTATAGACTTAGTCTAGTGCGTAGGTTGTGCCCTCTTGCCAAAATCTATTTTGGCAGTGGGCACAAGCTACGTACTAGACAATGTCGATACCAACCCCGTGAGAATGCTGCTGCTGTGGCAAAGCCTATTTCGGAGCGTGGATATGTCATCGAATAAGGGCTCAAGCTGTCACATACGGGGGCAGAGCCCCCTTGGCTCGTGTAGCGAGAACAGCCACGAGCGAAGCTGACAGGTATCGAAAAAGGGATAGACGATCGAATTCGTGGATTTTTTATGAAACTCGCAGGACTCACTCTTCTCTCCAAAAATAAGTTGGCACTTGAGATTTCCCACATCCTATAAACGAGGTACCCAGTCTATCCTAAAAAGCTATATGAACAAAATAACCTAATCTTAATGCTCATTTTCTCTGTTTTATTTGGATTGTTTTTCTCTTAACAATATTTTTGTCTGTTCCGCCCGAACAATTCTGTGAATGAACGATTTCTATGAAATTCACAGAATTACATAACTTACTCGTCCTATACCTATTTATGAACAAACAATATTCGCAATAGGTACCTGAACAATTAGAACTGTTACACAGAGTTGGCAGCCACACATTCCCACACCCAGGTTAGCACCTACGACTCAAAAATTACCCTGCCAGATCTACAACTCATTGTTTCTCAAGATACGACTCGAAGATTAGTCACCATACGACCATATATAAAGCTAAGGAAAGTAGTGTGAATCCTCGCAGCAGATGTTTTTC
>JAEMON010000001.1:74013371-74028780 GCA_030264115.1 Lygus lineolaris
AAAATAATAAACCGTTGTGTGATAATTTGCAGCGTTTTTGAATTTCGTCACCCGGTTCTTCCACGGGAGCGCTCGGGTTACCTGATCTTTCTCCTGTATGTTGTAACCTCACTCGATGATTTGAGGCGTTTGGCCCGGTTTTTCCGCTGTTCTGACTATCTGATCGAATCAAACAACCCTCAAAACATAAGAATCCAGCGCTAACTCAATTTCGACAAACAATCGAGCTACCCGGTTTTTCCCCTGCACTCTTCATATGGAGAGCAGACTGGATCAATGAAGTGTAAATCATTTTTAACCTCTCTGATGACACCAAATGCCGGATATTGAACAAGATGGCGACAAATTTCATGAGTTTTAGGTGAATGTATTCAACATGGTATTTCCAGGAGTAATCGGAACCACCTGGTTTTTCCCCGAAACTAGGACATATTTACGAAATCCAAAAAATACGTGTCTAATGATTTTGCTTCCTCACTACCGAAGGTAGAAATCTACGTATTCGTGCAAGAAATAATACATTTTTATCTTGCGAAATCAAAATTTCAGAGCTTTCTGAACAATTTTGTTTCCGTGTCTGTCTGTCAGTTCCTTGTCCCAGGCAAAAATATGTGAAGTTATTGTTCAATTTTGATGAAATGTTCAGGGATTGTGCGGGTTAGTCCCGTGACGGTACCCTATTCATTTTATCACCAATAGTAGCGTGTGCGCATGCGTAAACGTGAAATTCCTAACTGTTCACGAACTGTTTCTATACTGCCCACCCAACTTGGCAGACGTTTCTGTTCGCAACTGAAAAAGTAAAAGAAACGGAAAACCTAGAAAATCACCATAAATCATGACTGCGAGCTTGGTCAGCTGGGTTGGTCTCCTTGGACGAAGAACTCTCAGGTCTTCAACTTGTTTCTCACTAAAAACGGGATGATTGGCCCTTAAATGCAACAACAATTTTGGTCTTCTCCAATGGCGAGAAACGTTAATTGTCTAGGTTTTTTATGATATCGCAGCTAATGAGCTATTTTAGTTTCGGATATACGCACATAATTGTGGTATATTCGGAATCCGTGGAGAAAGTCCTATCAATTTTGAGCGACACTTAGTTTTTGTGGAAAATGGCCATTTCCGACCACTGCTGGACGAGGATTTTTTCTGGACATGACGATGTTAAGAGCGATGCTTATAGGAAATTTTGCGCTGATTCCGACCTAATGTTCCTATACTTAAAATCGCTCATGAACTAGGTAGCCTGGATATCTTCGAAAAAGTTCCATGCATGCAGCATGAGTTGATGAGCGGTTCTTCAATGAATAATTTTACCTGATTTGGTGGGTGATTCTTATAGGAAATTTCACGCCGATTCCGAATATATTGTATGTTCCCATGTTTAAGATGGTCATTTACACCAAAAATCTCAGAAAACACGTTTTTTTAAAAGCATAAAAGCCTAACATTTTGAAGCCTTTGCCAAACATTTGCCAAAAAACTAGAAAACTCACGTTTTTGACTACTAGGCGAATAGTTGTGGACCTGAGAATTCTGTCGAATGGGACCAAAGCCAGCTTACCAACACTGTAGCTATTATTTTTGGTGATTCTTCAGTTTTTCCGTTGTCTTGACTTTTTCCGAATTCAGAATTCTTGTAGAATTTTCAGATCTTCAACTTATCTGCAGTTATGAAGATCAACCCAACACCCTATTCCCCCCCCCCCCCCCCTATTTCGTATACTTTGATCGGGGTGGTGTCCACTGAAATATTCACCTTCTTCGCCCAGCTTTCGATAAATTTATCACCTTCTTCAGGGCTCGAAGGAAACGGTGTAGACATTACACCTCCATCGTCATTCATTTAAAAGCCAAGGTAAGTGCCACCAAAACACTAATACCAGTGAAAATAACGATGAGATAAACTTTAATAACACCAGGCTATCAAAACTTAACAAATGGAAAAAATGGGAAAAAACGTCTGCCAAGTTGGATGTGGCACATAGCTTCCTCGTAATATAACAAAATTTTATATATAACATGTACCTATATTTAAAAAAATCATCAAACGGATTACCAACTGCACAATCCCTGAAAATTCGACAAATGATGATGAAAATTGTCGAAGTTATGAGAGCTTCACGTTTGCGCATGCGCAGTGGGTACAACTGATCCGATCTTGATGGAATTCAAAGGGCATTATCGAATCTCCGATCCTCAATTTCCTACAAATTTGAGCGAAATCGGACCATTCGGTAGCGAGAAATTGATGTTTCAAGGATTTCATGTTTACGCATGCGCAGAGGCTGCCGTTGGTCGGCTGGTAATGAATTTCATAGGGGACCATCTAGGGCCTAACCCGCGTAATCGCTGAAGATGTCATCAAAATCGGATGGAAATTGTGGAAGTTATGCGTGTTGCAAGGATTCCGGGACACACACATAGACATACAGACACGAAACTAAAATTGTTCAGGAAGGTCTAAAACGTAAAACGCGAGTTGAAATTTTGATTTTGGAGGTAAAAAATGTTTCAAATCCCAAAAGTGAAAACAATGCTTCCGCTACCTTGGTAGACTCGGAAGCACAACGATCAGACTCAAAGTCTTATTTTTTTCGAGCCCTGAAGAAGGTAATAAATTTATCGAAAGCTCGGTGAATATTTCAGTGGACCCCATTCCCGATCAAAGTTGACGAAAAAGTCTTCAACTTATCTTCCGTGCAAACACAAAATTGTGTTTGTTTCGATGGTCAAAAACGTGCATTTTCAAGGGTTTTTGACGTTGGCGGTGCTAACTAGCTATTTTAAGTGCAGGGACATAAATATGGTATATTCGGAGTCAGCGCCAAATTATCTATGAGAATCGCTCACAACGCCGTCATGTCCAGCGAAAATCAATTTCACCCTACTGTGCGACGGTTGGTCAGTCGTGCGTCAATTAAGCCTCGCGAAAGTCCGTCCGAACCCGAAATATTCCGACTTTTTTTCTTCTTTTTTTCTGTTCGACGTCAACTTTCAACCAGAGCCGAAACGTCGTCCGTCCGGCTGCTCATCATCGCGTGTCATCACGACTTTCGCTGTCGTTCTTATTTAAATTCGCGAAATAGAGGGCGCTGGAGATGAAAGTTAGCCGGTTCTGCGGTTTCCAGCGTCGCATTGAAGATCGAAATATCTTCGAGTACGTTTATTGTGGGTGTCCAAGTCTGATTCTGAATTTTCCATTTCAAATTTAGAATTTTTCATCTCAATTCAGATTTTTCTCTTCAAAATTTCATAGTGATCTGGTTTCTTTGGAAGGGCAATTCCACGCCAAATTCGTATAATCAAAATATATATTCCAGCTATTACGCCGTCATCAGGTTTAGATTACCTTTGACTAGGAACTAACTGAAACTGACTAGCTTGACTTTCCAAAAACCAACGAAATCCGACTAACTGACAACCAACAAAATTTAAGACTCAAAACCAAGTATTTGGGATTCAAAAAGCAAATTCAAAAATCAATCAATTTTGAACAAGTTTAATTTTGGGTGCTCCTAAATATTATAAATCCGGCTCTACAGGGTGATTCAGGACGAAAGCAAAAAAATGGATGCAACTAGACCCGAAATGGGGTAGAATGCCACCAACCGCACCTTTCTATCTCAATCCGTTCCCAAGATATGATTTTTGAAGTTTTTTTTAAGAAAACCACGTTTTTTGCCATAAAGACCCACGTTTCTTCACTTTGAAACAATTTCTTTCCACTTTTGACCACATTTTCGGATTCAGCGTTAAATTTTCTATACACCGAATGCACATTCATAATCAAAGACGAACTCCTAAGGACCGCAATTGTAGTTCAAGCATTGACAATTTAAAAAAAAAAATTAAGTTTCTGAAAATACTTGTACGTTACCTGTATTTCCAAAACACGTGCTGGAAGCTGTCAAATCTCAGGAAAACTTGCAAATTTAATCAGCTTTCTAGATTCCTCATCGATTTCATGGAGAAATTCAAGTTCGAATGCGGAAAAACATCATGTCAACCACCTTATTTTTTGTACAGAAATTTAGTAAAACGACCTCAGACGTACAACGAGGATTTCATTTGGCCCTGAAATCCTTGGAATTATCAATCTGAATCATATCACTACAACGGCAAACACAAAAAAATTTAGAATCCGTTTGTTAATTTCCTGGTAGGTACTCATATTTTTGTAGGTGCCTCCGGTTTTTCCGCATTCAAACTTGAATTTCTCCATGAATTCGATCAGAAATTGCAAAGTTGACCATACCATTAGAAAGCGGATTAAATTTGCAAGTTTTCCTGAGATTTGACAGCTTCCAGCACGTGTTTAGGAAATGCAGTTAACGTACAAGTATTTTCGGAAACTTAATTTTTTTTTAAATTGTCAATGCTTGAACTGCAATTGGCGTCCTTAAAATTTAACGCTGAATCCAAAAATGTGGTCAAAAGTGGAAAGAAATTGTTTCAAAGTGAAGAAACGTTGGTTTTTGTGCGAAAAAAACGTGGTTTTCTGGAAAAACTTCAGAAAAATCATATCTTGGGAACGGATTGATATAGAAAGGTGCGTTTGGTGGCATTCTACCCCATTTTGGGTCTAGTTTCACCCAATTTTTTTTCTCGCTTTTGTCCTGAATCACCTTGTAGGTACGTTTCGTCACGTTATAGGTACGTTCATACAGAAAAATAAACCAGTGACTCCAAAAGTGAACAGAATATCGAAATGATACCTCCAAAAGGGGTCATGACTGGGTGTGCATGAGATAGTTGATGGTAATCAAGGTTGAATAATACAGTCATATTCCCCCTGAGCTACGTCCCAGAGAGTTCTCAGGGCTGTGCGGCTAATACCGGCTCACCATTCTCGATACAGCCTGAAAAATACCGACCGACCCTCCCGTAACTCGGTAAACAATCGAGCCCTGCAGTTAAGTCTTACGTCACCCTTCGACGTTCTAACGGTATCGTTTACCATCCTCGTTATCCCACGTTGTAAAGTCAGAGCATCGTTACGTGCTCCGGCGATCGCAACGGTGTCCGCACCTCGCTGTCACGTACGTTGTAGAAGATGTGTGCGCTCGCCGGGTGGCCTCTTATTATACGATATCGACTCCTTTTGGCGGGTTTCGGTTGATTGGAAATTATTTCGATATTTACCTAAATCGACGGCAAGAACCAACATCACGTAACTCAATATCCCTAACTTTTCATGAGAGGGAAAACACTTTTTTTATTCCCTGACTAGGTATAACGAAAAATTTAGTTTTTAAATGTATTGAAAATAGAATTGTTAATTAATTTATTTATTTAAATATGTTTTTATTAGCGAATTTTTGAAGAAAATGAAGCTATTGCAATGGCTTCAAAATTTTTGTAATGCAAATTTTTGCAAATTTTCTCAATAGAAATCCTTTTCAGACCAATCTAAAATGATTCCTGAAATCTAATACTTTTTTATATATATATATATTTATTTATTTATATATGTGTCATTCTAGACGATATCTGCCGGAGGAATCGAGCTAAAAATATGAAAAAATTTCAAAATGTCAATAATATCAAAAGAAAGGTTAAACTCGTTGGCCAGAATTTTTGGAGTACTCCAAGGGTTCAAATGTTGAAAATTTAGTTTCAAGAATCGGTTTAAAAAAACGTGTTTTTTGAGGTTTGATCCGTCCGTCCGCCGGACGCGGCACTTTCCTTAGTTACCATGGTCCAAAATTAATGAAATTTGGTATACCGGCTCCATTCGGGGTCTAGTCTAGCCCCCCGTGAGTCTCCCTGTATTAGTCCAGCTTCAACTATTCAGTCCTTAGTTTAGTATATTTAGCTCAATTACTGCTATTCAGTCCTATTTAGTCCGAGACAATCCTGGCACACATTTCTGGACAGTGGTTGACCCCTCGATCCAAACTCTGACTGAGATGATCACTAATTCCGTCTGAGGTGATCACACCAACTCCGGCTAGGGTGATCACTCCAAAATTTGCAGGGTGATCACTCCAAACTCTGAATGGGATGATCGCTCCAAACTCTGGCAGAGATGATAACAATAAACTCTGGCTCGGACGATCACTCCAAAATTTGGCAAGGATGATCACTCCAAAATGTTGCTGTCATGATCACTCCAAAATGTTGCTGTCATGATCACTCCAAACTCTCATCGAGATGATCACTCCAAACTCCGTCTAGGATGATCACGCCAAA
Organism: Lygus lineolaris; assembly: GCA_030264115.1. Lineage (NCBI taxonomy): Eukaryota > Metazoa > Arthropoda > Insecta > Hemiptera > Miridae > Lygus > Lygus lineolaris. The sequence continues at coordinate 74,019,567 of JAEMON010000001.1, forward strand.
ATGTTGCTGGAATGATCACTCTGAACTCTGATCGAGACGATCACTCCAAACTCCGTCTAGGATGATCACTCCAAAATGTTGCTGGGATGATCACTCCAAACTCTGATCGAGACGATCACTCCAAACTCCGCCCAGGGTGATCACTCTAAACTCTGACTGACATGATCACTTCAAACTCTGGCATGGATCATCACTACAAACTCCGGCTGGGATGATTACTCCAAATACCGTCTGGGGTGATCACACCAACTCCGGCTAGGGTGATCACTCCAAAATTTTGCTGTGATGATCACTCCAAACTCCGGCTATGATGATCACTCCAAAATGTTGCTGTGACGATCACTCCAAACTCCGCCTAGGATGATCACTCCAAAATATTGCTGGGATTTTCTCTCCAAACTCTGATCAAGAAGATCACTCCAAACTCCGGCTAGGGTGATCACTCCAAGGTCGAGACGACATTGTGGGTCACCAGTCCCGCTCCAACAGGTGTTTGTCGGCAGACCGGGTCATTAAGAGCGGTCTAAATCTGAACGACCGTCCACTCCTTCGGGTCAACGGGTAGTGAAAGTGAAAGCCCGGTGGAGTGTTGGAGAAGATGACGACGTGAGGCGGGGTGTGGAGGGTGAAGGGGGGGTTAATCACCAGATATTTCACACACTTTCAGACGGAGCGCCGTAAACTCCAGCGATAGCCGACCGCCGATCTCCTAGCGGACTGGCGAACGACGAGGCGGAAAACGTTCGAGTCGCCGCAAACTATCAGGCGCCGCGCCGCGCCGCGCCGAACGGTTCGAAAGACCTCAGAGCGTTTTTCTCGTTGATTGACTTTTACCCGGTTGAGAGTTTCCTCTTTTCTCGAAGGAGGCGAGGCGGGTCGCCTCGAGACCACCGCGACCCAACGTGCAGGCGAAATCCCGGTGAGCCCTCCTCCCTCCCAGCCTATCACTGACCATCAGTCAGGATTGCCAGGTCCTCTGTTTTTACAGTAGATCTACCGTTTTTCCGATGAAGTTCTACCCATTAACCTACTTCCTCACTACCGAAGGTAGGAAGCTATGTAGGCACCTATTCGTGCAAGGACGACTTTTTTCTCCCCTCTAAAATCAAAATTGCCACTTGCCAATGGCTCCAAAATGTAAGTTATGCACATTTTTGAAAACTTTCTCCATGGAATTCCTTTTCAGGCCATCATAAATCGAACCCCTAAGTTCAACTATTTTTTTAAATGTTCATAATTATATGTATACATGCGTCACTCCAGTCAATATCTGACCCCTTAGAATCGATCTAAAAATTAAAAAAAATTAAAATGTCAATATAAAAAAACCTCAAGTCCTGGCACACTAACAATTTTTCTCACCAGAGCTGAAAAAATTCCATTCATGCAGCATTAATTGATGAGCGAATTTTCAAAGAATAATGTTAACCGATTTGGTGGGTGATTCTTATAGGAAATTTCACGCTGATTCCGAATATACCATATGTTCTTACGTTTAAGATGGTAATTTACACCAATTACCTCAAAAAACACGTTGTTAAGCATTTTTTCACTCTAAATTTTCAAAATTTGACCCCTTGGAGTACTCCAAAAATTCAGCCAACGAACTCATCCTTTCTTTTGATATTATTGACGTTTCAAAATTTTTAGTTTTAGAATGATCTGGAACGGATTTTCATTAAGAAAATTTCCAAAAATTTGCATTACTAAAATTTGTGAATTTGTCTCATTTTCTTCGGAAATTCGCTAAAAGGATGAGCTCGTTGCTCTAAAATTCTAAGGGTCAAAAATCGAGTTCTGACCCTATAAACGGGTTTTTGGTGTAAATCACCATCTTAAACATAGGAGCATATGGAATATTCGGAATAAGCGTGAAATTCCCTATAAGAATCACCCACCAAATCGGTGAAATAATTCTTTGAAATTTCGCTCATCATCTCATGGTGTATGACTGGTTTCCGACCCATCCATGAAGTTCCACCGATTTGATTCCTCACTACCGAAGATGTATTCGTGCAAGAAGGAACAAAATAGTTTGTTTTTTTTTCTCCAATAACAAAATATTCACTTACTTTGCACGTTTCAGAGCTTTCTGGACAACTTTGGTTCCATGTCTGTCTGTCTGTGGTCAATTCCTTCTACCTGAGACTTCTCCTTCGAATGAGACCAACGCCTAATTACAGACTGTCTATGACGACCACTCTTTTAGTACGAACAACCACTCTCCTCTTTTATGACCATCCTGCGATGGCAAATACAAAAAAAGCACAACTTTTCGTGTGCATTAATTTCAATTCACAACTATTCGTGTAAATTAATTTTAATACAGATTCCTATGAATTTTTTCCATTCACAACATTTTTAGTAAATATTTCACATTTTCTGTGAATAATTCAAAAATTTTTATGCGGATTAATTTCAGTTCAAAATAATCGAGCCGGCCGGAACACCCTTAATATGGGTCTGTCTAGGGGCTACCCCGTACAATTTCTGAAAATGTCGCCGAAATTAGTCGAGTTGTTCCGGAGTTAAGGCCGTGAAACACAATTCGTTATTGCGCATGCGCAATAGGTATTGCTGATACAATCGTGACGAAATTCATAAGAAGTGATTGTCTTGGAATCAGTCCCCAACTACCATCCGAATTTGAGCGAAATAGGTCAATTAGGGACTGATATACAGGGGCTTCAGGAAATCCACGTTTGCGCATGCGCTCACGCTACTAATTGTCCGATGGCGGTGAAATTCACAGAGGACCGTCACGGGGCTAATCCGCACAATCCCTGGAAATTCGGATCATAAATTTGGATCATAAATTCATACAGTTTTGCCTGGGATAAGGAATTGTCCATTGACCGACAGACATGCAGACACGGAACCAAAATTGTTCAGAAAGATCTGAAACGTAAAAACTAAAATGTTTCATTCATGCAGCATGAGTTGATGAACGAATTTTCAAAGAATAATTTTCACCAATTTGGTAGGTGATTCTTATAGGAAATCCACGCTGATTCCGAATATACCATATTTTCCTATGTTAAGGATGGTAATTTACACACAATCTCTTGAGAAACCCTTTCCTGCGTCACACTAAAAGAACTGAACTGAAAAAGAATGCGCTGAGATCGCATTGAGAGCAGTGAAAATAGGAATAATTTGAATAATTAATTAATTCAATCAATTTATTAATTATGTAAGTTCTTTTCTCACTAATCAGGTGCCCAAACAGCGATGAGCTTTGTGTTTCGTTTTGTTTGGTTGGCATCTTGGACGTAATTTGCCAATGACATACTACTCCCTTTTCCACGTCACTTTCCCCCATATTAAAATAATAAATATTTCAATAAATTTTCTAAAATTACAGATACCTACACTATTCTTGCCTTACGACTTCAGTGTTGTTTCTTTTGAGTCGATCTCGTTCAGAAAAAACTTGACGATAATTCCCCATTACAAATTGTCGATTGTCGAGGTTCTACACCTCAATGTGGTTCATAAATGCAATTATTGGAGATGACTCGGGATAGAAATTCCTGCCCTCTGACGACTCTGTACAGGCTGTGAAAGTTAAGTCTGATCCACGGTGATGTTGACGGGTAAACGGCGACCCCCCCCCCCCCCCCCCCCCCCCCAGATAACCTCTTCGCCGGGTCAATTTTGTTGATGCATTCCCTCACCGCTAATATTCTATGACTGGCGGCTCATAAGAGGCCGGTTGAGGTCAAAACAGGCGCTCCCCGCGTCATCTTCGAAGCTCACCCTTTTTTTTTCGTGCTCTCACCTCCACTTTCTCCGACGGGTTTATGAGAAAGCACGAGGATTTGAATATAAGATGGAAATAGTTGAAGGAGGGTTTTGAAAGTTCGTGGAGCTTCGGGCGGTTCCACTTTTGGATTTAGGGTAACCTGAGTTTGTGGTAGGAGAGCTCTTATGAGTCTTACGGCCGAGAAGGGGGGGGGGTCTCATAAGAGCGGGTCGGGTAAAAGTTCTTCTGGGGTTCCCGGAGGAATAGGGCAGGAATCACTTTCTCCGGATCGTTGGCCCGCCTCCTCCTCGAAAAACAAGAAAGACATTGAGGGATGCTTCACACTACTTTCCTGACCCTTTTTTCTTGACTGTGACCGTTTTCTGTTACGACAAGTGAGTCTCTCCCACTCTGTGACAGTTTTCTGTTAAGCTGAAGGAGGTTATTCTACTCAATGGCAGTTTTCTTTGTAACAATGGATGAGCCTCTGTCCGTTTTCTGTCACGACAGATGAGCCTCTTCTACTCAGTGCCTGTTTTCCGTTACGGGAGATGAGTCTCTCCTACTCTGTGACAGTTTTCTGATAAGCTGAAGGAGGTTATTCTACTCAATGGCAGTTTTTTGTAACAAAGGAGGAGCCTCTGACAGTTTTCTGTTACGTCAGATGGGCCTGTTCTACTCAGTGACCGTTTTCTGTTACAAGTGAGTCTGTAATTCTCTGTGACAGTTTTCCTGTTACGCCAAAGGAGGTTATTCTACTCAATTTCAGTTTTTTTGGGGGATTTTGTGGGTTATTTATTTACTGAGCTGATCCGATAGGCAGAACAACCACGCGATATCCACACTATTCCGGACTTGTGACACGGCTCCTTCTTGATTAACTTCTTGATATGAAACCTGTCTTCAAGAAAGCCAAGGGTTACAACGCTGCAATCTCCTCAGGATGAGGAAAGTGAATGTGAAAGGATGAGCCTCTCACAGTTTTCTATTACGACAGATGAGCCTGTTCTACTCAGTGACCATTATCTGTTACGACAAGTCAGTCTCTAATACTCTGTGACAGTTTTCCTGTTACGCCAAAGGAGTTTAGTCTACTCAATGCCAGTTTTTTGTCACAAAGGATGAGCCTCCGATAGTTTTATATTTCGACAGATGACCTTGTTCTACTCAGTGAATGTTTTCTGTTACGACAGATGAGCCTATTCTACTCAGTGACTGTTTTCTGTTACGACAGATTAGCCTGTTCTACTCAGTGATTGTTTCGTGTTACGACAGATGAGCCTGTTCTACTCAGTTACTGTTTTCTGTTACGAGAGATGAGCCTGTTCTACTCAGTGACTGTTTTCTGTTACGACAGATGAGCCTGTTCTACTCAGTGACTGTTTTCTATTACGACAGATGAGCCTGTTCTACTCAGTGACCGTTTTCTGTTACGACAGATGAGCCTGTTCTACTCAGTGACTGTTTTCTGTTACGACAGATGAGCCTGTTCTACTCAGTGACTGTTTTCTGGTACGACAGATGAGCCTGTTCTACTCAGTGAGAGTTTTCTGTTACGAAAGATGAACCACTCCTACTTTTTGACAGTTTCAATGCCAATTATCAATGCCAAATTAACAGTGCCAATCGTCATGGTAATTCAGAGGGTAATAGGTCTCTCACCTCGCTGTATATTGTCCACGGACGCAAATCTCGTTATAACGCTCGTGTGCATCATAGGTACATTGATTTTCTCGTAATATCGAGATTTTCTCGAGAGACCAAGCTTTTACCTCGCTACATGTCTAGATTCTCGTTGTATCGAGAGTCGTTATAGGTATCGAGTGAACATGGAATCAATATATTGGAACAAAGTTCAGTCGTGCAGCATCAGTTGATGAGCAAATTTAGAGTACCCACTCCAAACATTCTGGCCAACGAACTCATCCTTCCTTTTGTCAGGTATTATTTCTATTTTATTTTTAGATTGATTCAAGGGTCAGATAATTCATCGTCGTTAGAAGCCATTGCAATAGCTGAATAAATCGCTAACGATAAATTTCTAGTATTTTTTTAGTACGTAGGTATCCATTTATCTATAGAATGGTTGGGTCCCTAAGCAAAACCGGTCACGCCATCCGTGACTGTCAGGTCTCAGGAAGACGTGTTAAAATCAAGACTTCGCGAAAGAATGAGAACGTATGACTTGTGGATTGCGACTAACGCCAGCATGTGTGTCATGCCAGTCACTTCCGGTCTTTTGTACCAGAAATCCTGCATAGCAGTACAAGTACAGTTGTACAGTTGTACCTCCACTTCCGAAGAGCAGTAATTCAATTAATATTAATTAAGCTAGGCATTGAAATGGGTTCTATTTTTTGTTCGTTGTTTATTATTTTGGCTCATCCGTCATAATAGAAAACTATCATCGAGTAGAATATCCACATTTGTCGTTACAGAAAATTGTCACAGAGTGGGAGAGGCTCATCTGTCGTTACAGGAAACTGTCCCTGAGCTCAACTGTCATGATAGGACACTATCATCGAGTATAAGGGGAACGTTTATCGTAACATAAAACTGTCACTGAGTAGATGAGGCTCATCTGTCGTAATTTACAATAACGAGAAGACCTGTTGAGTCCATGAGGTAGGTAGGTATTCAGATTGAAAGATTTCAGAAAAGAAGAAGAAGATAACTAGTTTTCTTTCACATTTTTCCAGTAGGTATATCAAGTATTTTAAACGCAATTTCAAGCAAATCAACGTGTGCCTCTAAATTTCACATTAAATTCAACATTTTGGTTTCGTTACCCAATTCATCTCCTGAAGAAGGAATCAAAAGTTCCATTCATGCAGCATGAGTTGGTGAGCGAATTTTCAAAGAATAATTTCAACCGATTTGTTGGGTGATTCATATAGGAAATTTCACGCTGATTCCGAATATACCATAATTATGTTCCTATGTTTAAGGTGGTAATTCACACCAAAAACCTAAAAAACACGTTTTTTAAAGCGATTTTGACTCTAAATTTTCAAAATTTGACCCCTTGGTGTACTCCAAAAATTCTGGCCCACGAACTCATCCTTTCTATTGATATTATTGACATTTTAAAATTTTTTTGGATTTTTTATTTCGATCCCTCGGGCAGATATTGTCTGGAGTGACAGGCATATATATGTATAATGTTAAATTTCAGGAGTCGTTTTAGAATGGTCTGAAACGGATTTCCATGAAGAAAATTTTCAAAAATTTCCATTACAAATATTTTGAAGACATTGCAATAGCTTCATTTTCTTCGAAAATGCTGCAAGGATTCACACTACTTTCCTCGCCCATAGATACCCGAAAATCTTTAGTTTTAACGCTGATTTCGGCCCCCAGGATGTTTCCCTGGAGATTAGGACAATTGGAAGTTGTTTTTACTTGGTAAAAGAGTAAATCCTGTGAATTTCATCAAAATCCTTCTAGAAATTTTTGTCGGAAAGGTCCAAGTACTGTGAAAAAAACGACGTTTTAAAAAACATATTTTGCTGAGTTTCTTCCCCAATTATTCCTTGGATGGCTGAAATTCTTGCTGGTTCGTCCTCATATTTGTAGAAACCATGCCTCGAAAAACGGAATTTTGTTTGTAATTTTCGCGGGGGCCGTAGACATGGCCGTTTGTTCGAAACGTGAGGAAAGTTGATCAGATTCCGATCAGAACTATGAGGAGGTGTTCCAGAAATTGGGTTTTCTGACGATCGCAATACCGAGGAATGTAAACAGCGTACTTATCATTCGTCAACCCCGAAAACTGTATTTCGAAATTGAGTCTTCCTCGTCTTTCCGGCTATAAGACAGTCACTCAAGTGGATTGTTGGAGTCGTGATGAATCATGAAAGTACTTTCGTACCACTCTTTGGTACTTGACTATCAGACAGATGTGTCTGCTATCGTTTTAAAGAGCTCTCACTGACGCCAACGTTCCTCGTCATTTGACCACCGACTCAACGTGATTCACACCTCGGTTAGCTGGCAGTTGAGCCACCTGAGATTTCCTATCAGAGACACTTCATTTCTGGAACATTTATGATCTGCGACCCACTATCGATGATTGACAGGACCATTTTCTATGGCAGGTTATTTTCTACGTTTCCTATCGCAATTTTTAAATCCCCACCGAACTATCGAAGAACGATTCTACCCTGCCGATTTGAGAGTGCAACGATTTATTATCAATTTCAACGAATTTTTGAAGAAAATGACGCTATTGCAATGGCTTAAAAATTTCTGTAATGCCAATTTTTGAGAATTTTCTTCATGGAAATCCGTTTGAGACCATTCTAAAACATTCCCGAAATTTAACCCTTTTGGCGAATTTTCGAAGAAAATGAAGCTATTGCAATGCCTTCAAAATTTTTGTAATGCAAATTTTTGACAATTTTCTTCAAGGAAATCCGTTTCAGACCATTCTAAAACAATTCCTGAAATTTGACACTTTTTCATATTTGTATATATGTATATATTTATATATATATGTTTCACTCCAGACGATATCTGCCCGTGGGATCGAGATAAAAAAATCCAAAAAAATTTTAAAATGTCAATAATATCAAAAGTAATAAGTTCGGATGAGTTCGTGGGCCAGAATTTTTGGAGTACTCCAAGGGGTCAAATTTTGAAAATTTAGTTTCAAAAATCGCTAAAAACTTGAAAATTCAGCGAACCAAAATGAATTTTGACACATTCTGAATAACTTTTGTATCCGAGCATGTAAATTTTCATACAAAACTTTTGTATGTTGTTCTTTATTTTAGCGAATTTACGAAGAAAATGAAGCTATTGCAATGGCTTCAAAATTTAAATAATGCAAATTTTTGACAATTTTCTTCCTGGAAATCCGTTTCAGACCATTCTAAAACAATTCCTCAAAATTAACACTTTTCTATATGTATATATATAGCCGATATCTGCCCGAGGGATCGAGATAAAAAATCGAAAAAAAATTTTAAATGTGAATAATATCAAAAGTAAGGATGAGTTCGTTGGTTTCGCTCAAATTTGCAGGGTAGTTGTGGACTGACTCCAAGACAATAACCTGTGAAATTCGTCACGATTGGATCAATAGTAGCTACTGCGCAAGCGCAAACTTGAAATTTGTTGTCATAGGCGTACCTCCGGAACTACTTGACCGATTTCGGTGAAATTTCAAGGGATTACGCGAGTTGGACCTTAGTGAGTCCGCTATAAATTTCATCACCATCGGACCACTAGTAGGTTGTGCGCATGCTTAAACGTACATTTCCTGAAACTACGATTTCTCTGTTCCTAATGGACCTATTTCGCTCAAATTCTGAGGGTAGTTGGATGTTGATCATTAACTTCGAATTTCAATACGATTCTATTAGTAATACCTACTGCGCATGCGCTCTTTTGAAATGAGTTTCATAGCCATAACTCTGGAACTAACCGACCAATTCTATTGAACTTTTCAGAGATTGTACGGCGTAG
>JAEMON010000001.1:74031601-74047056 GCA_030264115.1 Lygus lineolaris
AGAAAATTTTCAAAAATTTGCATTACAAAAATTTTGAAGCGAAAAGTCGCTAAAATGAACTTGAAGAGGAAAACTTATCAAATCTTGAAAATCTCCACTTTTTTCAATCGCTCATTGGTCCCTGTGATCCATCATGTGATTCTTTGCCTGTTAGCCTAAAATTTGCGCCAAAATATCAGCTTTCCAACGGTGTAGTATTTCCCCATTTTGGTGCACTGATTAAGGGAGGAAATAGTGTTTGAATGCGAAAAAACGAGGGTTTTTGAAGGTAATCGAGTGTTACGGCATAGTTTCCGCTCTCTACCTATCATCGGATATCCTTCTTATAGCACCTTTTTGGAGATGCCTCACTGAGACCTTTCAGTTGAATGGAAAAAATGAAATAGTTGGAATTGCGCATTCTGCGGTTGAAAACGGGATTCTCCGCACCACGCATTGACCCCGATTCACTGTTCCTCGCGGTATCTTCAGCGACATTCTGCATCGGGTGCCTCCCTATCCGTTTTTATTGACGACGGGATCCAATTAAAATGGGACACAGAGTAATTCAATTAGGATCCGTGGAAGGAAGGCGAATGTGAATGTGAAAGCCAGCGCTATCGCATCCGTCCGTTATCCTCTTCCTCGCGTTAATAAGTTTGACTGGCGGAAGGAACATGGAACATGCAGACAACTAATTTCCACGGTCAGAATCTTGAAAATCGGGTCGCACGAACCGGAGGGGCGAAGTGAGACATCTTGTTGAAACAATGTCTTCTTAATAAATACGGTGTGCGCGTAGGTCGGAAATTCTCATTTTTGACCTCAAATTCGGGTTCAGCGTTTCCGAAAACCCCCGCGAGCCACTTTTTGACTGAAAATTCCGTCTGGTTGGGCCGGGAAAGAGCTGAAAAGAGGCGCGTGACGTCAGGATTATTTAGGCACTGAGGGTCCCCTCCATGCATGACGTCATCATTATTAACTTCATTATATATACTAATAGGATACCCTTCATGTTACACCATTTTGGAAAGCTCTCGCTAATAGAGATGCGAATCGATTTTCGATTGAATCGAAAAATCGATTTTCACCTCCCATTTTTTCACCATCGATTTATTGTTCCAATTTTTAGCCCGAAATCGATTTTTTGTCGGAAAATCTATTGAAAAAAAAAAAACCCCTCCCCACATAACAAAAAGTCTTTCTAATTCAAAATGACCTTGAAAATTCAGCGAACCAAAATGAATTTTGACACATTCTGAAAAATTTTTGTATCAGAGCATATAAATTTTTGTACAAAACTTTTGTATGTTGTTCTTGATTTTTTTTCTTATACAGGGTGGTCCACCTATTAGGCTCACCCCCTTTATTTTCTCTAATTTTGAGGGTAAAAAATTCATTCCAACGCCATTGTTCATAGTTTTTTGCGTAGTTTTAGAAAATTAAATAATTGCGCATTCCGCAATTGCGCAAACGTGCGCAATGGACATCAACTTCGTTTTTTCAAATAAGAACCCCCTCTTTTTATTTCAGATTTGAATTTTACGTAAAATTTCATGAACATTTGACCCCTTATTCGATTTTTTCGGCAGTGCGCGACCGGTCTAGTGAGCACGCAAAGATGCGCAATCCTGCTATTTCACTGTAAAACTGACTTAGGTAAATCACAAGTGTGGCATATGAAATTTCATTGATTTTTTACGCTTATTCACGAGGTGCAACCCGTTTTTTGATTTGACTCAGTTTTCTGGGGATTAGAGCCAAAAATATGACCATTTCCAGTGAAAAATCACCATTAATTCAATAATTAATAATAATAATCAGAATTAATAATCCGAAATCCAATAAATAATTTATTCAATCCCATAGAAATCCAATAAATAATTTATTCAATCCCATTTAAATATTATAGGTGATTTTTCACTGGAAATCATCACATTTTTGGCTCTAATCGCCAGAAAACTGAGTCAAATAAAAAACGGTTTGCACCAAATGAATCAGCGTAAAAAAAATGATATTTCATGTGCCACACTTGTGATTTACCTAAGTTAGTTTTTCAGTGAAATAGCAGGATTGCGCATCTTTGCGTGCTCACTAGACCGGTCGCGCGCTGCCGAAAAAATCGATTATGGGGTCAAATGTTCATGAAATTTTACGTAGAATTCGAATCTGAAATAAAAAGTGGGGGTTCTCATTTGAAAAAACGAAGTTGATGTCCATTGCATTGATGCACGTTTGCGCAATTGCGGAATGCACAATTATTTAATTTCCTAAAACTACCAAAAAACTATGAGCAATGGCGTTGGAATGAATTTTTACCCTCAAAATTAGAGAAAATATAGGGGGTGAGCCTAATAGGTGGACCAACCTGTATATAGATAATGAGACGTTCTTTGCTACTTGGTTTTGTCTGTGGCCTTGACATTTTTAATGATTAAATTTTGAAATAAGCAAGTTTTTAATGAACCTCACCGCTATAATTTTATTTTTCCGATTGAAAGTTCCATCATTAAAAAAAAAAAAGTGTAATGAAATGAAAACCTACCGAATTTTGATAGGTAAAATACCAAACTACCAAAAAATTTACATAATGTTTTTTAATTAAAAAAAAATTTAAAAAGTTTCTTGAAAAATAGATTTTTTTCACCCGATTAATTAGTGCTATCGATTTTAAGCTTTCGATTGAGAAATAATTTTTAAAATCGACTGTTGGCGACCGATTTCGCATCCCTACCCGCTAAGATCTACCTATCATTTGGAAAATGAAAAAAAAAAAAAAAAACTATGCGCACACCCCATTATGGGCTGTTTGCTACAGTGATGAAGACGTGGTGGTCGTAATACGACTCATAATGACTCTTCAGTATCCTATAGTGAAAGTTTCAGCGATTTCGGACTCATGGTCTGTGAGTTGAAACCCACGATTCCACTTACTCTACTACGAGAAGGAGTCAGATTTTAAATTTTCTTCGACGGGTTCGTGTTTCAAGTATGGCCGAATGTCTGGTTTACAATCCATGTATTAATAATGATTGGTAATAATAATATGTATGTTTGCCATACTAGTGTCTATGGCTATGATAATCAATTATTCTTTTCAGTCAAATTTTTCGCCCGCTGAACCAATGTAAAAAATTTAACAATGCATTAGGAAGATAGTAAATTCAACGATCGGTCGGTGTCCTTATTATTCATTTTATACTGAAGTTCGAGGGAGTTATGGTCATTTTAAGGTCGTAGGATGGAGAACACGAAAACATCATCTGCCGAGTCGGGTAGGCAGTATAGCTTCCTCACGTTTGTAACATGGACCTTTAGAATCAATTAGTGCACATTTCAGCGGAATTGGTAGAATAGTTCCGGAGTTATCCCTACGACATCAAATTTAAAGTTTGCTCTTGCGCAGTAGCTATTACTATGAAATTCTTAGGTAATTGCCTTCGAGACATCCCCTCACTCCCCTCCGAGTTTGCGCAAAATCGGTCCAGTAGGAACTGAGAAATCGTAGTTTCAGGACATTCACCTTTGCGCATGCTTACCCGCTACAAGTTGCGCACAAGCTACTGGTGGTCTGGTGGCTATGAAATTAATAGAGACCGTCCAGGTGCTACTCCGTGCAATCCAAAAAATTCACCGAAATTGGTTGAGTAGTTCCGGAATTACCTGTGGGTATGAAAACTTATTTCAAGTTTGCACATGCGCAGTACATATTACTGATCCAATCGTCACGAAGTTTGTAGGTAATTGTCAGTTCCCAACCATCCTCCGAATTTGAACGAAATCGGTCCATTAGGAACTGAGATATCGAAGTTTGATGAAATTCACGTTTGCGCATGCGCACTCGCTACTAGTTTTCCGACGGTGACGAAATTGATAGGGAACCGTCAAGGGGCTAACCGGTACAATACCTGAAAATTTCACCGAAATTCGTCGAGTAGGTAGTTCCGGAGTTATGCCGATGATGACGTATTTCAAATTTACGCACGCGCAGTAGCGCAACAATCGCTGATACAATCGTGACGAAATTAATAGGATATTTTCTCGGAGTCAGCCCAGATAACTACCCTCCGAATTTGAGCGAAATCGGTCAATTAGAAACTGAGATATCCTTGTTCAGGGGATTCGCGTTTGCGCATGCATACACGCTACTAATTGTCCGATGGCAATGAAATTAACAGGGAATCGTCAAAAAGCCTTACCCGCACAATCTCTGAAAATATCATTAATTCATAAAGTTTTGCCTGGGACAAGGGATTGGCCACAGACAGACCGACAGGCAGACAAGGAACCAAAATTGTTCAGAAAGCTCTGAAACGCATTTAAAAGCAAGTGACAATTTTACTTTTGGAGGACAATATTTTTTTTTCATTCCTTGCACGAATACATAGCTTCCTTCCTTCGGTAGTGAGGAAGAAAAATCTTAACATTGAAAATAGGTATTCCCGAAAACAGGGGGTTGAAAAGCTCCATTCATGCAGCGAATTTTCAAAATATAATTTAAACGATTCGGTGGGTGATTCTTATAGGAAATTTACAGCTGGTTCCGAATATACCATATGTTCCTATGTAAAAGATGGTAATTTACACCAAAAAACCTCAAAAAACTCGATTTAGCGATTTTTGACTCTAATTTTCCAAAATTTGACCCCTTATAGTACTCCAAAAATTCTGACCAACGAACTCATCCTTTCTTTTGAAAAAGTGTTAAATTTCAGGAATCGTTTTAGAATGGTCTTAAACGGATTTCCATTACAATAGCTTCTTTTCTTCGGAAATTCGCTAAAATGAATCTCCAGGAGAAATTTTTGTTTGAAATAATTGGTTAACAATCAGTGTGAACACTCTGTAGCGCTGAGTTTGATGTACCTACAGATAACGCCGTTAGATGCAGATAGCTGCTAATTCTGTTTTCTATATCTTGACATTTCCTGGTAATACACTCGGAAAGCTTCGTTAATATGAGCCCGAGGGGAATTGCTGTATTGATTTATTTTCATCTTTCACTCTGTCGGGTGATCTGTGATAGGTACTCAATAGACAGGTAATAGCCATAAAGTGCAGATGGGTAGCCTTGTTCATGGAAATATTTCATCACGACAGCTTCATTATCTTCACCTTGACGTCGGATTTCACTTTCATTTTCTTGATACGGCTCGAGAGATGTTATGATTTATTGTACGTATCTCATACGTTTCAAACACAGCAGTTTAAAAAACCCTACTATGTTGTATAATTCCGAGGATTCAATCAAACCTGTTCTTCGTTCAGGTTTGAATTCTCGAATAATTCAGCGAAATTACGTCTGGGGTAAAGTAAAGGAAGCCAACACACGGTGTGACGGTAAAGGAGAGTGTCATGTTGTTAAAGGAGTGTGTGAGTTAAAGTGTCATGACGGTAAAGGAGGGTGTCATGTTACCGTGTCATGTTGACTGGTACACTCGGCGATTCTTGAAAGCTACGGCGATCAGGATGATCTGGTCTGAACTAACAGCCGTGCATCTCTTCTGAGCTGAGCTGACCAATCAGTCACTAGCTCCGAAGGGGTTCAAACCGTCATATTCGCCTTTCCTTTCTTGAAGCTCGGAGGAGGGAAAAATTAGTCCGTCCAAACCCGGAGCGGCTCTGGACTACCTGGGGTCCCTGAATTTCTTTGCGACGTTGAGCTCCAGAACCCCTCTAATTACGTCGCTCAGCCTATGTTCTGATTTTCTTCTTTAATAGCTTTTATGGTAGTGACACCGAACTGGAAGGCTTCGGCAATTCTCTCAATTACCTTATTGACATCCAGCAACGGTCCCTTGTTGCTCTTCTCTTTTTCAAAATTTTCTATAACTCGAGCAATGAATTTTCTAGTTTGATGATGAATCACTTCTCTTTTTTTGAAATCTCGGTCATTTCATTCGCTACAACGCAAGTTGGAGTTCTTGGTAAAACGGTCAACAAAACTGTCCCAATCTGAGAAAAACACTTTCGCTACTGCAGAAGGATGTTCACTGATCGACTGTATAGAGATTACTGAGGTTGACTGATTACTGAGGTTACTGCTAACAATTCATCAACCAATTAGATGAGAGGTGAGACATTTATCTTGCTGACTTATCGAGCTGATAAAGTAGAAGTAGGGTCGTTTATGACCTGTTGACACGCTGTGTTGCCACAAACTGGCATTCTTACCTGTTTTGTCCCCTTGACTCACAGCCCTCCGGGTTTGGACAGACTATATGCTGTATGGGCAGCTGTTTTACCCCCTCCACCATGGCAACGATCAAACACAGCAATCCGCTTTGTGAATCACATCAATCTGCTCTGTGATAATAGAAAAACTACTCCCACCACCCCATTTGTTTCATGGTATGAAGGTTTGACGACCCTGTTTGTCAAACCCGAAGTTGAATACATATTTTCTGCAAGGGCGGTTTTTGGGTGAATTTCCTGAGGCTGAGCCTGCCTGTAAGAGACTAGCAACTCTAATTTAAAAATTAACTAGTACTCCAATAAATAATTGCAGTCTGCTAACAGGACAATTAGGTTATCCAAACCAAAATCTATAGCACAAAAATATACCCCAAATGGTATATAGAGTAAATTGGTATGAAAGTACCCCCCCAAAAAAAAGAAATATCAAAGATGAAAATAACCTGGTATGAATAATACATAGAATGAGACAGAAAATACCTTGGTAACAACCAAAAAGGAAAATGAAATCTAAAAATATGGGAAAATAAAATGTAATTTGAAAATTGAAATAAACGAAATGAAATACCTCTTCTCTGTAGGAAAAATGGAAAATGCCGGAAATGGCAAATAGAAAAGAAGAAAATAATCAAACCTGTATCTTGGCTGGAAAAATGGAAAAGAACAAATGAACACTGGCTTTGAATTGCAAAAAAAAAAAAAATTGAGAAATGAAAACTGAAAACTTTGAAAATCAACGTGTATTCAATAATCCCAAAATGGCCGGAAAAGGCAGAAAAAGTTTCATGATAGAGAACTGGATCGCACAAAGGCTAGAAACAGAAGAGAGAAAATTATTAGGTGGAGAGGACTATTCATTCCTTCTCCCCCACTCTAAATATTACAGGACCACCAACTGGTCGCCATATTATCATGGAAGTAGGTTTGCTCTTCCAGAGCGTCATATTATGACGTGGTTGGAGAGAAAGAAGAAATTTAGTTTGCATGGAAGTAGCACAGAGGTTTAGAAAACAGTGGAGCGGTCCCCACTGGTCTCTAATACTAGTGATGAAGGAAGGGACGGACCACCGTAGGATTACTAGGGACTCAACAGTAGGATTACAAGATGGAGTCTATGCTGTGATGATTACCACCCCAGAATAACAAAAGTTTGTAACTTCAAGAGCAACGTAATATTACAGACACAGGTTTGTTCAATGTGTTGCTGTAGATTCATAATGAACTGAGGCTACTGTAGGATAATACGGGGTTTCAAGTAGATCCGGTCGTCACAATTGTCCGTATTGTTAATGTAGCGCCGTATCCCCAATCCGGCAACCGCATCGCGATCCGGCGCTGCATCCTTCCGTATAGATACGGCACCAGATCGTGATGAAGTCTGCCGTAACGCGTCTGCCACATCTCAAATAACCTACCATTCTGGTAACAATATTTAATAGGTAGTAGTTGATTTGCTTAGTTTCCTGGTAGCGTTCTGTACTTCAGATGATTCGTTTAAAATTATGTTTCCTATACTAAGGGCGGGATTTATAGACGGTCCTCGAGTTTCAAGGAGACCTCGAGATGGTTTCAAGGATTCCTTAGGCCGAATCCGTATAGCGAATTTCGAGGAGACCATCTCAAGGTCTCCTTGGAACTCGAGGACCGTCTATAAATTCCTCCTCTAGTGTTCGGTTGGTTTCGTTGGAGCATTCACTTCGATAGTCAGATTCGATCATTCGACTTTTATCGTGTTCACGCCTGAAAAAGGAAAACTTCGAAATATCACCAAAAATCATGCCTACTGTGTTGGTGAGCTGACGTTAGTCTCATTCGATGCAGAAGTCTCAGATCTTCAACTTGTCTCTTACATGAAAACAACTTTGAGCGGCTCCAATGGTCAAAATGGTGATTTTTAAGGTTTAAAAATTTTGTTGTTGAGCTAATCAGTTATTTTAGATATAGGAACATGGCGCATAATTACCGCCATAAAATCACTTATACATTTAGAGTGTACCTACGTTTTGTCCCTAAAATAACCATTTCTCACCAATGTGCGTCTTTTGGTTCCCCAGACGCTGGCAGCTGAGGGTCCAGCCCGAACAGGGTGGAAGTCTGTCTCGTCGTAACAGTTAAAATCACAATACCCGTTTTCGGTCAATTTCGCGCATCGGGTTCCCCTCGTATAACACCTTCTTGGAGAACCCTCACTGAGAACGCTCAAATGAAACGAATAAACAAATAAAAAATAACCTTGCTAGTTGTTCATTGTTCATTCTCTACGAGGGTTTTACTCGTAGTTTTAGAAGAACTCTGACGGTTTAGTTACGTAAGGTCTCATAACACAAAGTGAGGTCACTATCAGATGTCAGTCTCACACTGCGGCTGATAACGCGTCAAAGGCTTCGCCTGACACACGCTCCGTGGAATCCGCCGAGCTTCAAAGTGGCTCACCAAGAATATTTCAGTATATTGGGTAATTTCACCGATTTTAGAGAATTTTCGAAATAATTGAGTTATTGCTATTGCAGAATTATAAACAGCCAAATTATTCTCCATGGAAATCCATTTCGGACTATTTTGAATCGAATACTGAGTTTTGACATGTTCCCACCCCCCACTTGTTTTCCTCGATCTACGAGATCAAAAATCTCACGTTCCGGCATTCATTATAATTTTTTAATTTTTTTTGTCATTATAATTTTTGTTTTCTTAACTTTTTTCTTTTAACTTTATTTTTGAGAACCCCAATTTTGTATTGCAGATTCGGATTCTACGTGAAATTGCATGTAAAAACCACCTGTCACTCGAATTTCCGAGTGTACCGAAATGTGAGCAAATACGAGCTAAATTTGCTTGCGTGGAAAACTTCTTTAGTGGAAGTATTCATGTGAAACATGATTTTTAGAGGTATTTTTCCACGTTGAATCAAGTGGTCGTGTCAAATTTTCTATTGACGATGATGCTGTTGAAATAAACCGTCCTAGTAATTTCATGAAAATGTTGAAAAGTTAAAATTTTGAAGTGTGTATCAAAAAATGATACGACTACTAGAAAGAATGATGATGATTTAATACCTCTTAAAATACAGGTTTTTTCACGTTTAACGGGTTTACGCATATTTAGCGCGTATTTTTGCACGTTTCGGTAGACTCACAAATTCTAGTGACAGGTGGTTTTCGCATATAATTTAACGTAGAATTTGAATCTGCAATTCATTTGGAGTTATTATTTTTGAAAGAAAAGGCATGAAAATGTAATTTTTGGAACGCGGGAGTTTTTGTCTTGTCAATTACGGAAAATAAGTGGATGGCAAGTAAAAGTATACACAGTACACACCCTGTATAATATTACGAGTAGCCTAAAAATTCCAAAATGGTGGTAATAATATTTAAAAGTTCCATACATGCAGAATTTAGAAGAATAATTTTACCCGATTTGGTGGGTGATTCTTATAGGAAACTTCACGCTGATTCCGAATATACCATATGTTTCTATGTTTAGAATGGTAATTCACACCAAAAACCTCAAAAAACACGTTTTTTTTAAAGCGATTTTTGGCTCTTAATTTTCAACATTTGACCCCTTGGAGTATTCCAAAAATTCTGGCCAACGAACTCATCCTTTCTTTTGATATTATTGACATTTTAAAATTTGTTTGGATTTTTTTATCTCGATCCCTTCGGCAGATATCGTCTGGAATGACATAAATAAATATATTTATACATATGAAAAAGTGTTAAATTTCAGGAATCGCTTTAGTATGGTGTGAAACGGATTTCCATGAAGAAAATTTTCAAAAATTTGCATTACAAACATTTTGAATCAATTGCAATAGCTTCATTTTCTTCGAGAATTCGCTAAAAAATAAAAAATTGATGATATGTTTGGCCACCTGCTTTGAAGCATTCTTAGGAGCCACATTTTAGGTAAAAAAGGTAGAAAAATCGCGTTAAAACTCGTTTTTTTTCTGGAAAAACTGATTTGGAGTATAGGAACGTTCGTAATCAGTTCTGAATTTTCTATAGGAATAGCACATAAAGTTACCACATGATTTAATAGGTGGAAAATTGCTAAAAATCTATTAAAATACCCATAAAAATGCTGAAAAATGATCCTTTGAAAATTCGCTCACTATCCCATGCTGCCGGTGAGGGTAACTTGGTCACCTCAGTGGTCCAAATCCCCTCATTTTAAATGTTGTTCATTCAAATGTTCATTCTTGACAGAATTTGAAATTTCAAATTCGCTTCAGCGTGCAGGTTGAATGAATTCTTGGGACAATGAATTGGTCCATTCGAGGATGAAAAGGAACTGAGACGAAACCAGCTGGTCCCATAGGAACACCGGGATTCCTTCTAAATACCTTTAGTACCTATAAAAATAATCTCTTCTAAATACCTTGAGGGGATAGTCCTTCGGGGAGCTGCCGTGTCGTGCGGTTGCATCTTCTTCGAACTTACTCTCCGCTCTTCTTATCTCGTGGGCCACAGAAGGAGGTTGTGAAATCAGAGTTGGTTGCTCTTCGCTGGCTCTTTCTCAAGGGACTTCCTTCTTCATTGCTCCCTCAAGCCAGCAGTGATTGGCTCACCCGCGGTAGGCGACGCGTGTCCTTAGTTGGCTAATATCAAACCCTCCGCAGTTCCGATGATCATTCATGATACGTAAACGTTGATAATCATCTTGCTTCACATTATAAAAATCTCTATTATGCCCTTCATGTCCTGGACTCGAAAGGACCATCGCTGAATAATCAGTCATTGATATTATAGGTAGTAGTTTTCGTTTCTTCATATTTTGTAAACGTTTAGTCATGGGTCACAGTATGAGGTAATGGGTGAATTTTCAAAGAAGCGTTAATTTCCTAGTAATATTAACCGATTTTCACTTATAAAACTTTTTGATAGGTATTTTATTGATCATTCTGAACGGGAATTTTTTGCAGATTTCGAATTATACCATAAGTTCCTGTACTTCAAATGGCAATTTCCCCCCCAAAACGAAGTTTTCATCGATTTTTGACCCTTTAATTTTAAAATGTTACCCCTAAGAATGCGCTTAAAATGCTGCCTTCAGAGATCAACTTTTCTTTTGATATTATTGACAGTTTGGATTTGTTAGATCAGGTATGGACATTGGGCAACCTTTGACATGTTGTGGGCCAAACTTGAATGTGCAAATACGTTCGCGGGCCGCGTTTAAAAGTAGTAAATTTTAAAGTAGTGTTCATAATTTTTAGCGATATATATCAGACATGAAATAATACGACAATGCTATTATAATACAATTTATTAAAATAACAAAGTGAAATGAAAAAATACGTAACTTCGGCATTATAATTAAATCGTCGAATTTGGAATAAAATTGTTACAAACTACGAAAGTTAAATGGCGACACCGAAATCAATGAGAAGCTTGAGCTTGCATTTGGGAAACTAATGGATACATGTTTGGATTAATTCCACTGATACAAAGACGTAAACATTTTCCAAATTATCGTCAGTCAGCTTTGTACGATGTTTTGATTTATTAACTTTCATTAATGAAAAGAACTGTTCGCATTTATAAGTACTGCCAAACGCCCAAATCAATCTTTTTGCGAATTTTCTAAGCTGCGGAAAATTAATGGTCTCCTTCCAGGTATTTTTTTGTAGAAATCGCACAACTCCACGTCTTCAAATTTAGATTTTAGGAGTGGGTTTTCTTGAATCTCGATCAACTCCATTTGCAAGTGTTTTTGAGCATTTTGTACATTCCTTTTTGTTGGAGTAGCAAATAAATCGGAACAGTCGTCCATGTTTTTGAAATCGCTGAAAACTGAGCTCTTCAGCTCAAGCTTAATATTTTCATACGCAGAGAGCGTGGTGAAATGGCAACTGTTACCAGACAGCATAAATATGTGCCTCCCACAAGCGGATTTTGTTCTGAAACGCTTTCAAATGCTCGGGTTTTTCAAAATGGTTGTTGCCCACATATGATAGTTCCTAGGTTAGTTAGATAGGTACATAACAGTTAGATAGGTGTTTCTTGAGGTTATACTCTGAAATGGATTGC
Source organism: Lygus lineolaris (assembly GCA_030264115.1). NCBI lineage: Eukaryota > Metazoa > Arthropoda > Insecta > Hemiptera > Miridae > Lygus > Lygus lineolaris. Next base: position 74,043,808 of record JAEMON010000001.1, read on the forward strand.
CATGGAGGAAATTTTCCAAAATGACAGAGTGAACAGTGGGTCCTACAGTGCTCCGGGTGGTCTCATTCGATCCTAAGAATCTTAATTTATTTAAATTCGTAAGAAACACCGTATCATTCGTTTGTACGTTTTAGAGCTACCGAATCCCGGGGTGATCAACCTTTTCTTCTATTAGTCAAGATGTTATGCCACGCACCGCCAATTACTCCCATAACAATGATTACATGGGTATTTTACGTAGGAGTTACCGTTACAGTGCAATGTAAGATGACGCACATTTCCAGCTGGATGCGGTGGAACATCCAGAGACCCAGATGAATTACGAAGGTGGTCACGTCAGCAGTGTTGTCTGGAGCATTCAAATTTCTGAGAAACGGATAAACGGGTGGTGAACGTAATACGGAACCGTGTTCGGCAGACTACCGTTGAAATGGGGAATGATCGTGTATGAGAAAATCAAATCTTTTTTGCTCTTCTATTGTTATTTGGAATAAAATAACACTGTTAATACAAAGAAAAAAATAGTTTATCGTTCTGGTGTGGGGAAAATTCTTAATAAAATCTCAGCTGTTTGAAAAACAGGCGGCATTCCGAGGGCCCTTGAGACACACCGTTACCTAAAAGAACAACTGAAAGAGGATGTGCTGAGATCACACAAGGAGCAGTCAAAAAATAATGTATTTAAATAATTGATTATTATTAACTAATAACTAATTAATTCAATCAATTATCTAATTAAGTTAATTATATTCTCACTAATCTGGAGCTAAAACAGTGTTGTATTTGGAGATTTTCCGTTTTCAGTTTTGTTTGGTTGACAGGCATGGACGGGTTCGGCCAATGACTGACGACACCCGTTACAACGTAACTTTCCCGCCATATTACAATAATGAAAATGTTAATACATTTCCTAAAATTACAGATACATTATTATTGCTCTATGACTTCAATATTGTTTCTTTTAATCCATTACCTTTCAGAAAAAAAATAAAAAAATTTGATGATCATTCCCCATTGTGGGAAATCGTCTCGGTGTGGCCAGTATGAGATCGACGGATCTCCTCACTTGCTCTTCGTGCAGGCAATTTTGTGGGCGGTTCTTATGGGAAATTTCGCACCGATTCCGAATACACCTGATGTTCCTATATTTAAGATGGTAATTTACACCAAAAACCTCAAAAAACACGTTTTTAATAGCGATTTTTTACTCTAAATTTTCAAAATTTGAACCCTTGGAGTACTCCAAAAATGCGGGCCAACGAACTCATCCTTTCTTTTAATATTATTGACATTTTGAATTTTTTTTTTTGGATTTTTCAGGGTCAGATATATACCCACAGATATGTCAGACAAGACGGATGTGTCAGATATGTACATTTGTATGAAAAAGTGTTAGATTTCAGGAATCGTTTTAGAATGGTCTGAAACGGTTTTCTATGAAGAAAATTTTCAAAAATTTGAATTACTTACTACAATTTTGAAGCCATAGCGATAGCTTCATTTTCTTCCCTAAAATTGATCTTACCTAATCTTTAATTTTTGGAGAAATAATTTAGAATTTAAAAAAAATTTCAAAATCTAACAAGTAGAATCAAGTTCCAATACCCATACCCACCCCTCATATCCACAAAAATAGATTGAGGACCAAAATGAACATAAAAAGCCGCAAAAATTGCCATTTTTCAGGGGTTTTTTTTTTTACTTTTCTCAGAATGGAAAGTATTGCGATCAAAACTCTGCTGAAAACCCAATTCCCGAAACACCTCCTTTAATTGGTCCTAATCGACATCTGATCAATTTTCCCCACGTTTTGGGGAAGTGTATGTAAGTCCGTATGTATGGATGTACAATACAACATATGTACGCATATGTGTATGTGTGTGTGTATTGTAATACAATAGACAAGATCTGAGGCAAGCAATATCTGAGCTAAAAGGAGTGGCTGCAAGCAACATCAAGGTCATGGCCGCGACCGTGTCATGGCGCGGGGTATGGTGTGGTAAGAGTGCCACGGAGCTGCTCGAGTTGGGCATCTCAGCAGGTGTTCTCCGTGATATTTTATAGGGGCACTTCCTTTCATCCCTCTCTCCCTCCCCCACCCTCTTCAGCATCCCTTCCCCCTCGTGCCGGCGTCGGGTAATCCTGGGCGTCCTCCCCATTATCAGTTAATTTATTTAGTTATTTCTTTTAATGGCGTGCCCCCTCCGCCTTTGAGGGGAGTTTATAAAAAAAAAAAAAAAAAATGTACCTACTACTAATACGTGTGTATGTATTTGTTTGAACACGATTGCGACCCCTACGAAAATGTTAGAAAAATTCCGATTTCGAGGATTGGTTTCTACATGTCTGAGGATGAGACCCTAAGAATTCAGCCCTCCAGGTCAATTATCCGGGGGTGGGGGGATATTCCAAATAGGTAGGTGAAGAAACGTCGTACCCCTCATCTCCACAAAAATAGATTGAGGGCCAAAATCGGCGTTAAAATCCGCAAAAATAGCCATTTTTCAGGTTTGTATGGATGAGAAAAGTAGTGTGAAGCCTCGTACCAGATGTGTTCACCCTTGTATCCCAAAATTTGACTAGAATGGGTTATGCTGAACCCCAAGTGTGGCACATGAATTTTCATTGCTTTTCAACGCGGATTCACGTGGTGCTATCCGCTTTTAGATTTGACTACATTTTAGCTGAATAATGGCCGAAATATTTGGTTATTTTACTGCCTTCCTTAAAATAACCAAATATTTCGATCATTATTTATATTGAATATCCAGTCAAATCAAGAAGCGGATAGAACCCAGTGAATCAGCGTTGAAAAGCAATGAAAATTCATGTACCACCCCTAGGGTTCAGCATAATCCATGGTTTGCGCAATTTGGTGACTTTCAACATTGCGCGCTCCCTGAACAGGTTGCGCGTTACAAAAAAAAATCTCAAATGTTCATGGAATTTCACGCAGAATCCGAATCTGAAATGGGGGGGTTTCAAAACTATGAAAGAAAAAGGCTGGTGACCCACTCTCCCCTACTTCAGTGGTGAAAAAAATAAGATCGCATAAAATCAGTCATGAGTATCCATGCAGGCCATTTTTTTTTAGCGAATTTTTGAAGAAAATAAAGCTATTGCAATGGCTTCAAAATTTTAATTATGCAAATTTGTGAAAATTTTCTTTATAAAATCTGTTTCAGACCATTCTAAAACGATTCCTGAAATCGAACACTTGTATATATATACGAGTAGTATACCAATGCC
>JAEMON010000001.1:74083595-74094126 GCA_030264115.1 Lygus lineolaris
GGCAGTTTTTTGTCTCAAATCAGGATGAAGAACCTAGGAAGCACCTACGATATTTCGTATTTCCAATAGGCCGTTCGATCTATGAATCCGAATTTATTAATGGAAATTGATTTGGATTCTTTAAGTAAAAATCTGTGTCTTGGATGCAATAAAATGTTCAAATTTTAGTAACAAAAAAATGTGCACTCCATAAAAGACGATTTAAAAAAACTCAATAGTGAATGTACAAACCTAAGTTTCAAACACTCACAGAGAACTTTATAGAATTGAAATCGGCCAAGCCGTTTTAGAGTAGAACGGAAATTAATTTTCGTTCATTCTGAAGCGCAACGCGGTGGCGGCTTTTGAAACTAATCCCGGGGTAGGTAGCCTAAGTTACGGGCTAGGCAGCCTACCTTGATGCCCACCCTGACGGGGTGCTTCTGAGCCTAAATGCGACGAAGGCATTTTTTTTTAAATTCGATTTTTGGGTTCTGAATAGGTCTACCTTAAAACTTCCATGAAATATAAAATATTAAACGTATAAACAATTATTTCGTGAAGCCAGTGGACATACCTGCTAAGATGTTGGAAGCCCTGCTTTTCCGTAGGTGCATGTAGGTTATACAGGAGGATTGTAGGTAACTGTGAATACGTCTTCATGTTTATCTTGAATGATTCCTCTGGTGATAATGTTGGCGTGGGAACAGCGGCTGCTTTTGGAGATGAGGTGGCTCGCAATTAACCTCATTCTAAAATCATTGCGGCGTTGAGTAATTGCTACTTTACCGACGGCTACATCCACACTACTTCAGACTGGACGAGCCCCTAATTCACGCCGACTTCTGATCGTCTGTGGACTGACCGACTGGTCGAAATTCGATTTAAAAAAAACCTGGCCATAGCCGAAGCATCTGGTCCAGAGTAATCCGTGGATTACGTGGCTCGGCCTTGGAATTGTAGTTTGCGAATTTGGACCATCGAGGCGGTTCAATGATTTCCCACATTGGCGCATGCGCAGTCGCTACTACTGATCCAAATGCGACGAAGTCATATGAGACTTTATAGGACCGTCACCCGAACTACCATCGAAATTTGGGCGAATTTAGACGAGTGAGTCCTAAGGTATGGCGGTTTGTCCGTTTCCATGTTTGCTCATCCGCAGACTGATTATAATGCGACGAAATTTATTCAGGACTAACAAGGGCATTATCCCGAACTACCATCGTTGTCGTGAGCCTTCTAAGTCAGTTGTCTCGGCTACCAGTGACCTGGATGAACACCGCGCTCGCATCTTCTAGAAAGAATAACATACCCAATCAATCCATTAGTACCTTCACTGAACTGACGGTCTCCGACTGATTTCATCGGAACCACTAGTGGCGTGTGCACATGTGCAAACGTGAATTCCCTGAAACTATGGTCAGGTTCCTAATGGTGCGATTTTGATCAAACTCAGAGGGTGATTGAGGAATGACTTAAAAAGACCATCGCCTATGAATTTCGTCACAATGGGGAAGCATGAATTTTGCATTTTGAACCTCAAAATCTGTTACAGCGCCCTTCAAAACCCCTGTTGCCAATTTTCAGCTTATAGGTAGATTTTTGAGGTGAGAAGCGAATTGGCTCTTCTCGAATCAATTGGCTTTATTACCAATATTGTCTTAGCTTAGCGCTTTCGCCCAGGCGGGCCCCATCAGAGCTACAAATGACCAAAGAGAAAAGATATAAAAACATACAAAAATATTAAAAATTATATACATAAAACCATAAATGTAGGTATAAATTATAAAATTATACAAGAGATCCATAGCCACATCACAGGCCAGGCAGGCAACTCGTTGGAATGTTATTAAAAAGGTTATTCTAGTTATTTTTTATATCATAGAACTATAGGTACCTAGGCCCTTTACGGTTCTCCAGGTTTTTGCTTCCTAGTCTGCAAGGCAGCGGAAGCTTTGTTTTCACTTTCGAAATGAAAAAAAATGTTGTGCTCCAAAATCAAAATTTCCACTCGCATTTTGCGTTTCAGGGCCTCCTGAACAAATTTGGTTTCGTGTCTGTCTGTCCGTCTGTCTGTCCACATTTCCTTGCCACAGCCATAACTTCCACAATTTTGGTCTGATTTCAATAAAAATTTTCAGGGATTGTGCGAGTTAGCCCCGAGATGGTTCCCTATGAATTTCATCGCCATCGGACCATGGGTAGCGCAAACGTGAATTTGCTGAAACCCCGATATCTCAGTTCCTAATTGACCTATTTCGCTCAAATTTGGAGGGTCGTTGGAGGCTGACTCTAAGACAAGCACCTATCAATTTCGTAACGATTGGATTAGTAATAGCTACTGCGCAAGCGCAAACTTGAAATTTGTTGTCATAGACATAGCTACGGAAGTACTCGACCCATTTCGGTGAAATTTCCAGGGATTACTCGAGTTAGACCCTAGAGAGTCCTCTATGGGTTTCGTCGCCATCGGACAACTAGTAGCGTGTGCTCATGCGCAAACGTCAATTTCCTGAAACTAGGATTTCTCTGTTCCTAATGGACCAAGTTCGCTCAAATTCGGAGGGTAGTTGTGGGTTGACGATTACCTTCGAATTCAACACGGTTCTATCAGTAATACCTACTGCGCATGCGCAATTTTGAAATGTGTTTCATGGCCATAACTCTGGAACTACTTGACTAATTGCGGTGAAATTTTCAAGATTGTACGAGGTAGCCCCTACATCGTGCCCTATTAATTGCATAGCCATAGGGCCACTAGTACCATGTGCGCATGCGCAAACCCGAATTTCCTGAAACTACGATATCTCAGTTCCTAATTTCGCTCAGGGTAGTTGGGGGCTGACCCAAGACCTATGAATTTCATCTCGGTTGGATCAGTTCTGTCCTACTGCGCAAGCGCAAAGTTAGAGAAACGCCGTTTTTTCGGCGAATTTCAGCCGTTGCGTGAGGGTAAATGGCGGGTTTAAATATTTTCTGCCTCCGTGCTTTGTATTGTCCAAAAATAATTTTCTTTAATTTTTGGTTGCCCTGCATTCTATCGTCATGAGCATGGCGAACCGGTCATTTCTAGTTTTTTGAAAATTTAATGGTGGCATAATGTGAATTCCACGAAGAAGCTTCTGTGCCATGTCCTTGGCAGTGTATTTTTTTTTTTTTTTTTTTTTTTAGCTAGTCAGCCAGGTGTTTACTTTGTAAAAACCTACCTATAATAGATGGGCAAACCTACCAAACCAGCTATTCCAGCTACGTTTCAAGATACGTAGAATCCAAACTCGAAACAGATCCGTCCGTACGCGGCACTTTCCTTAGTTACCATAGACCAAAATTAATTATATTTGGTACATCGGCCCCATTTGGGGTCCAGTTGTGCCCCGAAGCTTGGCGTTACCGTCAGTCTTTTCTAAGGGGTAGAAAATAAGAGATACAATTTTCAAAACGCCCTAGCTCGAAATAGAAAGGTGTATTTTTCCATATTTTTCAAATAGAACACAATTTTTATCGTCGAATGAAACCTCGCGGAGCATTTTAGGGCCAACCGTTCGTTCCTTGTGATGTCTTAAGGGTTGAACGAAAAAAAGAGCAGACACAAGAGTGTGAATCGCAAATCTTCCCGAGTAGGACAAATCGCCGTTCAAAGATTCGCTGACCGAATGCAAATTTTTTTTATTTCACGGATTGTTCACTCTGAGAAGCTTCTTTAGTTACTAAACGTCGTTATGAATGAAGGACTTTATAACTCTCGGTTAATAATAATTACAAGTAGGTACTCATTGTGTTAAGAAATTATTGTAAATCTCGCGATATATTTACGGGAGGTACTTACATACGATTGGGTTCTCTACATATGGGTGATCTACGTAGTATAGAAAATAATAAACCGTTGTGTAATAATTTGCAGCGTTTTAATTTATCTTTAGAAGGCCTCGCAAATTTTCCGGAAATATTTCCGGATTACATTTACACATAGTCGCACCTCTCGTTCGTTAGCTGAACCCATTCATCGAAGATTGTTCACTTCCATTTTTAGTTGTACAGTCTCCTCTGAGTACATGGAGCTATCTGTGCGCTCAACGTGCGGAACTTCCGCTCACGATAACGGCAGTTGGTCTATAGCCTAGCCAAAAGAGGGTTCGACTTGGAAATAATTCCCATTGAAGGAATTTCTTTAAATCTTGTTTGGGGGAGTCTGGGGATGATAAAATCAAAAAGTCCCGATATTTTGGAGGTGAGCTAACATGAGCGAAGCCAAAAACTGACATTTTTTTTACTTTTGTTTTGTTTTTCGACCATATCTCGAAAACTTTATGACCAATCGAAAACAATGTAGAGGGTTAAATTCTGTGTCGATTGAGTACCAATAAATATATTTTGATCCATCCGTAACCGTACAAGCACACGTCAAAGTTACACAATGTTTCCGACCTTACAGAAAAATTTCGATTTTGTATTAGTTTTTCGAAAATCGAACACCCTAAAAATCGCCAAGTTGAAGAAGTTGTCGAGCATGAAATTCTACGTCTAGAGAGTTCCAAAAATAATATTTCTGTCCAATAGTAACAATACGGGCTCCAGTCAAAATTGTACCATTTTTTTTCCAAGTCTCGAGGAAATTTCGTTTCCTGTCGTCGAAAAACTCTGCTGAAAGTGAAAGGTGATTCTGAGTGTATAATAAAGAAACATATGAAGGGATAAAAGTAAGAAATAGTTGAGAAACAACAAAGGAAATTATGATAAACTACACAAGACAAAAAATTACATTTTGGAAACGATAAATTTTGACACGCGAGGTACTTACAAAATTTACATTAACGGTTCGCATATCCATCATCTTCAAAATGGTAAAATATCGTCTTCTTCATCAAATTCAAGGGGAATACCGTTCGTGCATTCCCCTTGACAGTTCTGATAGGCTGCGGTACACCGCATTGCTGCTTTATGGCAGCCACACCTGGTTGTGCTGCAGCCAGTTGCACACTTACAGACAATTAGGCGGATCACATCATCAGGTGCCACTCTTGCCACTTTTTTCGTGGGAATTTGCTGTAATATTCAGTCTTTCAATTTCCCAGCCCCATTCCACTGGAAGAAAACCATTCCCCTACCAGCTCTTGACTTGATGGTACACCCTGTATGCTTGCTGGGTGGCAGCACTTTCTATGGGAGGTAGGGATGAGATATTCGGCTTCATTTTAGTAATTGTTTAAAAAAATGAAGTACGTATACCGTAAATAGTTCAAGTAGGTCCCGCCCTGGGGAGCGCCTTAGAGCTTCAGGAAATAGTTGCAACCTGCTTCACCAGCAGCCTCATGGGTGGAGTTTGGGCTGTTGAAAACTGTACGCTCTTGTACGCTTTTATGTTTCAGAAACAGTTTGAATCAGGTTGATTTCCCTCTCTTTTAGCTGGCGGAGAGGGTATGAAGGAAGAGGGTGGTGTCCTTGAGCCCCGTTTCCTGAAGCTCCTGTGAGGAGAAAACCTAATTTCCCGGTCAGTAGGAGTGACAGCAGTTACAAGCACGAGAAGGGCTACATCCTCTCCATTATGGCTATATTACTTCCTTTCAAACACTTATCGATTGCAGTTTGAGCTATAGGGAGATCTGCATCACTCTCAGTCTCAATTCACTGCAAATTGCTCTTTCTAAGCTGTTTTGCCAGCATGGATTTGATCCTCGTCTTTTCGGCGTTGTTGCTCAGGAAATGGCTTTGATGTACTGTAATTTGGTGCTATCTTCAATTATGATGTTAGCAGATCGCTTGCATCGACGGCGGTGTTCATCTTCTTTAGTTTTGTAAATAATATCCCCATACCCGTCAAAATCGACTTTGCAACTGTTACTAGGGTAATGGTTCAATATGTATTTGACTTGAGTCTAGCATAATAATATATGCGGCAGTGCTGTTCGGTGGCCAAACGACCGTGTGTAGAAGGAAACCGCCGCCGAAGACAAGGTCGTAATTCACCAAATCGAATTTATCTCTTGATGCCTCAAACATGTCATAATTATATGGGTTTTTTCTCGCATCCCAGTTTCATCAAAGAGAGCTAACGGAAATGGAGCCAATTCGTACTGCATGCGTACCTTATTAAATCTTCCTCTTTTTGTTCAAGGATTGGTATCCTCTGGAACAGTAAAATAGGATTACTTACAATTATATTGCCACCAACAGTGATAGTGCAGCTCATTCTTGAAAAGGGAAGAGCACGATCTTTTCGGGAGAGTCTCCCTCCGAAGGCCGAGAGGCCGGTTCCCTTCTCCCGTTTATTATCTACAACCTGCTTCTCTTCAACATTAATAATCTTGGGGTTGTTTGGAGAGGGGTGAAGTATATAGTGGCACTCCAGTTTTTTATGGTTTTATTATTCGCTTGTGAGCCCTTTCGATGCTTCCATCCTCATTTTATTTGTATTCCTCATTTGTGGTCTCATTCCTTAGAGCTAGTTTGTTTGCAATCGGGCACACCACGGAATCTTTCTGATGAATGGTATTTTGGGTGTTTGAACGTGTCAGGCTCGTCCCTTGTGAGCGTTTGGGATTATCATTCTCAGCTCTTTCAGGAAGCCTGGAAGTAGTAGTGTTGGTAGTTCTTTGTGGGAACAGTCTTTCTGCAGCAAATTTTTGGTAACATAATTATTATTATTAACATAATTACTATGTTACCAAAACAATTTGCTGCTGAAAGACTTTTCCCACAAAGAACTACCAACACTACTACTTCCAGGCTCCTTCAAAGAGCTGAGAATGATATCCCAAACGCTCACAAGGGACAAGCCTCACACGTCAAACACCCAGAATGATTCCGTGGTGTGCCCGAATGGAAAACAAACTAGCTGTAAGGAATGAGACCACAAATGACCATGAGGATGGAAGCATCGAAAGCGCTCAGCAAGTGAATAATAAAACCATACAAAACTGAAGTGCCCACTATACTTCACCCCTCTCCAACAATGGGCAAAAACAACAAAAGTAAATGGAATAATGTAGGTCAGATGAGTATTTCATTTCGTACTTATTCCGTTTCACTCAAGTGTTTTGACGACCGGAAACGGAATTCCCTAGGGACTAGAAAATGTTATAATATTGACTAGAGCCCGTATTGTTACTATTGGACGGAAATATTAATTTTTGGTAATCACTAGACGCAGAATTTCATGCTCTATAACTTTTTTATTGTCATTTCGGTGATTTTTGGGTGTTCCTAGAGATATTTTGAAAAAACTAAAGCAAAATGTTTGCTGAGCATCGAAAGTGCTCAGCAAGTGAATAATAAAACCATTAAAAAAAAAACTGAAGTGCCACCATACCACCAAGCCACCACCTCTCCAAACAACCCCAAGAATACAAAAAATGGGCAAAAGTAACAAAAGTAAAGGTAATAATGTAGGTCAGATGAGTACCTATTTCATTCTTACTTATTTCGTTTCACCCAAGTGTTTTGACGACAGGAAAAGTAATTCGCTCGGGACTAGAAAACTGTACAATTTTGACTAGAGTACATCATACTGTGAATATTACCCGGAAATATTAATTTTTGATACTCACTAGACGCAGAATTCCATGCTCTGTAACTTTTTCATGGCCATTTTGGTGATATTCCAGGGTGTTCCTAGAGATATTTTGGAAAAACTAAAGCAAAATCGAAATTTGTTTGGTCATCGGTTATTAGGTTTTTAGGAATGCTCGGCCGTGTTCAACTGTTACACGATGACAACGCGATATCAACTCCACCGGGAACCGGGTCATCTGACTTCGAAGAAGCTATCCACAGATCAGTCCCTTCAGACCTTTTGTTCTTTCTGTTGGTACAGCGACTACCCCACCGACAACTACATCACCATTGATTCAACCTTCTCTCCAAATCTGTGGTTTGGATACGGAAAACAAAATTGCCAACAGTAAATTCAAAAAAGCATAATGTACATCGAGCAGGCCCTCGAATTGCATGCAGCCGGCAAAATTGGTAGGCCACATTTTTTGAGGTGCGTTTCACGCCACTATACATCAGTATAGTTTAACATACTAGTATAGTTTAAAGTATAATTTTGCGCCTGTGACGATGTTGACTAGCTTAACTGAAAAATTGACTTTTCTTGTGTATTCTATTTTTTCGATACTTATCGACAAATGTATAACGGTTACAGATGTATAAAAATTGCTGAGGAGAAGTTCTTTTTTTTTAGTAACACCTGTTCCCGGTGGAATTGAAGTCCGGTGGAATTGAAGGCTACCCTTCTCCCGGTGGAATTGCAGCTCGGTGGAGTTGATAGCATGTCTGGTGGAATTGCATAAACCCCACGATATTATCATCCCCGGACACCCCGAACAAGATAAAACAAAAATTCCTTCTATTGGAATTATTTCCAAGTCGCGGCCTCTTCTGACTGGGCTACTAGCCTTCCTTCATCGGGATTGTTTTGTGCGAATTTTTTAACTGTCGCAGACGAGAGTATTTTTATTGCGGTCTGGTATCAATGAACTCCCGTAAAGATCCATTGTGCTGTTACGGTGTCGTTGTGGTACGAAAAAAGAAGCTATTAGCGATTAAAGAGTGACTACTCATAACCGCTGCTATTTAGTGAGTACTATAATTTCCATTACACCACTATAACATTGCCGTCCTCTCTTACAGTCTAGACACAAAGAACTCACTTCATTTTCACATTTTTTGGTAGGTACTGTGGGCCCCGCTTATAGTGAACCCTCTTAAACTGTTTCGCACTCAGCGTCATCGGCAGGCTGATGATCCTGGTAGTTGTCCACTACCACGAAGAGAGATAGGGGTTGGAGGGGGGAGGGGGAAGTGGTTGAGGGGGGGCATTATTTAAATTTTGAAGCCAAATTATTTTCTTCGAAAATTCGCTAAAATAACCGTGGGCACATCAAATTGACACAACGAACTCCAGAGCAGCTTTCTGTCAGTTGTCCCTGAAGCTGTCCTACAATTAAGAGCGAAGGGCTTTGTGTTTTTAACATACTTTTTTGAGAATCTGAAAGGTGCCCTATTTTTTTAGAATCATAATGCTGTTGTTGCCTTCAGAGAAGGCGTCGCTGATTAGCGAGGTATACAGTTGCACGCCACCGAACAGCCTGTCTGCTCTTTAATCAAACGAGGGGTGCGGTAAGTCTGCCTCCGCCCCAAGAATCGAAACCTTTGTCCAAATATGGGGTTTCCGACCTCGGCGAACCCCTTCTTCAGGCCACTCTGTTTTCGATACTCAGCCGCCCGCAGCTCCCTGGGCGTTGGAACCAGAGGAAATTTGCATCCTTCGGGCGAGTTTGTTTTGCCTTGACAAGTTGCGGTTCTGAAAGGGACATGACATTCTCAGAGCGAACTTGGAGCAACTGAACTGGAATCGCTTCATCTGAGAACCGGTTTGTCAATCGGTGCAAGATTGTTCTGATTCACGAACAACCCCGCGGGCGAGATTCTTATCAATCCTTCTTGGAGGACAACATAGCCAGGTTCTTGATTCCAGACTCCTGTATTCACCATATTTGAACTCTAGGAAACGATTTATCTGACAACTGTGAGAACAAGTAAAGAGCAATGGACCTTATCAGCTGTCAACTATAGACTGATATTATGTCACCTTTCTAAGTTCGCATGTTAGCGCGTAGGTACCTAATAATTCCCGATAAGAACTACCTATGTTTAAAGATCAACAAAGCAATCCAAACAATCAATCGATTTTCTCAAAAACCCCGTCTTTGCATTCAAAGGTGATTTTCTCCCCTGATTTTAACAGTAACATTTAAAATGATTACGCCAATGGAAAGCTGATGAAACGGAGATGTTTTCCCCGTTCTTTTGAAAACTCCTTAGCATTGATCTCTGAAGTTACTGCACTGTATAATTCAACCTAAGTTCATCATTTATTGTTTCGATTATGTATTTACGATCGGTGCTTGCTCGTCGAAGAACTAGTGTGGCAAGTTTTGGGCTGTGCCGTCCCATAAACGCTTTCATACCGACAACTCTGTTTGAATTACTAGTTCAATAATGAATCTCATTCAGTATGTTCATACTGAATGATTTCAAGTTTTTCATTCTAATAAATAATTCATATTTTTAGACGGGAGAAAGTACTCGTATAAATTGATCTCGACGAGAAGAGAATTCAACGCGCTCATCCACATTCCCCAAAATGTGTGAAGTAGTTTGGTATTCATTGCTGCTTACCTCAAGCTCGTAATATTGTTATCGGTTATGAACTCTTATAACGTGCTTCGGAATGTAGTCTCAACCGTTAAGGGACAGGGCTGTTACCAACTGAATTTTGAAGGAGCGATTCTGATTCATGTTGCTATTACGCTTCCAACAGAAGTCAGTCACACGAAAGTAAAAACACTCCATTTTTTTAACATGTCTAAAGACTTTGAAACTCGATTGAAACAAATGTTAACCGTCGAAATACACGATACAACAGGGAAATGCGTTAATGCGACATGCACTAGAATAGCTGGGTATTGAACTCAGCTGTCACCTTGGTCTCTGTCACTCTTGCCGTGACGCCTGTCTGTTCCTGTCTGTTAATATCTTCTGATCC
>JAEMON010000001.1:74116996-74135171 GCA_030264115.1 Lygus lineolaris
AATGAGCGAATTTTCAAAGAATCATTTTAACCGATTTGATAGATGATTCTTACTGGAAAATTTTCGCTGATTCCGAATATACCATAGTGTTCCCATGTTCGAAATCGTAATTCACACAAAAAACCTCAAAAAACATGTTTATTATTTTTCAGAATGGGGAATCACCGTGTATGAGGAAATCACATGTTTTCCGCCTTTGTATTGTTATTTGGAATAAAATAGACTGCCAATACAAAGAAAAAAATAGTTTATCGTTCGGGTGTGGAGAAAACTTGGAATTAAGTATCAGCTGTTTGAATAACAGGCGGAATTCCGAAGGCCCATGGAAACCCTTTAATACGTCACACTAAAAAAAATGAACCGAGAAAGAATGCGCTGAGATCGCATTGAGAGCAGTGAAAATAGGAATAATTTAAATATATATATATATATTTTGAAGAACAATAAATTGTATTTTAACTTTGAGGGAAGATGGAGATGATTAGGGGGCAAAGACGAGAATGGTTCCTTAGGTTCACGTATCCTTCCTGGTACCTACTATAACGGCATCAGGGCGCCATCTTCTAGCCCAAGGCACCTCACTCTTCTTCTTGAGCCTCTAACCCTTAGAGACACCGCTCTTACCACAGCAATTTGTGTATTGACGTGGACCCAATGAGTGACCTGTGAAAGGGGTTTGGCCCATTTTTCAGAGAGCACTTCCGCCATTCTCTTGAGGAAGCAGTCAATCTGCCTGTGCAGGGATCCATCGCACGAAACAACCAGGGGAGTGAACGAACCTCTCAGATCTTCCGCTGCTGTACCATATTTGCGGTGCTTTTCATTAGCTGCATTCTGTGAAATGGTGGAACAGGCCAGGGAGCCGTAAAAGCCGTCTGCGTTCACAACGCGGGTGTCGAAATACGTCGGTCTCTCTTGGCTCCACACACCACGTATCCGTATGTCAGCCACCAATCTCGGGGTTCCATCTGCATTTTCCTGCATAACTGGCTCTAGTCCAACTGAGTTCCAGGCCAGGCTTGCCATTTTTCCACTCTGGTCTCGTATCTGACCATACCCTCTTTTGACTAGTCCACCTTTTTTTCAATTCAGAGCATGACAGAGGTTCATGTGTTCGCCGCATCCATCACAGTGACTCGGTAATTCTCTTGGCTCTTCTGACCATATCTGACGCACAACCCATCTCGGAATTGAGTTGGGGTGAGGTCTAGGTCGTCCCTCTGTAAGGGTACCACCGTCAGCCGCTGTGATGAGTGGCTTTGCGTAATCCTTTCGACGGCCCTCTTTTGGGTTTCAGACAGTGACCGAATGATTCGGTATCTTCGTGCTACCACCCCGGCTGTATTGAGCATCCGCTCGTCCTTTTGAATTTCGCGTATTCGTTCTTCGTGGTGGTTTGTGTCGAAGTTTTGACCAGTTGCCAGAGCTTCCTTCGGCTAATACTCGAGTGGCTTTTTCTGAGGCATTGTAGTATACGGGGGTGGATTTCACAGGGTCCTCCAGAGCCAGGCCTCCAGACTTTAGTGGCAACTCAAATAGTTCAGCTTCCAGGTCGCTCACTGATTCCCCAACTAATGCTGGGACGAAAACCTGGCGGATAGTGTTCCTCAGAGGTTCATATTCGTCATCATAGCCGCCCACTACCCTCTGGGTGAATGCCCATTTGCAAAGGGATTTCTGAAATGCAACGAATCCCGCTTGTGGGCTCTTCTTGGTTGCTTCAGCTAGTTTGCCCACGTTTTCAACCCAACTTTGGACCTTGTTTTTAACGAATTTGTGCTTCAGGTCTGGGTACCAATCACACCACCGAGAAACCTCTGAGAATAAACTACTCTCAGGCCTGAATCTCTGAATGTGGATTGGGCCTCTTCCTCAAGGCCAGGATTTATTATCAGGTAGCTTTTGTTTGCCTCTGGATGGTATCCCCACTTTGGACCTTCAACTTGAAGATGGTTGAGCCACACCTCTAAGTCGCTGAGTTTTCCGATGCATGCAGAGTCATCAGCATACCATGTTTGTTGATAGTTACCACTCTTGAGCTTTCTGATCAGTGGTAGCGTTCCGACCCCATACATTAACATCCCTAATGGATGGCCTGTGTGGTTCCTTCTTGGCTCAGTACGCGTTCGTCACTCTGCCTAAACACTGTGGTGGGGAACCCCCTGTAGGTATTGAATAGAAACCTTGCGCATCAGGGCCACACCAATCTTGCATTCCACAGTGCTAGTGGTCGGCTTAGAGCGTTGAAGGCGTTGGTGGCATCAATGAGGAGCATTCCTTCTGCCTCAGTTTCTGCGAATCTCATAGATATCCCATGAATTGCACTTTCAACGCCTGCCTTTGTTCCTGCACATAACTGGTCAGCCCCACATTCTTCTTTCAAATCAATCCCTGTGACGTGTACCATGGTCTCTGCGCATATTCGCTGGCGAACTTCAACGACCCCTATCGGCCTCACACATGGGTTCTTATCCAGAGCGACACCTCTGCGAGCCAGCAGTGCTTTTATTTTGTCCCATTCCATGATACCGTTTGACATGCGCCTGACCAAAGCTGCAATTGCATCTTGAAGGCGGCTGCTATGCGCTCCGAATCGTAGAAGCATGTCCCTCCAAGTTTCAGAGTCAGTGCCACTCGGATCTGCGCTTCCTTTTAGGAGGTGGGCGACCTTGGCGATATGATCACCGGAAACGTCAATGTCTTCCACTTTGGGTACATCGGTACTGTCTATGAATGCCTCGGGATCAGGTGCCATCTGATTCGGATGTTTTGTTTCCAATATTTCCAGGACCGTTCGTCCATCTGCTAGTCGTGAGGTTGGTTGTAGTAGGTACTCCCCCGCTTGTTTGTCTATCTGTAATCCATCTTGTGGCCTCCCTCAGCATACCTTTGGTGACCAGTCTTGTGAAAACCCTGATTTTATGGTCCTTGTCTATCTTTTTCCGAGTATGTCCTAGCTGTCGATCACTTCGTTCTGCTTCTTTCACTAGCTCCTCAAACTTCTCCTGTCTCCTTAGTGCCATTCTTCTAATCAAAAGCCTTCTGGTATCGTTCCCCGAAGATATGTCTTTAACCCTCTGAAGGCATGTTGTACAAAGTACGAAGACACTTTCTGATCGTTGAGTGCCCTCTACTAATCTTGAGATTTCTTCAGTAACGAAAGAAACAAATTGCCGACTGACTGGGCCAAAAGGAATAGTGAATTGCCTTCCAGTGAGCTTAACTGAGCGGCGCTACCACTTTTCCCAAATCCCGTTTCTATCGCCTCCCGTGTCTTTGTTTATCAGAGGAGCCCCAAACCCTGATACAAACCTGTCCTGAATCTGTTCAGCATCGTTGGATGTGTTTAGTGGAGGCTGTAACGCAGTGGTTGTGGGATGTGATCTGGTAATATGGTTTGCTAGGCCTCTTCTCGTATATTCGCCGGAACAGTGTGGACAATTTACCCGATTTGTTTGAGAGGTTGTCGAGATATCCATGTTGTTGCCTGGCAATCGCTAACCATTTTGTAAACAATAACAACTCCAAAAACCAAATTTCCATGAAAAGATCTACGAATGATGAGAGCATAATAAAAACAACTGATAACACGATAAAAGTTAACAACTCTTCTTCCCCTGCTTCACTCAGGAAGTATAACAACGATTTTGATACTTTCTTTAACTCGAAAACTGTTTCAAACTCGGTTTTTCAACGAAATTTTGAGGAGCACAATTTTTTTGCCAGTGTAACTGTAAAATTCTTGATTGAATTTAAATAATTAATTCATTCAATCAATTTATTAATTATGTAAATTCTATTCTCACTAATCAGGAGCCCAAAAAGTGATGGGCTTTGTGTTTTGTTTTGTTTGGTTGGCATCTTGTACGGAATTGGCCAATGACAGTCGACACCCTATTCAACGTCACTTTCCCGCCAAATTACAATAATAATTTTTTCAATAATTTTCTAAAATTACATATACACCATTTTTGCCTTACGTTGTCATTATTGTTTCTTTTATGTCATTATCTTTAAAAAAAAAGAAAAAAAAATGGTTTCCATGAAAACTGGATAAAGTAAATTTTTGCTAGTTATTGGCCGGATTACTAGCCAGATTCAGTTATTAGCCACACAAATATTATTGCTTAATTCCCGAGTTTTTTTGTATTTGTATGGCTCCAATCGACTACTAGATAATCGCAGATTAAGGAAATATCAAAATAGGAGGACCAAAACAAAGTGGAAACACGTTAAATCCTTAAGAATGAGAGGTAGATTGCTTACCGTTTTCACAAGGAACAGGTGGTTTCGACCGACATGCGATGGGGGCGATCAATTCGAACTGAACTGTGAGGTTTCAATATAGTAACAATGTAAGTCCTTTCGTGCCAATGCCTTCTGTATTAGTACGCGTTAGTATTAGGTTAACTAACAAGAGTACTTGAAACGATATCGGATACATTTGTGACCCCAATAACTGGGGAGTGGCCAATAACTGGTGCCTTTACTCTAATTCCCCATTTGACCCTACTCCAGAAATTCTTGCCTACGAACTCATCCTTCCTTTTGTTATTTTAACATTTTCAATTTTTTTTTGGATTTTTTTAGGTAGAATCCAGGGTCTGATATCGTCTGGAATGACATATACATATATGTATACTTACATATGAAGGGTCAGGGGAAAGAACAGGGAATGACCATTTTTTCTGAATTCGATCTCTATAGCGCATTCTGCTAGTATTCGGAGTCAAAACATTTTTGCATTATGTTAAATGGAACTCAAGGGTGTCGGAAATTTTTTTTTTCTACTTTAACGCGAAAAATATTGATTTTTTTTAGTTCAAAATGAAAAAGCTGTTATTCTAAAAAAAAAAAAAACTTTTTCTGACATTCCTTGTTCTTTCCCCTTACTCTTCAAATGAAAAATGTTGAATTTCAGGAATCGTTTTAGAATGGTCTGAATCATTACACCAATTTTGAAGCTGTTGCAATAGTTGAATTTTCTTCGAAAATTCGCTAATATTAACTAGGTACCTCTAGGTACTCATGTGTTCAACAACAACAATATGATGTAGGACAAATCGATGACCCCAACTTTCTCATCGCCAGCTAGAAATGCGGTAGATACTTCTACAGGTACTCTCGGTTCCATTCCACTTAAAATTCGAGGTACAAGGTTTGATGTAGCGGTGTCCAGGTTGATGCTCGGTTTGAAGCCAGAAATAGCGGTAAACGCGAAGCTGTAAACCCGAATAGTGTACTCGTATTTCCTCTGCCCCTTCGGATTACCCAGTTTGCTATTCCGTCGTCGTTTCTGATGCCTTCACCTGGTAGTTGTTTCTCCATACGTCCGCATCCCGTTCTTGCCGCCTTGTAAACAATTTCCTGCGACATGTTTACCATTTTAGTCGACGAATCTCTCTCTACTTTTTATTTGTTACAGTCAGTATTTCCCAAAAATAGGTATAGGCAAGATTTGCTGGATTAAAGAACAAGAATTTTGAGTGAACTTCATTAGAATGAATCCAATATAGAAATGGTCACCCGATACCCGATGAATCATTTATTATTTTTAACTCTCTATTACCTATTATTATTACTAGGGCCCGGATTTGTACGTAAATAGATACCTATTAGGTCTGCGCATGGTCATTTTTTCTTTCTTGAATAATTGATCTCAGTGAGAGCTTTCCAAAAAGGTGCCACATGAGGGGTATCCTACAAGCAGAAAAGGATCTGGAATTTAATAATGATTTGATGGTTTTTGGAGATGGTTGATCTCCTGGCTTTTTTTGTAGAATTATAGGAGTTTCTTGTATCTTTTGAATAACAGACTCACAGACGCCGTTTTAAAATTGCGTCTATGAGTCCGTTATTCAAAAGATACAAGAACCTCCTTTAATAATGATGACGTCACCGACCGCCCTCTCGCCTGGGGGGACCCTGAACGCCTAAAAAATGCTGACTCCAACCACTAATTTTAATCTATTTTCTGGCTTAACCTTGCCGAATTTTGAGCTGAAAATTCGCTGTTCAAGGTTTTCGAGAGCGCAGAACCCGAATTTGAGGCAGAAAATGCGAATTTCCTAGACATGCGCACAACCTATTAAATTAGGTACCTACCCTACGAATTTTCCCGAATGAATTGCTTTCATTCATTAGCTTTACTGTAATTAAGTACTTAATTTATAACATAAGAGTTTGTATAATTGGACTTACTAAACGAGACAATGTTTTCAACCTCACCATTACCTTTGTTTCAGGGCGTGGGAAGAAAGGATGAAGATGGAAATCGCTACTTCTCTTGAAATACGATCGGCAGGTTCATGTGACCCAAGGTAATGATCGTATTCGTGATCAGACGGGTCGGTGGAAAGTCCTGATACCATAAGATGAACACGGTGGACTCAATGTTGGAGATTCAGCACAAGAGACAGCAAAGCCACGACTCGGGGACGTACCAAGACTGGCCACACGAGGAGCTCAAGGAGACTAATTACAACAGTAACGTGACTGGAGAGTTTGTGACCGTGGTGGCGATTGACACGGCAGAAAATACGCCATCACCCGAAGTGGAGAAGCCGTTCGTCACCGTTCTGTCGATAGATCCATTGAGTCAACCAGAGACTGAGGAAGTCCTAGTCTACAGGCTGCCAGGAGAACGGTTGGGGTTTGGCCTCAAATTCGAAGGCGGCATAAAAACTGTTGAAAAAGTCGGTCGCCTGTACATCCAGTCCTGTGCTGCCGATAGTCCAGCGTCGCGGACCTCTGCTTCATGGGGACCTCTGGTTCCCGGAGACGAAATCGTGGGTGTCGACGGAGTTTTGGTGTCAGACATGACGCGAATCGATTGCGTGAGGGCTCTGAAAGAGTCCAATGTTGTCATCAAGCTGCAAGTGCGGCAGGGGAAAGACCCCAAGTCGAAAATACAGCAGCAGCAGGAATCTCAGGCGCCTCCCATTCCCCCTCGGAAGTTCCCTAGGAAGAAGGAAACCATCGACCCTCCTCAGGGTTTCGACGACAAGAAGGGCAGCCCTCCAGTCGTTCCGAGGTCGCGCGCTAACGTTCCTCAGGCCGAAGTATACACCGACATTTTGTCTCAGGAGCTGCTTCAACCTGTAGAGTCAGAATCCGACGACACTGGAAGCAGCATATCGACTGTCGTCAGCCGAATATCATCCACCCCCACAACCTCGAACTCAAGTTTCTCGGATGCCAGGTCCATTACTTCAATGGACGCTAACATCACGTCACCACCGACTCCTACGTCAAAACACACTCCTTTCGACCTCGACAAAGTCCTGGAGCCGTTCCTCCAGCTCGAAAGGGAGTTCTCCTCCAGCACCATCGACCAGAGCTCCATCTTCTCCAAACTCGTCGAAGCCTCTACTCTAATCGACTCCAAGGAAGAGTCAACTCTGAAGCCTCCAGAGAATTTCCAAGACAGCGACGCTGAGCTCAAAGACGCCCCTGAACTGCCTCCTAAGCCCAGTCCTCGCAAGTCAGAGTCCCTGGAGAAACCCAAGTCAGAGAAGCGGAGACCTCCTCCTCCTCCGCCCCCACGCAATGACAGATCGCTTCATCCAAATCCCGTCGAGACACCGTCAGCAAGTCATCTCCCCAGGCTGATAGACTTCGTCCCCAAAGACAGGACAGATCTGGTCGTTCCCAGCCCTCTCCTCGCAACTGAGACGTCCACCAAACCCGTGTAAGTGTTTTTTCCTCAATATCTTTAATAAAACATCTGGTGCAAGACTTCACTACTTTCCTCACCCGGCGTAAAAACCTGAACAATGGCTATTTTTGCGGATTTTAACGCTGATTTCAGCCCTCAATCTAGTTTTGTTGAGATGAGGGGTATTGGTTTCTACCTGTTAGAAGAGTAAGTCCTGTGAATTTCTTCAAAATCGTTAAAGCAGTTTGGGAGAAAAGCTGGAAAATGGGCTAAAAACGACGTTTTTGCACCTATTTGGAATATCCCCCTTCCTAATAATTGACCTGGAGGGCTGAAATTCTCAGGGTCTCATCCTCAGAGATGTAGAAACCAATCCTCGTATTCGGAATTTTTAAATCATTTTCGTAGGTGCCGCTATTGTGTTCATATTACACGTACGTACACACACACATACATACATCCGGACTTACATAAACTTTTCCAAAACGTGGAGAAAATTGATCTGATGTCGATTAGGACCAGGTTTCTGCTGATCGCAATACTTTCCTTTCACCTGAGGTGGGCTGAGGAAAGTAAAAATTTCAATTCCATTCAAATTTAATCAAAGAAATATTTTCACATTGCAGAACAAAAATAGTATACAAGAAACATTTATCCTCATTCACACAAGCAAAAACTAACATTCCAATCCTATCAACCTATGACACAATTCAGGGTGCTCCAGACCCAATGGATCGTTCATTTCAGTTATTTTCTACGGGATACTAAGGAAATGATTAAAAACTATCCTTCATGAATGTTTCCATGATCGAAGAGACAATTAGTGGAACAAAGTCAGCAAAACGTAATGTTAGTGAGAATCAGAGTTGAAGTTTATATAATATTGTAATTAAATTTGTTTTAGAGTTTCTCGTTGTTTTATTGTAACTCCAAGGTGATGAAATGATGACTTTCCTTTAGTATCCACTGACGCGAATGAATCGAACTTAGCCTTAACTCTGTGCTATAATATCACATTGATAATATGATGGATAGGATTATGTACCTACCTACATAACACCCTTCGTCAAGTCAATTATTGCAACAGCTTCAACGGAAGAAAGTGCTTTGTACGTCACATTGCACCTTCTCTCATTGAGTCAGTTCGAGAAGGTCTCAAAAACAATATGAATTTGATGCGCTTAACACTTTCTCCCATTCCGTATATTTTACGATTTTGTTACATAACACCTTCTTCCGTGAGCTACCTATCTTCAAAACGGACGGTTTTAGAGGCTCGGAACCATCACCACGTGAAAGAGTATTCATTACATTATCCTCCGTGAAGAGTATTCATGTCCTAAAACCCTACTTTCGACAAAAATATTACATAGTACCTTCGTGTCTTATTTCCTCGGACGCAAATACATGAATGGTGCGTGTATAGTGTATACACAGGTATGCGTACAATCTAGGCGTGCTGCTTTTGATTTCTGGTTCTACGAGCTTCAAACAAACCACCTGCTTATGTGTATGGTGGCATAAACCATCCATAAAAACTCGCCTCCAACTCAGGAATAAATTCCATTAAATAAACTTCTATGTATCCATTTATGCATAATTCCGCTCTTGGCTCATAATATCAGTAGATGTGTTGTATACATCTTACAGTATTATTCTAGTCTTTCCGCTCAGGTGCTCATGCTCTCCTGGTCACCCTTGTATGATGTTCAATATTGGTGTAGGTACAGCTGATGTAGGAGCTCACTTTTCCACTCAGCTGATCTAAAGGCTCAATTTTCGACTCAGCTGATCTAAATGCTCAATTTTCCACTCAGCTGATCTGGGCGCTCATTTTTCAACACACCCGATCTTGGAGCTCAGTTTTTGACCCAGCTGGTCTTTGAGCTCAATTTTCAGACTTAGATCATCTACAAGCTTAATTTTCGACTTAGCTGGTGTGGAAGCTCGATTTTCAACAAAGCCGATCAGCTGATCTGAGCACAATTTTCGATGCCGCGGATCCAGGAGCTCAATTTTTGAGTCAGTTGAACAGTGAGCTCCATTTTCGACCCAGCTCATGTTAAAGCTCAATTGTTGACTCATCTGATCTATACAGGGAGTCTAAAATTTAATGAACCAGCCATTTATTTCTGTATTTTGGCTCCTAGGAATAAAATCCAAGCGGTAACCCCCCTTGATGTTTCACGAGAAATTCACTTATCACATTTTTGCGCGCCACACTGGCTTGATTTTCGACTCAGCTGATCTCTGAGCTCAATTTTGGAACTGGCTAATCTAATAGCTCAATTTTCGACTCACCCGTTCCATAAGATGAATTTTCGACTCAGTGGATTTCGGAGCTTATTCTTTTATTCAGCTGATCTATAAACTCCATTGTCGACTAGATTTGTTATTGATTTAGATTCTCATCAAGATTCGAAAAACATGCATACAACGAAAAAGTTCCATTCATGCACCATGAGTTGATGAGCGAATTTTCAAAGAATAACTTTACCCGATTTGGTGGGTGATTCTTATAGGTAATTTCACGCTGATTCCGAATATACCATGCGTTCCTATGTTTAGAATGGTAATTCACACCAAAAACCTCAAAAAACACGTTTTTTAAAAGAGATCTTTGACTCTAAATGTTCAAAATTTGACCCCTTGGAGTACTCCAAAAATTCTGGCCTTTCTTTTGATATTTTTGATATTTCAAATTTTTTTGGATTTTTTATCTCGATCCCTCGGGCAGATATCGCGTGGAATGACACATAGGTATATATGAAAAAGTGTCGAATTTCAGGTTTTTCTTCCATGAAGAAAATTTTCAAAAAATTGCATTACAAAAATTTTGAAGCCATTGCAAGAGCTTCATTTTCTTCGAAAATTCGCTATAAATGAGTAACACTCGATTAAATAGAATACCAATATTGGCTTTCCAATAATGGTTCCGACAAACATAACTGAATGCTATGTAAGTTCGCCCCCATTATAAAAATAACCTACTACCGAAAAGGTAAATTCCGACCTCACCGCTCAGTTCATTATTTCCCCGTTCCCACAGAAAAGTGCTTGTATATGCGGCGCTTCTTCCACACCATTTTCCGTAGAGAATGCAGTCCGTCGTCTCCCATTCGAAGAGGAATGTAAAATCGTCAACTCCTTTTCCAGTGATACCGCGTCAGCAGGTTTCTTTTATAAGTCTTTGCCCGTCACGCTCCAGTCGACCACAATTACCCGTGTGGATAACATACACTTATTGTTACTTGTACGCATTCCCTGGGAGGTGGCTCACGATGATCTTATGGTAATGAAAGCACTTTTCATCTAATTTCTACAAGCGAACCAAACTATAAATATTAGGTTAATTACCGAAATTTCGGAGTAAAGTTCCATTCATGCAGCATGAGTTGATGAGCGAATTTTCAAAGAACAATTTTAACCGATTTGGTGGGGGATTCTTACAGAAAATCAGACGCTGATTCCGAATCTACCATATGTCCCTATGTTTAAGATGGTACTTTACACCAAAAACGTAATAATTAATTAATAAAAAATAAAATAATAATTAATAAATTACAAAAAAACACACGACTTCGACCCCTTGGAGTACTCCAAAAATTCTGGTCAACGAAATCATCCTTTCTTTTGATATTATTGACATTTTAAAATTTTTTGGATTTTTTATCTCGATTCCTCGGTCAGAAATCGTCTGGTGTGGCACATATTATTTATATATACGCATCAACGGATACTTCACTCTTGCACTTACCTATTTAGCTCTCAAATTTTGAATTGGGAAAAATTTGAATCCCAGGACGCTTACTCCCAAAAACCCAAACATCTCAGGACTTCTTATGGGGGTGAGCATGGAAGACAATAAGGCGGCTTCTTCCATGTTCATTATTTGAGGTGTTTGGTATCAAAACCGGATAGTTCCACAAAACTAGTTTTGAACCCAATATTTCGAGAGAATAAAATTCTTTGGTCAAACTTGTGAAAAATGTGAAAAAACAAATTTTCGAAATTTTGGAGCTATCCGGTTTTGATACCAAACGCCTCATTTATTGTGTGGTTTTGGTAGGTACCTTCTTCTCCGATTAGTTTCACTTTAAGGCTGAATGTCCCACGCCACCAATAATCAAACGTTGTAGGTCTTTAATAACGTGGTTCAGTAACTAAGGAAGCTTATAAAAGTAAATGGTTCAGTGAAGAAAAAAAAGTTCTATTTGATCAGCTGATCTTTGAACGGGAATTCGGCCAACTCGGAGGATTTGCGATTCACACTCGTGTTTCTGCTCTTGTGTTTCGTTCTGCCCTTAACTCCTCACAGGGAGCGTACGTTCGATCCGAAAATGCTCCGCGAGGTCTCATTCGACGCCAAAAATTTTGATCTGTTTAAAATCGATAGAAAAACATACCTTCCTATTTGAAGTGTTCGAGCTAGGGCCTTTTTGTAAATTACATCTCCCTAATTCATACCCCTTAGAGAAGACTTGAAGTAATGCCAAGCATCGGGGCACAACTAAGCTGTAAGCTGGTACACCAAAGTTCATAAATGGTAACTAAGCAAAGTGCCGCGTTTGGTAGACGGGCGAATTTTTTATTATTATTTTTAATTCGATTTTTGGATTCTACTGATCTTGAAACATCAAATTTTGAGGGGTGTTCAAACAAATTTTTTGTGTGCTCCATTCCAAAGGTTCATTATTGGAAATAATAAACCAATAGCTTAGTTATGGAACAAGAAATATAATTGTCTTGGAGTCAGCCCCCAATCACCCTCCTCATTTGATCGAGATCAGTCCATTAGTAACTGAGAAATTCTTGTTTCAGGAAATTCACGTTTGCGCATGCGTATGCGCTACTAAATGTCCGATGGTGATGAAATAAATATGGGGCTGTCACGGGGCTAGCCCGCACAATCTTTGAAAATTTCGCCGAAATTGGTCGAGGTTCCGGATATGAATATGGAACCAACGCGGGCCCAATTCGCACATCCCTGGGAATGTCATCATAATAGGACCATAACTTCATATAGTTTTGCCCGGGACAAGGAATTGACCACTGACAGACAGACACGGAACCAAACGTGTTCATAAACTTCTGAAACGTAAAAAGCAAGTGGAAAATTTGATTTTGGAGGACACCATTTTTTTAATTTCTAGACCGCATACATCAGTGGGGAGTTTCACAGCGTCGGCACAACGACAAAACCGCGAATCTGCAACTTTGTTTATTTTGTGGTAAGGCAATATTTGAGACCGGCTACCTCCAATCTGTTATAGAAGAAATCATCGTCCGTGAATAACCACAGCTACGGGTTGATTTTTGGAGTAGCACTTTCACGAAACTGTCAAGCTACCCAATGCTACAAGCTACAATGACAAGAACGCAAAATAGAGTTAGATCCGATGGTTTGCCATTGCGTGGGGGAAATATGGTGCAGATTGGCGTTTTTGTTGTTGTCATTGTAACCATAATTAACACATTCATGATGCTTCTCTCCTTCATTAACTAGCACCAATAGAAATACATATACATCGGAGACACGCCTTCTAGAAAGGAGCAATGCATATTGAATAATATTGAATAAACCCCCTACCGTTCGATTATCAGGTGGAACGTCGGATATTGAAGGGGGTTCACAAACAGCTGCGAACATCTCCAATCAAATTGCTTCCTCAATTCCAAAGATCGGAAAATAGGAAGCTGTGTATCCGTGCAAGAAAAAAATGTGTCTTCCAAAATCAAAATGTCCACTCGCTTTTTACGTTTCACAGTTAGGTTGCAATTTTGGTTCCGTGTCTGTCTGTCTGTGTGTTGTCTATTCCAGGCAAAATTAGGGTCCGATTTTGATTAAATATTCAGGGACTGTTCGGATTGGCCCCTAGAAGGTCCTATATTAATTTCATCGCCGTTGGACCATTAGTAGCGCGTGCGCATGCGCTATTGGAATTTACTGAAGCTACGGTTTCTCAGCTCCTAATGGACAGATTCCGCTCTAATTCGGAGGGTTGTTGGGGACTGACTCCATGACTATTGCCTATGAATTTCGTCTCGATTGTATCAGTGAGAACCTCTGCGTATGCGCAAACTTGAATTTGTTGTCATAGGGATAACTCCGGAACTATTGTGACCAATTTCTCTGAAATGTTCACTAAGTGAATTCTGTCCGGAGTTTCATTTCCTGGGATTGTACGGAGTAGCCCCTAGACAGGCCCCTATCAATTTCATAACCTGACGACGAGGTGCTTGTGCGCATGCGTAACCGTGAATTTTCCGAAACTACGATTTCTCAGTTCCTAATGGACCGATTTCGCTCTAAGTCGGAGGGTAGTTGGGGGCTGACTCCAAGACTATTACCTGTGAATTTAATTTCGGTTTAATCAGTAATATAGCTATGGCGCAAGCTCAAACTTGAAATTAGTTGTCTTAGGAACAACTCCGAAACTATTCGACCAATTTCGCCGAAATGTTCTCTAAATTCTATACTACGTCCATGTTACAAAAGAGAGGAAGCTATACTGCCCACTTAACTTGGCAGACGTGTTTTATAAGTCGTGAGGCGAACGACAAGGGCCCAGCATTTTCCCCAATTTTATTATAAGTTCAAGGGCGGGAGACGATATTGTTTATCTTCCCCAGATACCGGTCGTAGCGATCTTCCTACCACCTAGCGGGTAATGGAAGAACATTCTGAATCCGAGGTTCGCCGTCAGAGCGCGTGTGAATCGTCAGCTGAGCTCCATTCCTTCCACTCGCCAACTTTTACTTTTATTTGGAAGAAGCTGTTCGTTAGTATTTTATTGCTTCGTACTTCGTACTTACTCTATTTTGCTTCCAAGTCTACCAAAAGTACCGGAAGCTTTGACTTCACTTTCGTGAGGTGAAACTTTGTCATTCTTTCAAAATCAAAATTTCCTATTTCCTACCTACTTGCATTTACGTGTTGAGCCTTTCTGGAGAAATTTGGTTACGTCCGTCTGTCCTGGAATGCATTGTAATTTTTGTCGCACGTTGTCTTAAACGAACCTTGCGATTTCCATAAAATGCTCACAACTGATTATCTCTATACCTACTGCCCTTTGAAAGAAGAACGCCCCTCTTCAAATTTTCGAATTTTTTTAGGGTGATACAAAAAATGGACCACTTGGAGAAAAAACGTCTCAACAAGGTATGTGTTTTCTTCAAATGAAAAACACCTCAACTCCTCATTTAAAACGCCTCCCCTAGCGCTACTCGTTGCCTTATTTTGATGGAAAAGTTCCATTCATGCAGCATGAATTGATGAGCGAACTTTCAAAGAATAATTTTAACCGATTTATTGAGTGATTCTTATAAGGAATTTCAAGCTGATTCCGAACATACCTATGCCCCTATGTTTAATATGGTAATTTACACCAAAAACCTCAAAAACTTTTGACTCTAAATTTTTAAAACTTGACACCTTGGAGTTTGAATTTTTTTCTAAAGAAGTTTGGATCGAAGTTTGGATTTTTGTCTAAAATAAAAGGAAAAAAATTCAGGAATTCCATGAAGAAAATTTTCAAAAATTTGCATTACTAAAATTTGCCATTGCAATTGCTTCATTTTCTTCGAAAATTGGCTAAAACGCCTCAGTGGGTTGAGAAAATGCCGAGCTGAGGTGGTTTTCCTTCAATCTGAGGGCTTAAAATTCAGGTTGAGGTGTTTCTTGGATTCTCGGCATCCTCGAAATGGACCATCTTTTTAAAAGTTTAACTCCTCACAAGATAGATGTGGCAGTTTCACCTCTAAAACATAGCGATCTAAAAAATACCTCAAATTTTTTCTTGATTTTTATTGCACTCAATTCAATTGGGGTTCCATCGATTCACCAACAAAACTTTGAGTCGTAAGAATGATCTGGAGTGAACTCATAGCGAAGTTGAGCTGGTAAACTTTGAAACTGATTTCTGAAATCCTATTTTTTGAAGAGAGGCGTTCTTCAATTTAAGTGGCAACATCCCTTGTTTCGAGGTTGGTGGGAAATAGGTACCTTCCTAGTTCACAGTTTGAGAACCAATCTCAAATTATTTTAATTTAATTTTATTTATTTTTTATATTAATGCATATTGTTACAACTTAAACGTACTTATTAGGTAATACCAGCATGAATATAAAATTTACAATGCTTCCTCAATGATCAATTGTTCCATGGTTCCATCAAGTTCTCTCCTAATGGTTTATTGGTATACAATTTATAAGCCTCACTCACCAGACTAGAATCTCCCAGCATGAAATCCAATTTTCCTATTATAGGCCATTTTTCTATTATTTTCCTATTCTATGTAGATCGTTGGTACAGACGATCCTATGGCCTATTAACAACTGTTGATTTACCTATTGGATATTCTGATTACCAACCTCAAATTTCGGAAGGTGGAGCTACATGGACTTGGAGCTTTACCTTTGGTAAAATGGTAAAATGTATGGAGTCAGCTGTTCTATCAAAATCAAAACATCTCATAAGAACTATTGATGGAAGAGCTTGAGGAGGATTTTGAAGGCCTACCTGTCTCATTTGTAGCTTCTCTTTCCTCCAATAAATCAGGTGTTTTATTCATTATCAAATGTAGATTTGTTTTGCGTTTTGGTTTTATTTTTTAGCGCAATTTCACGATTGATTGGTGATTGTTCTCTCGTATTGTTTATCTACTCCATACGCTGGCCATTGGTCACAATACAATGCAATTTCTGGGGATCTACTGCATCAGGTACCTTCTCCAAAAGGAAAAAATCGCTGATAATGCGATCGAAATAGGCAAAGTACCTAGCAAAGGCGGCTTAAGGGTGAAGTTTTCTAGTCCAAGCCTCATTATGTGCTCAGATAATAGAAGTGATAATCTACACTGATACACTTGATGTACTAAAAAGTTTTTTTTCCTCTAAATTTGGCTTGGATTCATCCAATGATAAACACCTTGTTATTTTTTATATTTTGTTTACAATCTGCGTTTCTATGGACATATATGTAGACTCCAACGGAGCTCATCTTTAGGTTGACCTGTTATAACAAACCAATGGTAGCGTGTGCGCATGCGCGAACTTGAATTTCCAGAAACAACAGTTCCTGTGCTCCTAATGGCCCGATTATGCTCAAATTCGGATGCTCCAAGACCCAGAATCCAATCCCACATCCCATTCATTGCTACCTATGAATTGCGTATCAATCGGAAGAGCTACTACTATTCTACTCCGGAACTATTCTGCCTATTCCTTGCACTTTTCACTACCTAACTGATCTTATACTTTCTTGTTACAAAAGTGAGGAAGGTATTATGCTGCCAATCCAACTTTGAAGACGTTTTTACTACCATTGGAAAAAGTACGTCAAAATTAGGGGAATCCGTCAAAATCTAATTTTCGAACATTTAGCTATATTTGCATTTTTGTTTCGAAAATCGCTTATTGACGGTTTTAGAATTGGACAAATATAATGCTTCATTGGTTCTCTCCAATAATTATAAATGTCGAAAATTGGGTAGGTAGCTTTGTCTCGCGTCATTATTGTTGGGTTGAATAATGAACTATTTACGCAGCTGACTCATTATTCAACCCAAACAAAATGCAAATAGTTGGCGTGATAATCAGATTATTTCAGGATCAGTTTCTTCTTTCTTCACAACTCGATCGAGTTTTCTTGCGTTTCCGTGAGTTTTTTTTTACATTGAAAATAGTAGTTCTGATGTCATCCTCCATCAGTAGCGGCATAAGACTACAACAGGCATATTCACAGTTGTCTATTCCATCCGCCAAATATGCTGATGTGATGTCATTAGTGAAGAAATATGTCCCCCATTGCCATCAGGACGGTTATGCTGCACTGTTATCCTCTCAAGACACATCTGCAGAACTCCGCCCTGCATCTTAAGAGGACTGAGAATGATGGATATTATTTTTTCAAGGACAACTAACCACGTAGTGCGTAGTGGTCCCGTTTAATCCCGTTCAGTGTAATTTTATTTAAAAAAAAAACAACAACTTTTCTTCCCATGCCTTAAATGATATTATTTTGATGCAATAAACACATATCTACCTATTATCATCTTGGGACCACTGTGTAGATTCATGATATTGGGTAAGAAACTGAAAGTGGGTTTCATTTTCAGAGAGAGGAACAGAGGCCGTAAGAAATTATTAGAAAAATGATTGGTTGGAAAAATGAGCTACCTGCAATCTTGTACGCCCCTTGACGACACGAGCAAGCTAATGAAAAAAATTAAAGCATATAGAATGGAGTTGTACCTACTCATAGTTAATTGTAGTCATTGCAATTTTGAATTTCTGAAGGAGGATTTTCTGAAAGGTTTTTTTCAATTTCCCAAAACTTTGATAAATTGCAGATCGCTCGTTCTAGCGAATTTTCGAAGAAAATGAAGCCATTGCAATTTAAAGCATTGAAATTTAAATAATTCATATTTGTTGAAAATTGTCTTCATGGAAATCCGTTTCATATATGTATGTATTTATATGTATATAATGTTGAGCGGATCCTGTAGTAGGTCCGTT
>JAEMON010000001.1:74140576-74152147 GCA_030264115.1 Lygus lineolaris
AACCGCATCAAAATTGATCAAAAATTGGCTGAGGAAAATGGGAAAAACTGAATCAAATTGGTCCTTGGGATATTAATTGACGGATATTGAGTACAGGGTTCATGGGAATAGACCTAAAAACAAATGGATATAACTCAAGATGTATTAAAAGTACAAACCTTATATTTACATTTTCTGGTAGGGAAATTAGTGCCGTTTTAAGTTGTATAAATTACATCAACCATATGGCGTCCATCTTGTTCGTATTACGAAGCAAGCCTTTTGAAAACGTTTTGGTGGACCTTAAATTCGTCCAAGGTTTGGATATGGGTAGTAAGGTCGGCCGTGTGATGTTTTTTCATCGTGGTTAGTCGGGATGCGGCCCAGGAGATAGGAATACGAGAACTATTTCATCATGCCAAGTGCTGTATTTACGTTTCGTACGTCAACTGCGTACATTATCAAAAAAACTTGGATGTAAAATAGAGTGGATCATCCAAGGAAAACTCGAACACGTCAATGACCCTAGTGGCCAAGCAGCACAAACCAAGCAGTCATACAAGGGCCGACAGGTTGCATATATCAGACTACATCAAGCAGTAAACAGAAATCTATCAACAAAACTTTAATTTAAACGAATTGGCCCACAGCCCCAAAAAGGTAATCTGTTAAAAACAATGAAAAAAGTCCCCTTGAGGTCCTTGAAAATTGAGGTCCGAGATCAGCTGAGACGAAAATTGAGCTCCCAGATCAGCTGAGTCAAAAATTGAGCTCAGGGATGAACTGAGGGGATACCCACACATGAAAATGTCTCACTGTGTTGCGGACTTGTAGGTACGAAATGGATTTAAAAAAAAAATTTAGTTTTATTTTTTCAAAGTTGCGTATTTAGTTGAATTTCCCTGATATTCATTCCCAGATTTACCATCACTATGCAATATGGCTCTGCATGCTCAGAATGTAATAAGAAAAAATAGTATGCTGGCCTTCAAGGAAGATATAATTCGTAACAGCCGACATTGTATTGCAGCTCCCAGAATGTTGCACGAATGCCAGAAAGTAGGCGAGCATGCCTCTGAATAAATTAAAGTTGACACCAGCGCTGTGGGAGGCTCATTAGTAAACCTGCTGTAAAAGACCGGAATCAAGGACGACCGTCGCGTCAGTGGTATATGAAGGGGGTTCCAGTTTATGTGTGATATGACTGCAGTTACGTCATATTTAGTACCTACTTCTTATAAGGGAGGGAGAGAAGGCATCCCAACATCCTCAGTAATTTACGACTCCAAGACGCCACTCTTGGTCATGGACCGACCATCTCTCGCCGGGAGTTGAAAGCTCGCAGGAGACTGAAAACGGCAACGAGGTCCCCCAGTAGGTTTTCCGACGGTTTACGAGGTACCTGGGATTACAAAAGACGCCACATTTGAGCTCATCAGATGAAAACTATAAATCCCGCAAGGTCGCGCTAAGGCTGAGAAAGTGCAAGATTCACCACCCAATTACCATGGTTTTACAGCTCAGCCTCACTCATCAACGTTGGCATCTCCAGGCGCGACGAGATGAGAGGCTGATGTCTGGACCACTTTTCCCTCTGCTCCACCGTTCGAGTCACCGGTGACCTCTATCAGATATATTCAGGGACAGTTTATTGATTCTCTAGTTAAAAATCCAAATAGGTAGTCACTGTTTAACGTTAATAAGAGATTTTAACTAGTCAGAGTTTGGAATCAGTTTATCAATCACTGCTTGTCAGCCAGTTTAGCGTTTTAGCATGGGGAAAACAATGTCAGCCGGGGTGGGGGGTCCAAATTTTCCCAACTCCACCAGCAAAATTTCCCAACTTTCAAAAAAGAAAAGAAAAAAAATGAATGAAAAATTAAATGATTATTATTATTTATTAAATGTTTCAATTCAATATCCACGATGTTTATCCCTTGATTATTGGTCGGCTTTTAGGCTCCTTCTAGCTGGAAAATCCAACATGGGATGACGAAATTATGACCTCATTGATTTGGGAACTGCTAAAATTCTAACGTCTTTTATTTTTTACTATTATTTTTGTCTATCTTCACGGCCCGAAATTTTCCAACTTTTCCAAGTCGAAAAAGCAGCGAAAAGTTGGGAATTTTGAAAAATTGTCACTTCAAAATTAAGATTAGTCCAAGTCTGGATAATACAAGCAGGACTGTTCCCTTACTTGGGAGAAATCCAGCTTTTTTGAACCTTTCAAAAAACTCAGAATTTCAGAGTACCACTCCAAGTCATGCATTTTGGGAAATCCCAACCTTCCCCTGGTTCTTTCCCTTTTCTTATTCCCTCTCCCTTTCTTGTCTCTCATTTTTATTGTTTGATTTCTTGAATTTCACCCATGATCTAGTTTCTCATCAAAGTTACGGTACTGATGATGACTTGGAGGCCATGGTTACAAAACTTCAACCGAATGATTGCACTGCGAGCGCAT
Organism: Lygus lineolaris; assembly: GCA_030264115.1. Taxonomy (NCBI): domain Eukaryota; kingdom Metazoa; phylum Arthropoda; class Insecta; order Hemiptera; family Miridae; genus Lygus; species Lygus lineolaris. The sequence goes on from JAEMON010000001.1 coordinate 74,143,020, forward strand.
TAGGTACAGCGTGAGGACAGTGACTACTGAGTGGGGGGATCCACCCCATGAAAATAATATTGATCCAAATCCCTGGTGAAAATAAAATAAGCCTATTTTGCAGTCATTTTGCAAACGGATTAGAAAGTTCTTGTGGTCGTCCCAAGCTCATCTAGCGTTAATTGCCTCGAGGGCTTCTCCTACCCAGGGAGGACCCCGACGGCCATGGGTTCTTCCACAGGTAGTTAAGCTGGTGGAAAAAACGAAAATTCCTCCTAAAAAAAAACAAATACTTATGTCATGGAATATCTCTTTTCCGCCAAATCAACGGAAATATGTCATTTTGGACCAAAACGGCCAGAATAGGTCATTTTCGTATGTTAACATGTCAATATGTCATTTTCCCATCACTGCAATTGCATGCGTAGTGACTGAAATATATCACATAGCGATGGAATTCATATTAGATAACCCGCTCAATCTATTCCTGAAAATTGCAACGAAATCGTTCTGATAATTTTGAAGATTTGCCTCTGACAATGAATTTCAATATTGTCCGTGCGCAGTGACTGATCCAATCACAATCTTAGGCAGTCGTATTGAATCCACCCCTCAACTACCCTCCAATTTTGAGCCAAATTATGCGAGAAATCGGTATTTTATGAAATTTATGTTAGCGCATGCGCACAAGCTACCGTTGGTTCGACGGAATTTAAATTCATGGGATACTGTGTAGGTGCTGACCCGCATAATCCCTGAGAATTTCATCAAAATTTGTCCATATTGCTTCCCAGTCTACCAAGGTAGCGGAAGCATTGATTTCACTTTTGGAATGTAAAAATTTGTTTATCTCCAAAATCAAAATTTCAACTCGCGTTTTACGTTTTAGACCTTCCTGAACAATTTTAGTTTCGTGTCTGTCTGTCTGTGTGTCCCGGATCCTTGCAACTCGCATAACTTCCACAATTTCCATCCGATTTTGATGAAATTTCCAGGGATTACGCGGGTTAGGCTTAGATGGTCCCCTATGAAATTCATCACCAGCCAACCAATGGTAGCCTCTGCGCATGCGTAAACGTGAAATCCTCGAAACATCAATTTCTCGCGACCCAATGGTCCGATTTCGCTCAAATTTTGAGGGTAGTTGAAGATCGAAGGTTTGATTATACCCTGCGAGTTTCATCAAGATCGGATCAGTGGTGCCCACAAGTGGTGTTTTTACTTACATTCCTTCGGTAGTTAGGTGAGGAAGAAAAACATAATAATTCAACCTCCCCGTCAAAATATGATGTCCGACTTTAAAGTACGGAGGATACGAAATTTGAAATCAAAAAGTTCCATTCATGCAGCATGAGTTGATGAGCGAATTTTCAAAGAATAATTTTTACCGATTTGGTAGGTCATCCTTATAGGAAATTTCATACTGATCCCGAATATACCATATTTATGTTACTACGTTTAAGATGGTAATTTACACCACAAACCTTGAAAAACACGCTTTCTAAAGCCATTTTTGACTCTACATTTTCAAAATTAGACCCTTTGGAGTACTCCAAAAATTCTGGCTAACGAACTCATTCTTTCTTTTGATATTATTGACATTTTAAAATGTTCGGATCATCGGTGATTTTTATCGCTTTATAGCGGCTTTTAACCACTCAAATCCTAATTGTTTGATTATTTAGTTCTTCAGTACTGTAAGTAATCTGCAGCGGAATATTTTGGTATGTTTTCAGGATTGTGGGTACAGAGCTGAAGGAAAAAGGCGCAGACGAAGAAGTGGCTACCAAACCTGAGCCAGCTGGAACCGAAGTTGAAACCACATTCGATACAGGTAAAACTCGATAGGATTACTTGGATTACGTATAGGTGTCAAAATCAGGAGTTCCTATTTCAAGTATTTGCGATTTTAATCGAGATTTGAAATACATTGCTGGGCCATAACTCAACTCCTGGCAACCCTGCTGACAACTGAAGCTCATCAGTCTACTGTAATTGCTTCAATGGCAGGGTGATGTTTGATAGAAATGTCTTGGAGGTTAACATATTTTTACTTCTTGCACGAATAAGTAACTAGCTTCTTACCTTCGGTCATAAAGAAGCAAAATACAGAAATATTTCCAATAAACCCCTGATTCTGGTCGAAAACCGAATCTCTGGTGATTTGATGTGATTCCTCAACTATTTTCTCGTGCTGAATCGAAATATTTGGTTTATTTGGTGATCAGGATTGATAGAAATGAGTTGCCAAATTTGTTCTAAAAATAATGTTTATCAACCAACAAACTTTTTCCTCATGTACTGATTCCCACGTATTGCTTTCGTTCCGATTCAAATCATGCACAAATAATTCCTGAAAATTTCATCAGAATCGGATGGAAATTGTGGAAGTTATGCAAGTTGGAAGGATTCCCGGACACACAGACAGACACGAAACCAAAATTGTTCAGGAAGTTATAAAACGTAAAAAGTGAGTTGAAATTTTGATTTTGGAGGTAAACAAATTTTCACCTCACAAAAGTGAAAATACCTTGGTAGACTCGGAAGCAAAAGAGTAAGTAATGAAAAAAACAACAACAACCAATAGGTACCCTCTATTTATTCAAAACAAGTAGGATACGTCGGCTTACGAGTGAAATTCACTAAAGTCAATTTTTTCAATTGCCGGTTTATTTGCTACTCCTATGTATTTTTTGACGCCTGATCGATTGGTGAGGTCAGTTTTCCTCAGTTTTCCTCGGTCAGAAACCGAGGAACGGTTTCCTTGGAAACTGCAAAATACTTAGTTATCAAGCCAGCATTACAAGAATTATAGACAGGAGAAATTCATCAAGTCGTTATTTTGGGAATTACCGAGACTGAAAATATTTCTTAGACTGAAAATATTATTAGTGAATTTCTCAAGTGAAAATATTGATGCCCTTCTGCCCATGAAGAGGAGAAATTCGCTAAGTGACTTGAATGGAATAATTTTTGAATAATTCCTGTGGATCTTAAATGAAAATACCTACGTGATATACATTTTGGCGATTCACCAACCCATGGCTTCAGTTTGCTCGACTAAACGTTGTTTCTAGCAATTTTATTCTAGTAGAATTTCAGAATGACTGTGTGAAATAAAACCAACTTGAAGACAAATAAAGAAGAGTTTAAAATAAGAATGAATAAGAAGTTGGAATTAGAGAAACAAAATTATCGTTGAAGAGAAAAGAAATAAAGTTGAACCCCGTGACTTTAAAAAAGAAAAAAAAGAAAAAAAAGAATCCTTTTCTTCCTTATAATTGCGATTAAGAATCAGGGGTGGAATCCATAAGGCATCACGCCTGAAGAGTTTTTCGTCTTGTGAAAATCATTAAGTCGTTATAGTCAGGTGAAATTCACTAAGTCAGGTACTTTAATGGCAAAAGTACCTCGAAAAGTGCTTTCTATTGCTGCCAGATACTTAAAACTCTTGAGAAGCAAACCATGCATCCTAAGGAAGCTTCGGTCCAAATTACAATCCATTTATTCAAATAATTCCCTTAAGGACAAGGGATTCCAAAATTGGAAGAATTCAAGTTAGTTTTTCTCAAACCCATGGTTTCTGACTTAGTGAATTTCACGTGTAAGCCGACGAAATATGTTGAGATTCGTACTAACAAGGTATTTTTTCCGCCATAAAAAGCTGTAACGTTGCCAAAAAGGCAAGATAGAAACAGAAAAACTTCTATCTAATAAATACAGTTGAAACATGATTTACTAATGAAATAATATGAATGTTTATAATTGAATTGAGCAATTCAACACAATTTGGTTGAAATCGTTTCATAATCTCACGGCTTACCTGTGACAGTCTTTCTCCTTGAAGATCTGAATATTTTTCATTAAATAAGTGTTTCAAGTACTCCTGGCTCTCCATTTTGAATAACCTTTCACACAAAATACTGTACAGTTTGTGTAATCATTTAAAGCGGTTTTTGCGTTAGTACGCAGCTATGTGGCCATTCTTTCTTAACATATCGAAATGTAAAATTGAAAATATTTTCGACTTATTGTACGAAAACAAATCTGTCAACTTCAGCAGCCTGGAACGAAAACTTCGGATGCAATATAATAACCTCAACAGGATGATGAAAAAACTTGAAGTATTTGTTCGACTTTTATTGAGAAAACATAGCTGAGTCTCTCCATGACACGAAGTATTGTAAGGTGGCTCGTATGAACCGTGATTTGCAATAATACACCGAAGGATGATTCAGAGAAAAACGCTCACGAAGAAAAAAAAGTGTAATAGGTAACCGTAAAGTCAGCTTATCTTATGAAGTGAGTCAAATCAATTATGGAAGAACCGTCCCAGTAATCAGAAATGGCATACTTTCTTCTGTGTAGTGGATTTGATCGGTTTTTTCCATAACTCACTTCTGCCTTCTTCATGAGCTGACTGGAATAGTAATTGCGATACAAATTTGCTGTATAACAGTCGACAGTTCTAAATCGACTTCAATGCCAATGGTTGTATTTTACAGTTACTTCCACGGTTGCCAAGCTTAATTTTCCAAGTATTGTACTTCTTGTTTTTTTTTTTTTTTTTCAATGTACTTTCTATTACTTGATTATGGAAAGAATTTGCAAATATTACCAATTTCTTCATTAGATGTTCACTATATTCTTCGTTAGTCATTGGATGTGTCCTGTGTGAAGGACTTTGAGTCTATGAAGAAACAATTTATTGAAAACTGTTCTATCTGTATTTTCGTCCGACTGCCGTTCCAGGCGTCGCGGGCATCATCAGCTGGCCTCCAAAGGGAGGATTAGCATTTGTTCTGATGATTTTGCTCATGGCTACTCATTACCTCACCCCCTTGAGTGGAGAGGGGGTCGCCGACGGCCCGACGTGAAAATACTAATTGTGGTCCCATCCTCCCCGGCGGTCACCCATCCAAGTACCAACCTCGCCGCTGATAGCTTACCTTCGGTGATCTCACGAGGACCGGAGGCCGTCGGCAGTTTTTCTTGTATATGGCCGGCCAATGGCAACAAATTTCAAGTTTGCGCTATTTTGTTTTTTATTCAAATTTCAAGTAGCTATCACTGGTTTTAATTGTGACAAAATTCATTGATAAGCAAACGTCTTGGAGTCACACTCCAACTGCCCTCCGAGTTAGAGCTAATTTGGTTCATTAGGAACTGAGAAACCGTAGTTTCGGGAAGTTCACGTTTGCACATGCGCACGCACTATTGGTACGGTGACGATAAATTTGATGGGGTCCCGGGTGCTGACTCTCACAATCTCTGAAAATGTCATCAAAATCGGACCATAATTTCTATAGTTTTGCCTGTGACAAGGAATTGACTACAGGCAGACATACATACAGAAAACTCTTGAACATAAAAGGCCAATGGAAATTTTGATGTTGGAGTACAACATTTTTTAACATGGAACATGTTTTTACGGAAATATACGGGGTTCGAGACCGTGAGCGTAAACTTGCGTGCGTCACACCCAACCACCACATCGCCCACCACCCATCCGAAGTCCAGACCCCCACCCACCCTTCCACTTCTCGCCTCCACCTTTGCATTCTGGCGGTTCCTTCTCAGAGTGCACAGTGGAAATCATTTGTAATACCTATGTATCCTCCGTTATGTACCTATTCGAAAAATATGTTCCTTGCTTTGATCCTTGATCTAATCTGTAGTAATCCGAGGGTCTGGGGGTCTCCCCTAGATTTCATTCGACAGTAAATGTACTATCATGAACTCAAACAGGGTTGCTACGCGTTTGGAAAACCTTGAAAACCTGGAAAGGCCAGGGAAAAAGAAAGTGGTCAGGGAAAACCTGGAAAAGTCAGGGAAAAATTGAAAATCTTCTGGAATTTTACGCAAAATACGGGCTACAAGTATTTATTAGTTCTAGGTCAGACTAATGCCCCGAAAGAAGGTTTCTAAATTCTAATAAATGTGTTTCAACATTTTTCGTTTTTTCGTTTTTGAAGTTATAGTTCTTTGCGCCCGTTAGACACATTGGGATGGGATGTTGGTCGAGAAACCGCGTCACGCTCAAAAGGAAGAACAAATTTTTAAGAACAATCGACGATTGTACGTATTTGTATGCTTTTCCCCTCGAGGATCCCGTTTTTTGGACTCGTCCACGGATAGACCGCCGGCCTCCCCGACGGGACGTATTTTGAACTCTTCTAGTTTACGCGGCCGAAGCATGTTGTTGTTTTTTACGTACGGCTTTTTCTGTGAATTTTTTATAGAAATATAGTTACTATGTACTATGATCGAAGTGAAAGTGTTCTGCGTAAAGTTCTTTCTACCTCCTTCGCTTGTAGAGCTATCAAGACTTCTGTGGTACAAGAATTATGTGGTTTATATCCTGTCTGTTTGTGTTTGTGAGTGGGTTTATGAGAATGGCCCAAGAAGTATAAGTTCCACCGTCTGGTCCGACGCAGACCACTTTTTTTAAATTTATTTACAGTACAAAATTGATCATTTGCATTTCTGTAATGTATAAGTTACAAGTCTGTTTCAGGCATTTATCAATACAAAATCAAATTGCTCCCTCACTACAGACGACTTCTGACCCTGGAATCTTATCTGAAAAATCAAGAAAAATTCTAAAATGTCAATTTAAACGAATTAATAGTATCAATAATAAACAAACTATTAAAGGATGAGTTCGTTGGCCAGCATTTTTTGAGTACTCCAAGGGTTCAAATTGTGAAAATTGAGGGTCAAGAAACGAGTTGTTTGAGGTTTTGGTGTTAATTACATTCCATCTTAAATATAGGAACATAATGGTATATTTGGAATCAGAGCAAAATTTCCTATAAGAATCACTTACAAAATCGGTTAAAATTATTCATCGAAAATTCGCTCATCAACTCATGCTACACGAATGGAGCTTTTTAAGTTTCAGAGCGTTCTGAACAATTTTGGTTCCGTGTCGGTCTGTGGTAATTCCTTGTGCCAAGCAAAACTATATGAAGTCATGGTTCCGATTTTGATGGGATTTTCAGGGATTGTGCGGGTTAGCCCCATGACGGTCCCCTATTGATTTCATCGCCTTCGAACCTCTAGTAGCGTGTACTCATGCGCAAACGTGAAATTCCTGAAACTACAATTCCTCAGTTCCTAATGGGCTGATTTTGCTCAAATTTGGAGTATAGTTGGAGGCTGACTCCAGGAAAATTACTTATTAATTTTGTCATGACTGGATCAGTAATAGCTACTGCGCATGCGCAAACTTTAAATGTGTTGTCATAGCCATAACTCCAGAACTACTCCTCCTATTTCGGTGAAATTTTCAAGGATTGTACGGGCTCACTATTGTTTGGGAGTGAGGGCTTTTGAAACGCATAGGAAAAGGTCAGGAAATTTTGGGATTCTTTTTCCGTAGCCACCCTGATCAAACCGCTGGCGGCTAGACACGGCAACGTGTTTTTTTTTTCCTCTACGAATAAATAGCCTCCTACCTCCGGCAGTGAGGAAGCAAAAGACTGGAAGGGTTTCAAGAAATTCTACAAAAAAAAAAAAAATGAAGAAAGGATTCGTAACGTGTATCAAACGGTGTTGAAAAGCTTGCATACGAGTCTGCAACACATTGGGACATTTTATGTCTTTAGTCATCGAAACAAATCATCGAAAACCAGCCCAATGAAATCATCAAAAATTAACAAGCGGTTGCAATCATATTCAGAATATCAATTATTGAGAATGATCACCTGAGTGTACACAATTATTCAAATAACCATCCTCATAACTCAGCTTGTTTTCCACGCACTTGGCAGTAGTTAACATAATATGATTGGGTAAATCGAGAGCTTTCGAACGAATGGTCAACGAATTTTGTGGGATGAAAAACGACGAAGTACCATTTCCCTAGCAACGACTCGGTTGTAAGCGGAAATCATCAGAAAACCAACCTTAACGCTTTTTTCGTTTATGTGCCAGTAAGGACATAAAATGTCTAAATGAACAACTTATTATATGAAATTATGAAAAGAATGCAGCTCCTTTTATCTACTTCATATAGCGTATTCCAGGATTTACTTCCAGTCCCAAAACACTATAACAGGCTGGAAGAAGGCGAGGTAAACGCATCCTTACGAAAGAGCATATATGGTTCAGAGCAACGGAGCAAGTGTCGCAGCTACGGGCAACAACTCCAACAAAAAGTGTCGTGAAGACGAGTCGAGGAGGACATGCTGTTATGCACCTGGGGAATGTAACATGAAGGCTCGAGGAAGGGGTATGGAAGGGAGTCGTGGTCCGGGGAGGGGAGGGCGAATCAAGTTTTTCTGAGTCCCTTCCGATGAGATTTTTACATGATTTAATGAGAAATGCTTTCCCGGTCAAGAGCAGGAGACTGGCCGGCGGAATCTCTGCCAACCAGCCTGATTGTTGCAAGGCATCTCTGAGCTCCACCACCCTCCATCACTCCAGGATCCCTCGAGTCTTCCCCTCTCGCGACTTTTTTTTCCCTCGTCTCAGTTGCTTCCCATCATAACTCCACTCTTGTCCCCCTCCACTTACCCTCTACTTCCTGCCTAACCTCTCAACTAGTTTCAGTGAATTACCGGTTATAAAAATCGGCATCCTAGAAGCGGTCTCTATGCAGCTCTTAGCCAGCAGTTGAAAGACTACTGAAGCGATTACTTTTAATTTGAAACAACTCCGGAACATTGTGGACGTTTTCTTGCTGCCTTCTCGTATCCTCTCTTTCCACTAATTTCCTTGCCGCATACTTCCTTTCCTTTCGTTTGACTTTTACAGCCTTGAACATTCTTCTTCAACTACCTCGGAAGAATCAACTTGGACAATACCTACTGCTTACTCCCCACTATCCTTGAAAAACATGAAGAACTCGAGATTTGAAAAGACCGTGCGATTCTCAATAAACTGTTATTTTAATTATGGATTTTGTATGGGAATACACGTGTATGGAACCAGTGTTGTATGGAACTCCAGGAACACGCTGGAATTCCAGTGTTGTATGGAACGTGTATTTCACCATTTCCGTGAATTTGGACAGTTAATCTAACCAGTTTAACCTACCTAATAATTTAGTGAATTGGAGAAAACGTTAAAAAACGGCATTTTAGTCCAAGTTTTACTGAATACGAAGATAATGAAGCTATTGCAATGGCTTCAAAATTTAAATG
>JAEMON010000001.1:74185890-74200679 GCA_030264115.1 Lygus lineolaris
TTCTCAATTTGGTTTAGAAAATTCTCAAATTGGGTTGGAAAATTCTCAATTTGGTTTCGAAAATTCTCAATTTGACTTGGAAATGCTATAGAATGGAAACGGATTTCCACGAAGAAAATTGTCAAAAATTTGCATTACTAACATTTTGAAGCCATTGCAATTTCTTCGAAAATTCACTAAAATTTCAATTAAGTTTCCGAAATTACAGGCACACTGTTTCTGCCTTACGTCTTTATGAGTTTCTTTTCAGAAAATACCTTTCAGAAGAAAAAATTAATAACAATTGATAATTCTCTCCAATGGGGTTGAAATTGCCTCTCATTTCCTACAAAATCGAGCTTTTGAAGCGGTGAGTGCCGGCACGGATCTGCATTCTTCGTGGTCCACTGGTCCTACAATCAGTGGTCCACTCGTCCTACAATCAATGGTCCACTCGGGGATCACTCCAGAGCCGCCTTTATGGAAATGAAGGTATGAAAGACGGACGGGTTCCTTGCGCCCCGAGGGCCCCTTCGCCCCCTCCCCTCCCTCCCTCCACCCCGTTGTAAATGAATCGACGGCGAAGGTTCGCGGGTCCGCGAGTCGCCCGGGTAGGCGGTCCCCCCTCCGGAGCCCGATCCCGTCTCCGCGAGGTCCCGAGACGCGCTTCAGTCTCCCGATATCCCCCGTTCGCGCCGCCGCGGTCCGCGCCGCACCCCCGCCGGCATCACTAGAGTGCTGCTCATCACTAGAGTTCTGCTCATCACTAGAGTGCTGCTCATCCCTCTTACAAATCTCTTCGACGGCCCCTCGTCTCTTCCAATCCTTCACTTAGGGATTATGTTTTGTCGTTCCCTGCTCTCAGTGTTGTTCCTTCCCGTACTCCGCAGCTTCGCCGCTCGTCCGCCAAAGCTATGACAGGTAAACTGCCGCCACAACTTGCTTCCCGTACTCTTGCGTTGCTTCCTCAGCCCACCTCCCTCTCGTGTCAATACATTGCAACCCGTCAATACATAAATTGTTTTCCTTTGCCTCTCCCATGCATTACACTCCGTCATAACTTTGCTCCCCGTACCCGCATTTATATTTCTTCCCGACAATACACTCTTCTCTCACCAATAATCGTTGCTGCTTGTCAATACATCGTTCCCCTTACCCATACATTGCTCCCCATTCTCTTATACACTTATTGCTTCCGTCAATAATACATTTTTCCCCTTATACTCTTAAGTTGCTTCCTGTCAATACATTGTTCCTCATACACATCCACTGCCCCATTCTCTTATACACTACGCTCTGTCATTTCCGCATAAATATTGCTTCCTTCGAATACGTTGTTCGCCTTACCCGTACATTAATCTCCGTATCCTTATACACTTATTGCTTCCCGTCAATAATACATTGTTTACAATATACACATACATTGCTCCCCATTCTTCTATACATTGCTCTCCGCCCATTCATCCCCGCACCTATCCGTTAGGTACTTCCCGTGAATACATTGCTCTGCATACGTAAATTTCTCTCTGTCAGTAAATCATTGCTTCCCATACGCATGCATTGCTCTCCGCCAATACTTTGCTACCCGTTCCTCCGTCAATAAATTGTTCCCTCCATCCACACAATGCTTTCTTTCAATACTTACATCATTCCCCTTACCCATACATTGCTTCCCGTATCTACAGGGTGTCCATGGATTCAGTACAGTAACTTCAGGGATCGATTCTACAACTATCTACCAACAAAAAGTGTCACGAAGGTTTTTTAAAACCATTGTTTTCGTGAGTTTTTTTCACTTTCAGCTCATAACTCCATTATTCACTGTCTTCAATTTGGAACAAGAACACCGTTGAAAAGAGCGGTAGATTTCCTGTAAGGTTCATTATGAATTTAGACAGTATTTGTTAGCTCTCACATAGCCTAAACTTCAATTTCTGTCGTATTTCACATTTCATCACGGATTTCGTCAGTAGTTTTCTCCTTAAACTTTTAGATAAATCCAGTTTGCAAGAACGGGAAGAATATCTCCGATTCATCAACTTTCCAGCGGTGTAATTATTTTTAATTTTTCTGTGGAAATTAGGGGAAGAAATTGCGTTTGAAGGTTTTTTGATGAAATCGCGCAATTCGCGTAATTTTTCACGCTGATTCATTCTGACTGTTAGGAAATTGATTTTTTCGAGAAAAATCGTGCATTTTTGGACATACCACCACGTCCTACTCATCTTTTACTGAGCTCCTTGTGATTATTGAATTCTCTCGGACTTACCTCATTTATTGAAAAGCTCACCACAAAATGGTTCAGATGTGGTGGTATGTCCGTAAATGCGCTATTTTTCTTGGAAAATCAATTTTTTAAATGTAAAAATGAATCGGGACTATCACCATTCGATTCAGCGTGAAAAGTTACGTGAAAACTCTACCTTTCTCCTCTGGTCATAGTCGAGTCGTATAACACCCTAACACTCGATTTCCTCGGAAAACCCATCACTTTTTTGCATTAAAACGTAACTTTCTCCCTTAATTTTTGATATAAAATAAAAAATAACCACACCGTTGAAAAGCCGAGATCCTGAGGAAGTTTTCCAGTGACGGTTGTGGGGATTCATCAATTTTCTTGGGGACGAAGAGCCATTTGAAAAAAACAGTGATTTTGAAATTTTGATGATATTTTGTTTTAGTCCAATTTCCCTCTAAAACCCCCGTAAACGTTTTAATAATGCACTAGTGAGCTAGAAAATTGGACGGTATTTCCAGCAGTGTCCTTACCTTTAATTTTACATTGTAAGATTAAGTCGAGTTTCAGACATTTTAGGTTTTTGAGTTACTTTTTGCTATTTACGTTTTAATGGTCTTGTATCTCCGTTAATATTCGATCCACGGGGATTCTACTGGTATCGTTTAAAAGAGCGGAAAAGCCCTGCAATATAAACGTTTTTTGTATTTTTTCATCCGTGCTTTCCGAACACTAATTTGCCACCCAAAGCCGTACGGTTTTCAGAAAAAAAACCTCTCCAGAATCAGAGCTTTCCTATAGTACATAATTTATTATGATTAGGCCCAAACTTGGCTCAGAAAAAACAGTATTCTCGGAAGAATAGGTGAAAATTACTGTAGCCGTGATAGTCTGCCTGGGGTGGGTAATCGTCAGGTCCTTTCTTCGTTGTTTCGTTGTGTTCTTTAGAGGGCTAAAAACGAATATGAGGTTGATTGGAAATTTTGGATCCTAAATAGTTTTTCGAAGTAAAAAAGAAAAATTTCTTACGTCGATATTTTTTGAAAATGAAAATGGTTTATCAGAGACTATATTTTTGTTCATCAATATCCTTAATTTGAGGTGGAATGTTCTGAATTCGGTTTGGGAAATTCCGAATTTGGATACGAAAATTCTCATTTTGACAGGTAATTGGGAAATCATGTTTAGATTACAAAATTCAACTGTGGGACCAACAAATCTCAAATTTAACCTCTCAATGCTGCTCATCCTCGAAATTCGGTTCAATCGTCACGTTAAATACCAAAATTTAACTGTTTAACAATTACCTATGCATTTTGCTCAATGGATCAAAATTACCCCTATTAAAACCAAATTACGACGATCTTTAGTTGAATACTAAATGTTTATGACTCTACTTCAGTTTGAGAGAGCAATAAACTCCACGTAAATTCCACGTTTATTTTGTTTTAGTGAGTTTTCGAAGGAAAGCAATGGCTTCAAAATTAAAATAATGCAAATTTTGGAAAATGTTCTTTTTGTGAATCCGTTCTTGACAATTCTAAAACGATTCCTGAAATTTAACACTTTTTCATTATAAGTCTCACACTTATATATAGCCTACACTATAAGTCGAGATAAAAAACCTAAAAAAAATTCAAAATGTCAATAATATCAAAAGGAAGGATGAGTTCGTTGGCCAGAATTTACAGGGGTTTTACTGGGAATTTAATGAGAGTACTCCAAAGGGTCAAATTTTGAAAATTTAGAGTCAAAATCGCTTTTAAAAAACGTGTTTTTTGAGGTTTTTGGTGTAAATTACCGTCTTAAACATAGGAACTGATATCGTATATTCGGGATCGGAGTGAAATTTCCTATAAGAATCACCCATCATATTGGTTGAAAGGATTCTTCGAAATTTCGCTCATAAACTCATGCTGCATGAATGGGACTTCAAAGTGACTTGGAACTCAATTCGTTCAACAAAGTTTCGAGCCAAAATATTTTGGTAGACAAATTTTCAAAAATTGCTTCATTGAATTTTAAGGATTTGATTCAGATCCAGAAACTCTTTAAAAAAAAGTCTGCCAAGTTGGGTGTGGCACATAGCTTCCTCGTATCCATAACATGATTATATATATAACATGTATATAAAAATTGATCTTCCAAGGGATTATTACCTGCACAATCCCTGAAAATTCCATCAAAATCGGATGAAAATTGTCGAAGTTATGAGAGCTTCACGTTTGCGCATGCGCATTGGGCACCACTGATCCGATCTTGATGACACTCATAGGGCATTATCGAATCTCCAATCCTCAACTTTCCTCCAAATTTGAGCGAGATCGGACCATTAGGTCGCGAGAAAGTGATATTTCAAGGATTTCATGTTTACGCATGCGCAGAGGCTACCGTTGGGCGGCTGGTAATGAATTTTATAGGGAACCATCTAGGGCCTAACCCGCATAATCCTTGAAAATTTCATCAAAATTGGATGAAAAGTGTTAGTTATAGGTACGTGTTGCAAGGATTTCAAGTTTTGCGCATGCGCAGCCGATACCGCTGATCCGATCTTGATGAAACTCGTAGGGTACCATCAAACCTTCGATCTTCAACTACTCTCTAAATTTGAGCGAAATCGGACCACTAGGTCGCGAGAAATCGATGTTTCGAGGATTTCACGTTTACGCATGCGCAGATCAATGGTCGGCTGGTAATGAATTTTATAGGAGACCATCTAGGGCCTAACCCGCGTAATCACTGAACATGCCATGAAAATTGGATGGAAATTGTAGAAGTTATGCGTATTGCAAGGATTCCCGGACAGACAGACACGAAACCCAAATTGTTCAGGAAGGTCTAAAACGTAAAATGCGTGTTGAAATTTTGATTTTGGAGATAAAACATTTTCACATCCCAAAAGTGAAAACAATGCTTCCGCTACCTTGGTAGACTCGGAAGCAATTTACATGCATAATAGTCATAACATATATAATGTAGGTAATTGTAAGGAAAACACCTTTAGATTTTCACATAATGTCAACAACCTTTCTGAGATTATAACATATATACTTGACAGACAAATAGTCATAATATATAAAGAGGCAAATTCTATTATTTACTATTATTGTAAAACACATTCACTGCACAGTACATAAAGTTGTAGGTAACCGAAGGATTGATGGTGTTGTGAGGCTCACTGTGGAGCCAAACTGTACTGATGAAATATTTGTTTGCTTACTAAACACCCTTGTTTGAGTACAATAACAGTTTTCGTCAGCTGTCGTGAAGAGTTACGTGATTGGCTGCACGTCGGTCGTTCGATCGGAGCGAGTAATTCAAACCACGCACGGACGCAATGACGTCAACTGGTGCAGCTCCGAATGCCGTTTGCGCGAACCCAATTAACGAGGTTGGTCGCTATGAATACTTATGGGCGAGATGACTAAACGGGGCACATCAATAGAACGGTGAGACATTGGGAAGGGATATAACGACAGTCGTACAAGGTCGTCTCATTCATCAAATCTGTCTGAAGGCTCGAACGCCAGAGAAAGAAACGCGAGGAAATGATTTCATCAACGAATCCATAGAAAAACATCTGCCGAGTGGGTGTGGCGAGCAGCTGAATTGAAACGAAGGTGTAAATACTTTGAGCTAGTCCCAAACTGTCGATAAAATTTTAGAGAGATCGAAACTGTAATTATACAATCCAACGTTGGCGCAAGCGCAGTAGCTAGTATAAGTATGAATGTGGCTACCTTCAAGGAGGAGCTTTCAGGGGCCATTCCCTACTACCCTCGAAGCAGCAGTGGCTACTACTACTCATCTGTTCACAATGAAAATCATGAGAGACCATCAACGAATCATCAAAGATTCACCGTTGAATCCATCAATCGTCATTTCCTCAACGAATCGCCACCTCAATCCATAGAAAAACGTCTAACAATCGGGTGTGGCCTGCAGCTTCATTGAAACGAAGGCGTAAATACTGTGAGCTAGTCGCAAACTGCCAATAAAATTGTAGCGAGATCAGACCGCCAAAACGATAAAGAACTGTATGTATAGAATTCAACGTTGGCGCAAGCGCAGTAGCTAGTATGAGTATGAATGTGGCTACCTTCAAGGAGGAGCTTTCAGGGGCCATTCCCTACTACCCTTAAAGTAGCAGTGGCTATTACTCGTCTGTTCACAACGAAAATCATGAGAGACCATCAACGAATCATCAAAGATTCACCATTGAATCCATCAATCGTCATTTCCTCAACGAATCGCCACCTCAATCCATAGAAAAACGCCTACCAATCGGGTGTGGCCTGCAGCTTCATTGAAACGAAGGCGTAAATGCTGTGAGCTTTCCCCAAACTGCCAGTGCAATTGTAGCGAGATCGGACCACAGTAGCTTGTACGAGTAGCTTACGAACTACGAAAGCAGCTGTTTTGCGGACTGCTGAAGACATTGTTTGTCAGTGGATTGCTGGATACAGTATTTGTGTGTGTACTGAAGAATACTCTGTATCCCAGTTCTATGAAACACACTATTTTTTTGCGAACTGCAAGAGACATGAACCAGTGAACCGTTGAAGACGCTGTTTATCGGCTGACCGCAAAAGACGATTTGTTTGCAAACTCCCAATATCTCAAAATAGGTAGCTACCTACGCATAAAATTACTAAGCTGAGCAAGTGTTTTGCTGATGTTGTTTACTGTGGCGCCATTAGTATTGTTCCATATGTTCGCCAACTTCAGAAGAAGCTTTTTGTAAGTTGATTGCTTGAGATACCTTCTGTGTGAGAACTATAGAATACTCTGTCTGTCTGCCAACTACATAAAAGACCCTATTTCCATATGAACTAAAAAAATAAACCACTGTTTTTATTGGAACCGCTGGAGATCCCAACTCTATGAAACCCACTATTTGTTTGCAAACTGCAAGAGACACGAACCGCTGAAGACGCTATTCGTTGGCCGACCGCAAAAGTCGATTAAAATTAATTTGTAACTATTTTCCGCCATGGCCATGTGCCATGGAAACGTCCGCTGAAGACGCTGTTTGTCAGTTCATTAATGGAAACACAATTTGTGTTTGAACTGCAGAATACTATCTCAACTGTATGAAAGACACTATTTCGAGGGTTGCGTGGCAGAAGTGACCATGTGACGGAAACCAATTTTTCAGCAGAACATTTCAAAGGTTTTGAACCTCTCATTTCCGAGTTGGCTGGCGGAAGTGTCCAAGTGCGCTGGGCGCCTGAAGTTCACGGTTGTGGTCTGGTTTGATAATTACTGGCAGAAATGAACAAGTTAGTGCTACTAAGCAGCACTAACTCGGTCATTTCTGCCAGGAAAATGCTAAATGTATGAAAAGATCGGCGTACTTTAAGGGACGTTTGAGCCCTTGAAGTTCCTTTTTCGTGGAGTTCAGAATACTAGCGTGTAGAGCAGGATCAAGACTTATATGATGCATTAAAAACTCAATTTCGGCAAAAAATGGACTTAGTCACTTCTGTCCCTTTTGTTTACGAACTGCAGGAGACAGGAACCGCTGAAGACTCGGTTGGCCGACCGCCAAAGACGATTCGTTTGCGAACTCCCAATGTCCCAAAATATGTACCTAACATAAAATGCTTGCTTTTCGCACTCTGGCTCCTCATCCTCATTAATCCTCCTTATTATTATTTCCCGCTGTTTTTTCGAACTGTAGAAGACGCCGTTTGCCAGTGAATTGATGACCATGATTGACCTTTTGAGTGTGAACTGCACAATGCTCTGTTTGTCTGCCAACTGTATGAAAGCCGCTATTTGTATGCCAATTGTATGAAAGACGCTATTGGTTCACGAAACGCCGTTTTTGCGAACAGCAGAAGACCCGATTAGCGCTGTTTGTTGTTCAACCGCGAAAGACGATTTGTTTGCGATCTTCAGCAGACCGGATACTTGTGTTTTGACTCGAGTTGGCATGTTGGTCGACGCACCCGCTGGTGCTGCATGCGGGCTTCTCAATCAACTCGGTCGTTCCGTCGAGCCAAACAGCCAGACTTCCCTTCGTGCAGCCGCCAGCCCTCAGTCCTCCAACCATAACTCTTCATTTCCTCGTCGTACTTGAAGGAAACGAATACGATTCCGACAATTTCCAGTTCTACCACGATTTCAAAGGACGGTTCCTACTCGTAAGTGAGAAGATTATATCTCCGGTACAACGCCAGAGTCGCCTGACTGCTTTTTTGGCCGAACTGAGCTGACTTCTGAACTATTCGGGGGTCCAAGGGTTTTTATCACATATTCATTCTGTAGCAGTTAGCATTTCGTCTAACTGCAAAACGTCCTCTTTTACTCTGTCATAAAGTCGCCCACGTAACATTATATATCCTGTTAGTCTATTTCGATTTTTAATGATAAAAACGTTGTTTTTCTATTCCCTGTTTGTCTGCTTTGACTTTGATTAGTAACAATTTTGTGCCCATCCTGCAGTCATTTATGTTTTATGATTGTATCATTCATTGTTTGATGATCCAATCATTCGAACTATAATCAACCCTAACTAGAAATTCTGCTGTCAGTGCTTCACGTTAACAATTCGAGCGTTTCTTAAGGCTGTTAAGTTGATTCAGCACTCCAAAATGTACCAAGAACGATACTAAACTGGTATTTCATGACAGACCACCGTCACTTTTTGGGGTACTTTTTTGGGGCCCCAATATTCAAAAATTAAATTGAGACGATTCTTATAGGGAATTTTGCGCTGACTCTGAATATAGCCCATGTTCTTACAGCTTAAATAGCTTATTAGCACTCTATTCCTTCAAAAAAAAAAACCTTGAAAAATCACGTTTTTGACCATTGGAACCGCCCAAAATTGTTATTGTATACGAGAAGAGTTGAAGACCTGAGACCTGAGTTGAAGACCTTTTCTCACCAACACGAAGTTTCCCGCGTTATTGTGTCCATTACCTACTATAAATTATTTTTGTTGAGAAAAAGAAAAAACTTTGAAAAATTAGTGAAATTCTAGTGAAAAAACGTGGTAATTTATGAATTCTTCTTCACCAATAGGGGCAAAAGAGCCTTGAAAATAGTCTCCTCTTTGTCTGACGAAACATCGGTTTTTATACAACTTTGAAGCTCCATGGAGACGATTACCGCGTGGTTTCGGGGATTTTCATTGATATAACTCGATACCAAAAACGCATTTTCGTCAAAATGTAACATAGAGCCTTCTTATTTTTTTCTTGAAAATTGAGCTTCCACTCTTTCAATTGATGAATTGAGCTGGTGGAATTTAATGCGTTTGCCAATAATTACTGTCTGCAGGCAGATGAACTTGACATTTTTTTGTACCGAAAAGAAATTCTTCAACGCCAAAAATTTATCATAACATCTCAATGTACTCTGAGGAACTGGAAAGGAAAATAGGAACAAATTAGCTTGTTTCCTTGATGATTGGGACATGAACGTTCGATAGCTTGGAATTTCAGCTTTTCAGTTTGGAATTCCTAAATGTTGAAGGTGTGATATTGGATTTTATCGCCGTGAAGCTGTTTTCAGGAAATGAAACCATGATAGCATATTAATTTCCCATTAGAGAGGTTTGAATAACAACGCGATGTACAAACCCAGTGTACCTTATTTCAATCTAATTCGATTGGTATTTCGGGACCCCTTCAGACAAACTACCTAACAAACGAAGTGACGATTGATTCCTCCTCAGTAAGACTTACAAATGGGGGGGACGTCGGTTGGAATTTGTTGTTTCTGACCTCAGAATCGGATTCATCACCCTTGAAAACCTCTGTAACCAATTTTCAGCTCCAATTTGATGGAATTGAGCTGAAGAAAAAACGTCACGTCATCAGTCAAACATCTCCCTCTCACTATTCCTCACGTGCGAGATGTTTGACTGATGACTGGTGTTGACGTTTTTGACCATTGGAACCGCCCGAAATTGTTTTTGTAGAAAAGTTGTCGAGAATCCTGTGTCGAATGAGATCAATGACAGCCCACCAACATGTTTGCCATGTTTTTCCTTTTTCAGTCGTTAGAACGAAAAAAATCGAAAACATTCATGCAGCATGAGTTGATGCTCGAATTTTCATAGAATAACTTTAACCGATTTGACCTTATAGGAAATTTCACGTTGATTCCGAATATACCATATCTTAGTATGTTTAAGATGGTAATTTACACCCAAAACCTCAAAAACACGTTTTTGGCTTTAAACTTTCCAAAAATTCTGGGGAACGAATTATAAACAAAATTAAAAAAATAAATTTAGAATATATATAGGTATGGAAAAATAAAAAATGAAAATTAATTTAAGACAATATGAAAAAAATAAATAAATGCATGTTAAATTTAAGGAGTCGTCTTAGAATGGTCCGAAACGGATTTCCATGAAGAAAATTTTCCAAAAATGTGCGTTACTAAAATTTTGAAGCTATTGCAATATCTTCGAAAATTCGCTAAAACGGAAAACTTTGAATAATCACAAAAAATCATGGCTACTGTATTGTTGAGCCGGTGTTGTTCTCGTTCTACGCAGAATTCTCATTTCTTTAACTTTTATTCTATACGAAAACAATTTTGGGCGGTTCGCTTGGTCAAAAGTTTAGGTATAGGAACATGAGATATATTCGGAATCAGCGCAAAATTTCCTATAAGAATCGTTTATTACATCGTTATGTCTTGAAAAACCCCATATCTTTTTACAGATTTTTTATTCGATATTTTTTTTGGAATCTAGGCACGTATTGTCTTGAAACGTAAAACATCAAATTTTGAGGGGAAGTTAGAAAAAAGTTCGTGCTCAATTGCAAAATTCATTATTGAAAAGAATAAACCAAAATGTGAATAAATACTTCCGGACGATATGTTTCTTGCATTCTTGGAAACCGCCAGAAATATTTTATCAAACTTTCTTGCATTCTTAGAAACCGCCGGAAATATCCGTATTTGCCTTGGGCTTACATTCTTAGAAACCTCTTTGGCCTTGCATTTTTAGAAACCGCTAGAAACATCCGTATTTGCCTTGGCCTTGCATTTTCAGAAACCTCCCGAAATATCCGTATTTGCCTTGGCCTTGCATTCTTAAAAACAGGCAGAAACATCCGTATTTGCCGCCAAAATATCTAAAATGACGTTAGAAATGATTCATTCGAAACTGTAGAAGAGTGACATTTACCAATCGATTCGAAATACCTTCCTCGGATTTGAAGTCGATCAAAAATCCGTTAAGATCTCTGACAAATAATGTTAAATGTGAATCGTTCTTAGTGAATTCGCGCAGTAGGTTATACTGCGTGACGGGAAATCTGTTCTTTACTGATGAGTTGAAATTAGAAATGTGATAAATGGAGGAATGTGATTTGTGCAACAACAACAAAAACGCGGAACGGATGTAAGGTATAGAGACGGATTTCATATAAAAAAAGACAAAAAAAAGTTTTATTGGTCAGAGGAACTTTACAGTTCTATTCCTCTCTATAACTTCCTTGGTCAATGAAATTCATTTTTCGACCCCGTTACTATGATTCGATTTCCTCAGGATGAAAGTTTAATCCGACATACATCGTTAGAGAGGCGAGCAGTTTTATATTGCTGTCTGATCCGAGTTGAATCAGCTTTTAATGGGGCATAAAAGAAGTCCTACTGCGCTCACTCCGCTTATCCCTTGAACATTTTTCGACGCTCTCTTCCTTCTTTTTGACGGATTTTTCAGAAAAAAATGGGGAACTTGCATGGTTTTTGCGATTTTTCTAAGAAAAGGAAACTACTGCAATGGATTTGAAATTCTGATAATGCGAACTTTTGAAAATTTTCTCCATGGACATCCCTTTCAAACCATTCTAAAATGGTTCCTGAATTTTAAAATTTTTCATATAATATATATACATTGGGAAATATTGGTATATTCAGAATCAGCGTGAAATTTCCTATAAGAATCACCCACCAAATCGGTTAAAATTATTCTTTGAAAATACGCTCATCAACTCATACTGCATAGATGGACCTTTTTTTATTTTGTCATCGAAAGATCTCGGTGAGGGATTCCCAAAGATGCCAACCAAACAAAATGAAAAACAACAACTCTCCAAATGAAACACTGTTCCAGTTCCTGATTAGTGAGAAAAAATTAACTTGAATAATTTATTGGATTAAATTCCTAATTATTCACTATTATTAATCAAATATTTAAATTAATTCTTATTTCACTGCTCCCGATGGCAATCTCAGCACATTCTTTTTCGGTTGTTCTTTCAATGTGACTCATAAAAGGGTTTCACAAGGGCCTCAGGCCTGTTATTCAAACAGCTGAGATTTTATTCCAAGTTTTCTCCACACCAGAACGATAAACAATTTTTGTTCTTTGTATTAACAGTTCAAACCGTCACATTCGCCGTTCCTTTCTTGGAGTTTGCTGGAAGGGGAAAACTATGTTGTAGAGTTCAGCAAACCAACCTCCTCCACCAAGGAACAGTGAAGGAGTGTGATTATCCCTGAAATGGGCGAAACGTGGAAATTCCGTCACATATCGTACAATTGCTCGTTGCCGCTCAGTATTTTATTTTCGTATTTACTGCGCTAAACGCAATAAACTAGTTCATATGGGCGAACACGAACACACTTGATAACCCTAACAATAATCACTCTCAATAATGAACCTTAATAACGACTTTCAACCTTAAATAATATCATCTTCGTGTGAATTAGTATGAACAGACGTTCAGTGGTTTCGTAAGGTTATAGCGAATTTCGAAGAAATTGAGTTATAGCAGCAAAGGCTCCGACATTTTTTGGTATGAACATTTTTGAAGAATTTCTCCGTTAAAACCCAGACCATCCTAGAACGATTCCTGAAGTTTAATATTTTTCATGTGTGTATACCTATTTATACACATAAATATCTATTTATTATTATGTTTCATTTCCCAGTCAAATTTAGTTTTTTCCTAACCAAATTTAGTTTTTTTCCCAGTCAAGTTTGATTTTCCCCCATCCAAAGTTGGTCTTTTCGCAATCAAATTTAGTTTTTCCCAATCAATGTGTTTCGAGCCCTTATGATACGCCTTACCTTGAATTTGATTGGGAAAAAACTAAATTTGATAGGGGAAAACCTAAATTTTGTTGCGAAAAAACTAAATTTGACTGGGAAATGCTATAGGTATGTGTCACTCCAGCAGTACCTGACCCTAGGATCTATCAAAAATTCCAAAATGTCGATACTATTCAAGTTAGGATGGATATTCAATCTAATTTTATTTATATTAATTTTATTAAATTTTTTAGAATGAGCTCGTCCGTAAGAATTTTGGAGCAATCTTATGGGTGACATTGTATTGTTAGAGGGTTTCATTGAGAATTACCTTCTTAATCATAACATTATAGTAGGTTTATTCGGAATCAGTGAAAAATGTCTTGTAAGAATAACCCACCAAATTTAGGTTTTCCAAGTCAAATTCAGAATTTTCCGAACCAAATTCAGAATTATCAATTTTTCTCAATATTTTACGGTATGCCATTTTGGAAATATTCTCCATTTGACATGAAAAATTCAGAATTTGGTTTGGAAGTTTTGAATTATGTTTAGAACATTATGAATTTGACCTGAAAACCTGTATAAAAATATTTCAAAGTTCAAAACTCGCTGAAAAATTGGTTGAGGTGTTCTCTGAAATTTCGCCGAATCAATTGAGGCTACATAGGAACTTTTTAAATTGTAATATACGGTTTTTGACAAATTTGCTAGTAGGTAGACATTTTTGGAACAATTTTATTGGAAATTCAAGGTGTTTCCAGCCCTTATGATACGCCTTAACTTGAATTTGATTGGGAAGAAACTAAATTTTTTCGTTTTCTAGATTTTCGCAGCATACACGATAATTCCCCTTTCTGGCGCATTCAGCCTGCGCTTGTTGTGTTTTTGGTGAAGCCGACCTCTGGCGGTGCCACACCCCATCCTTGCGATTGTGATTGGGCAGGTGGTTTGTGATTAGACAGATTGCGATTAGGAGAGTCGGTTCATCAGGTGCGACGCTATTCTTTTCCACGGCTCGTACGTGCAAGGAAGATGAGAGGCGGCCTTGAGGGCGGACGAGGTGCCATGCGAACTCGCGCAGCATCGAATTCCTCAGCCTCTCACCGGTGCGGCACCCCAAAACCGCAGACCGCCTCGCTCGGCCGCGCAGTCGCCGACGAAACGGCCAAATATACCGCCATGTACTACAGTGGAGACGAAATAGGGGCTTTTCGTGACATGAAGACGTGATCAGCTATTCTTATAAGACATTTTACACTGATTCTGAAAAGACCTCATGTACCAAAAACGTCTGCCAAGTTGGGTGGGCAGTATAGCTTCCTCACTTTTGTAACATGGACGTATAGAATCAGTTATAAAACATTTCAACGATATCGGTAGGACAGTTTCGGAATTAGGAGAATGCCTATGAAAATAAATTTCGTTTGCGCATGCGCAGTAGCCATCACTTATCATCCAATTGTGGCAAAATTCAGAGGCAGGTAATCGTTTTGGATTCAGCCCTCAACTAGCTCCAAAATCGAGCAAAATCCGTCCATTAGTAACTGAGAAATCGTAGTTTCA
>JAEMON010000001.1:74221027-74235225 GCA_030264115.1 Lygus lineolaris
TTAAACCCGCCATTTAACGTCACGCAACGGCTAAAATTCGCAGGAAAAAACGGCGTTTCCCTAAGTTTGCGCTTAGGCAGTAGATATTACTGATCCAACCGTGATGAAATTCATGGGTCTTGGGTCATCCCCCCAACTACCCTCCGAGTTTGAGCGAAATCGTTCCATTACGAACTGAGATATCGTAGTCCCAGGAAATTTACGTGTGCGCATGCGCACACGCTACTAGTGGTCCGATGGCTATCCAATTGATAGGGCACTATCTAGGGGCTACCCCGTACTATCTCTGAAAAGTTGAGTAGTTATGGCCATGAAACACACTTCAAAATTGCGCATGCACAGTACTTATTACTGATGCAATCGTGTCGAAATTAGAAGGTATTGGTAGCCCTCAAGAACACAGAATTTCAGCGAAATCGGTCCATGACGAACTGAGAAATCGTAGTTTCAGGAAATTCACGTTTGCGCATGCGCGAACGCTATTAGTGGTCTGATGGCGATGAAATTCATAGGGGGCTCTCTAGGGTCTAACTCGATTAATCTCTGAAAATTTCACTGAAATTGGTCTTGTTGTTCCGTAGCTACGTCTATAACAACAAATTTAAAGCCTGCGCTTGCGCAGTAGCTATTACTGACCCAGTCGTTACGAAATTAATAGATGATTGTCTTAGATTCAACCATTAACCTTCCTCCAAATTTGAGCGAAATATTCAATTAGAAACTGAGATATCAGGGTCTCAGGAAATTAACGTTTGCGCATGCGCTCACGCTACCCATAGTCCTATGGCAACACAGGCATCCATTTGAGGGGTGACTCCTCTCGCGGATAGTGGTATTATCCTCATCGACGGGAAGGGAAACGTCTATCCAAAGTCGCTGTAAAGACTCTCCATTACAGGTCGTTGGACTGCCGAGTCTTCTGGTACGTCCCCCTCGTCCGTGTTGAGGAAGCGTTGAATGAAGGGCCTTGTTACTCGCTCTAAAAGGGCTGCACTTGAATGAGGAGTTGGAGCTGTTAACCCTTCAGATGTCAGTTCCTTCCGCTCCCCTCTTCATCGACTCTGAAATGACTGGCGTGGCTCTCCTTCTCCATCGCGACAGTTTCCTGCCCGAGTGTCAACAAGCTGTTTAATGTTCACTTGAGATCCAGATTATAAATATTATGAGGGGGATTCCCTTTGTGTCGAACCATTTTTAAACTGTGATGGGTGTTAGGATAGACGAGTGTTTCTTCAACTAGTTGGCATTGACTTGATCTTGTAAGGCACAGGTAGTTCTGGAACCGTAGGATCTTGATTGGTGGTCATAAATAGTGGATTGCAAAATCATACTCCTGCCAAAGGAATAGCAAACCCCTTGAAGGCTAATCACATCCATCTTTGTGGTGATGTAGTTAGATATATGTGAACTTGAGATCCAAATCATCAATTTCATGGAGAGGGAGAAAACATTTTGACACTGTAATGAGTGGTGGAATGGCTATAATGTAGGTAAACGGCATTCTTCGACATCTTCATTTAAAGCTGATAGTTTTGTAGTCTGGTCGTCGCGTTATACTAGATTTCAACTAACTAATGCTTCGGCGAAAAGTGTAGCAAATAAGAGCCCTTTCAAATAGTGCCAATTAGACTCAAATGAACAAGTGCAAACTAATATTTTACTGTGTTCAAACATGTTCTACCTTTCCGAAGAATTAATTTTTCAATTTGAGCTAATATCACTTTACATCTTTTCCTTAATTCATCTTTGTATCAAGAATCTTGGATAAAGGAATTTTAGTCCAAGTTCTCTCCGATTATATCTCATTCGTATATCACAACTCTCACTTTTGAGTTGTTCTCGTTAACGAATTTTCATAACAATAAACATTTTGAGCCATTGCAATGGGTCCAATTAAAACTTTTGGTATGCAAATTGTTGATAAATTTACACATGGAAATCTGTTTTAGACCATTCTGTATCGAGTTTAACAATTTTTCTTATGTACCTATATATTATTATTATTTATTACACGACGAAAATATTCAAAATGGTGTCAAAATGTTATTAATATCAAAAGGTTGAGTTCGTTGGTCAGAATTGTTGGAGCATTGTGAGGGTCAGAGAGGTTTCAGGAGAGAAGATTTCCCAGATGAAAGTTCTCATTGTGATTTAGATGACACGTGATTTCCGGGTATTTTTCAACGCTGCATCACGTGGTGAAGTCAGTTTTGAATTTCCACCGTCCTGCCTTGAAAACGGGAAATATACTAGAATGGTGGGAAATCCCACGAATTTGCAAGGTGGGATGGTGCAAATGAAAGAACTGACTTCAGCACGTGATTTAGCGTTGAAAAATACTTGAAAATCATGTGTTATATATGGTAGTGGACGCATTCTTGCGCTTATTCTAGGAACGTTTTTATTCATTAAAAAAAACGTACGTTTGTTGTGAAACTTCACGTAGAATCCGAATCTGAAATAAATGAGGTGTTCATTCAAGATAAGGAATTTGGTCTAGATTATGCACACTTCGCCCAGCTGCGGTCGCGAATGGCCGAAATCCGGCAAAACTGATAGATAAAATCACGTTTTTGACTATTGAAACCGCCGTAGTTAATTAAAAAAAAAATAATAAAAGTTGAAGACCTGAGAATTTTGCGTCGAATGCCAGCTCACCAAGTTCGTAGTCATGACTTTAGTTGATTTGTCATACTATGGTTTTTGGTCATGAACACAAAAATGTCAAAAAAATGAAAACTTTGAAAAATGTTAAAAAAAAAGACTGCCAAGTTGGGTGGGCAGTAAGCTTCCTCACTTTTTTAACATAGACGTACAGAATCAGTCAGTGAACATTTCAGCGAAATTGGTATAATTGTTCCGGAGTTACTCTTAGGGCAACCAATTCCAAGTTTGCGCTTGCACAGTAGCTATTACTGATCCAATCTTGATGAAATTCGTAGGTAATTGTCAGCCCCCAACTACCCTCTGAATTTGAACGAAATCGTTCCAGTTCGCACTGAGATATCGTAGTCTCAGGAAATTCACGTTTTCGCATGCGTACGTACACGCTTCTAGTTTGCCGACGGAGATGGAATTGATAGGGAACCGTCTAGATGCTAACTCGTACAATCCATGAAAATGTAACCAAAATTGGTCGAGTAGTTACGGAGTTATGGCAATTAAAACACATTTCAAGTTCGCGCATGCGCTGTAGCTATTACTGATCCAATCGTGTCGAGATTCCTAGGGAATTGTCTTGGAGTCAGCCCCCAACTTCCCTCCGAATTTAAGAAAAACCCGTCGATTAGGAACGGGGATGTCGTGGTTTTAGGAAATTCACGTTTGCGCATGCGTACACACTACTGATTGTCCGATGGTGATGAATTGATATGGGACCGTCACGGGCCTAACCCGCACTATTCCTGAAAATCATCAAATTCGGACCATTACTTCATGTGGTTTTGCCTGGGACAAGGAATCGACTACAGACAGACCGACTGACAGACACGGAATCAAAGTTGTTCAGGAAGCTCGCTCTAAAACGCAAAAAGCGAGTGGAAATTTTGATTTTGGATGACAAACATTTTGTTATTTCTTACACGAATACATACCTAGCTTCCAACCTTCCAGAGCGAGGAAGCAAAATATGACCTCGGGTAAAAAACGTGAATTTCCTGGTGTTTTTAATGTTTGCGGAGCAAATTAGCTATTTTAATTTCAGGATCATGGGTTTTTCAGAATCAGCACGAAATTTCCTATACATTTTAAGCGAAACTTAGTTTTTGCCCGATCGGAACGACTGTACGCTTGATTGTAAGGATCCCCATGAAAAATCATTGAACACGAATTTATTGGATTTTTGAAATACATCTTGGTTAAAAAATGAGATAGGACACCCAGTATTGTGAAATCAGCTGAATGCCCGGTTATTTTTGCAGGGAAACGATCCAGTCTTCGTCATATCTCCCTAACTCTTATATGATTTATAAGATACGTAGAAAATCAGTATACTATATTTCACGTATTTTCAATTGTTCAGAGTGTTATGTCCTTCCTTTTTGGGGGATTTTTCTATAAATGGGTTCCTCTCTGTGATTCTACCAACATAACAATTCACTCACACAAACAGTTGAAAAGAGTATGATTTTGTTGTGCAAATTATGATCCTTAATTCATGGCTTATTCGTGATCACAGCGTGAAATATCGAAATATCCTGCGTGATATTGTTGAAGGATATTCGATCGAAACATCGGCGAGCGGCGTCCCTTCCGACAATTTCAAAATTTCTTCCTCCTCTCGGGTTCCTTGCCCCTTGAGGTCACCATTGTGCTACTGTTATCAATAAAATGCTCTCTCTCTCGGCCGGCCGACGACGAGGGCCCCCCCTTGAAGAGGGGGATTGCAACTTGCTTGGGGCCCCGCAAGGTTATTGAACGATTGCCAGCTTAGAGATGGACCGGTTCTGGGGAGCAGACTCTGCCTCAGCATCCAACCTCGGCCCCGTCTCAACTCACCGACCACTTTACCCCGAATCAATTGGATCATTTCTTTTGTTTCCTTTCGAAAGACGGGTTTTCCTCCCTTCGAAGCGAGTCAACCCAGTTCAATACGATCCAACGGTAACCCGAAGATTAATGGCTGATATATGTATTTGAGGTGCTGGTCAACCAGAAGGAGCTAAAAGCCAATTTTACCTCCTCAGGAAGGGAATCCTTGTGTCCATGGGAGAAGTCGGAACAGTTTTTGGTCTGCAAAATCCTAATCTTCTCTTGAAACTTTTCAAACAAAATTTGGTTCTGCGCCCTAAAACAGACTTACCCAAATAGCTTCAGCGATTCACTAACATGAAATTCTCGAATGAAACCAAAAATAAACATTTTTCAATGAAAATCTCAACATAATTTGGTCGCTTTATAATAAAGAGTTGGATTTATCGAACAAACATCAAAAATATTCAGTTCAATACGATCCAACGGCAACCCGAAGATTAATGGCTGATGTATGTATTTGAGGTGCTAGTCAACCAGAAGGCGCTCAAAGCCCATTTTACCTCCTCAGGAAGGGAATCCTTGTGTCCATGGGAGAAGTCGGAACAGTTTTTGGTCTGCAAAATCCTAATCTTCTCTTGAAACTTTTCTAACAAAATTTGGTTCTGCGCCCTGAAACAGACTTACCCAAATAGCTTCAGCGATTCACTAACATGAAATTCTCAAATGAAACCAAAAATAAACATTTTTCAATGAAAATCTCAACATAATTTGGTCGCTTTATAATAAAGAGTTGGATTTATCGAACAAACATCAAAAATATTCAGTTCAATACGATCCAACGGCAACCCGAAGATTAATGGCTGATATATGTATTTGAGGTGCTGGTCAACCAGAAGGCGCTAAAAGCCCATTTTACCTCCTCAGGAAGGGAATCCTTGTGTCCATGGGAGAAGTCGGAACAGTTTTTGGCCTGCAAAATCCTAATCTTCTCTTGAAACTCTTCAAACAAAATTTGGTTCTGCGCCCTAAAACAGACTTACCCAAATAGCTTCAGCGATTTACTAACATGAAATTCTCAAATGAAACCAAAAATAAACATTTTTCAATGAAAATCTCAACATAATTTGGTCGCTTTATAAAAAAGAGTTGGATTTATCGAACAAACAACAAAAATATTCCCGACTTATCCTTGCTTGAATTCGAAAATATTAGGGCTTTCATCATTTTCCTAATTATGCCAAGACATAGCCCAACTACACTGGAGGTAGAGTCATACACCGTCATACTTACTACCTTCTTTTTTATTTAGAATTTCATCCAACTGTTACATATAGCTCTTTCATAATTGAAAGATGATGTGTTGATTCTTCTCGAAGAAAGTTCTGCTGCAGCCCATAACTGAGGAGGCCCAAAATCACGTACTCAATAGAAAAGTAGGTACAGTCTCGTGATGTATTCGGAATCAGCTCAAAATTTCTCGTAAAAATAGCCTATCAATTAAAATTAATTGTGCAAAGATTCGCTAGAAATATGTAAGTTCCACGTTTCAAAGAAGAGCTATAAAGTGGCGTTCTTTGCGAATTTACACATTAAGTTACTGCATCATTGAAACTTCTTGTTTCAGAGTTTTCTGTACATATCCTACATTTTTATCCGGTTCCGGTCCTGTCCAATTCTTTATATCAGAGGCAAGACTGGTGGTACTGGTGACATTCCCAGTTCTAATGCGCATTGGATAGCAATCAAGATCCCCTAAACCCTCCATTGTAGGACCGATTCTAAGTATTAGAGTAACTTTCAAAACAAACTTTATCTTTCAGAAAATAGTTTTTGTTGCGCGAGGTCATAATCACGAGTAATTTTCTCATATCGCACGCTGGGAAGAACACTGGTACATCTCCGAAATGCACTTCAGAGTTTTTCGTACTATCGGAAAGAGCTTGATGGGCTCTGCTTAGGGGTGGTAGTGGATCAACGATGGTTCAATCAGTGGTCGCTAGAGGGCAGATAAACCGCTGCGTGCCTGAATGGTTTGACTAGTTCGGTTTGCGGGAACAGTGGTTCATTGGTAGTCTTTTTCCAGAGGTCAACGAGGACTGGAGATGTACCTACGGGTGTTCTTCCCAGTGAGCGAATACGGAAATAACTCGTACGAATCTCAGCATTCCACCAAATCCAACATTTATTTTCAGTCTTGATAACGTCATTTCAAAATCACTCCTCGACGACTTTTTGAGTTTGAAGGGAGAACTCGGTTCCTTCAAACTAGAAAAAACCTTCAAAATCACTGTATCGTTTACGAACCTCATTGGAGAACCATAACAACAACAGTTGTTTCCCAAGGTCGCTAAGCAGTGTTTCTCGCCATTGTTGTCCGGCAGTGTGTCGGGGGTTCTATTGTTGGAATGGTTCTCAGGTGAATAATAATAATAATCAAGGATCAGTATCAGTGCAAGTGTTTCAGGATAATAGTCATTAACGGTTTTACGACGCGGGCGATGATTCGCGCTTTTCTCCTAATTCTGTCATTAAATCAAAATCACTGTGCCCCACAATATTTTACTACTTCTTGTTACGTTCAACACAATGGAAGTATTTTTCTTGTTCCCACCCTAATCTCCATCCATTACTTCACTAAGGTGCTGCGGGACTAGTGGAGATTAGGGGCGAGTGGAAATCAAAAGCATGCAAGCACTAGAATGCTAGAATAAGATCAAGCAGAATAAGCAAAGGACAGAAGGTTCGTCACGATAACGACTATATTCAGGATATCGTTGTTTGTAGGTACGATGGAAGTTCGACATGCCACACTCAACGGGTTGTAAGCTGCAACGTGTATAGATCTCCCCAGTCCAATTCAGAAAAGTCCAAACCAAAGTCATAATTTTTCATTCCAAATTTAGGTTTTTTAAATTTCTTAGCATTATAAAAATATTGAAAAATGTCTGAATTTTAAATAGAATATTCAGGTTTTTCTGAGTTTTTTTTTAACCAAATTCATAATTTTTCATTTCAAATTTAGATTTTTTTAAATTTCTTAGCATTATAAAAATATTGAGAAATGTCTGAATTTTAAATAGAATATCCAGGATTTTCTGAGTCTGAACCAAATTCATAATTTTTTATTTCAAATTTAGATTTTTTTTGAATTTCTTAGCATTATAAAAATATTGAAAAATGTCTGAATTTAAATTAGAATATCCAGGATCTTCTGAGTTGTCTGAACCAAATTCATATTTTTAGCGAATTTTCGAAGAAAATGAAGCTATTGCAATGGCTTCAAAATTTTTGTAATGCAAATTTTTGGAAATTTTCTTCATGGAAATTTTTGAAAATTTTCTTCATGGAAATCCGTTCCAGACCATTCTAAAACGATTCCTGAAAATTAACACTTTTTTATATGTATATATTTATATATACATATATTTGTATATGTGTCACTTCAGACGATATCTGCCCGAAGGATCGAGATAAAAAATCCAAAAAAATTTAAAGTGTCAATAATATCAAAAGTAAGGATGAGTTCGTTGGCCAGCATTTTTGGAGTACTCCAAGGGGCCAAATTGAGAAAATTTAGTTTCAAAGATCGCTAGCAAACGAGTTTTTGAGGTTTTTGGTGTAAAATACCATCCTAAACATAGGAACATATGGTATATCGGAATCAGCGTGAAATTTCCTATAAGAATCACCCACAAATTCGGTTAAAATCATTCTTTGAAAATTCGCTCACCAACTCATGCTGCATGAATGGAACTTTTTATGGTGTTTTCGTGGGTTATTTATTTACTGAGCTGACATGATATGCAGAACAACCACCATTTGAGCTGAGCTTAAATTTGCTGCCCTCTCCAGTAAACCTATTTTTCACTAATAAGGCATACACAATGGAGAGGTTCATACGTTCATCAGGTTGTTCGCAATGGAGCTATAGAAGGATTCTTCCATTAAA
This sequence comes from Lygus lineolaris, assembly GCA_030264115.1. NCBI lineage: Eukaryota > Metazoa > Arthropoda > Insecta > Hemiptera > Miridae > Lygus > Lygus lineolaris. The sequence continues at coordinate 74,229,450 of JAEMON010000001.1, forward strand.
CATGGAATGCTGGTCAACTATCTAAAAACTCAATCAACTATCTGAAACCGTAATATGAGAATGGGTACCCACTGCAGTGGTGTCTTTCTCTGGAAGGAAAGCAGGTGTACCTAGTATGACCTACTACAAGCCTACAGCTGATGTCAGCCATATCGTAAACGGTTACTAGAATCCTCATTTGAGCTGAGCTGAAATTTGCTGCCCTCTACAGTATACCTTTTTCTCACTAAGACACAGTTCATACTCTAATCAGCATGTTTAATGGAGGTTTTCGGAGGATACCTCCATAAAACATGGAATGCTGGATACAATCAACTAGCTCGTAACTTCCCTCTGGCCTCCTAATAATTTCGTCGAAATAATTGCTCATCTTCGCTTGGTAATGGCTTCCAAAAAGAAATACCTGTGCTTCAACACTCCTCCGATGTAATTTTACACTATACTTTAGCTGTGAGAACATTTTTGTTTGATCAACTTAAATTGGGCAACAGTTTAAGATTGAGGGACCCTCTGGAATCTGGCTTGGTGAAAAAAAAGAAGCTCGCGAAATTATAGGCAATAATAACGCATAGTAGACCCGCGTTTAATCATATGCACGGACTTGGCGTAGGAGACCCGCTACACAACTCTCAATCTGTGGGGCGCGCAGCTCGTTCTTCCTACTCTCCTATTTAGGGGCGGGATTTATAGAAGGTCCTCGAGTTTCAAGGAGACCTTGAGATCGTCTCCTCGAAATTTGGAATATAGATTCGGCCCAAGGCGAAATGTCCCTCATTTTAGAGAGACATTTTTTTCGATAGATGGTTGTACTATCGGGGGCAAAATTAATTTTGTTTTTCTCTGGAACGGGTGGACCGATTTCCATTCTGCAAAGCTTTTTGTGAATGGCATCACCAAACTTAGGTTTGTACAATCAGTTCGATTTTTTTTAATCGTCTTCCATGGTGCGCACAATTTTTTTGCTCAAATTTGAACATTTTTTTGAATGTCAGGTATTCATGACATGAAGTTTTGCTAGAAGAATCCAAATCAGTTTCCAGATTCAAAATCGGATCAACAGATCGATCGGCCAGTTCGAAATACCAATTACAATAGAGACAAAATTAATGAGGGGGCTACTCTTTACCTGCTCGGTGCACGATTGCTGCTTCTCTTTGCACCTCTCCCCAATATTCTCCAGCTTATGGTTACTTCTACCAACTTTCTGAGCAGGAGAGAAGTCTCGATTTTAATTTTCCCTGTACTTCGCCTTTGAAGAACTTTCTTTGATAGAACAGATCACTCCACTCACCTTGATCCTAGTTTGTCAGTATATCACGGAGCATACCTTACTTTTCCCCTCGATGGGTTGCGACTTACTTATTATGACATACTTGTGCACAAACCTTAGGAAACATGAGCTTACATAGTAAAGGAAAAATTGTCCTAGTCGATGCAAAAGGGAGAGAGAGAGAGAGAGAATTTCGCAGTGATAATAGTTCCTACTACTAAAAATGCAAAGTTCAAGCGATCTAGCGAAGAACTGAAAACCCAATCTAACTCACTTTCATCAATTTTTACTCTTTACGTAAAATAGATAATATTCATTCACAGAAAGCTTTGCAGAATGAAAATCGGTCCACCCGTTCCAGAAAAAAACGGAAATTGATTTTCGTTCATTTTGAAGCGCGACGTGGTGGCCAGCTTTTGGAACTAAACGCTGGACATTTCGCCTGAAGGGATACTTGAAATCTACCTCAAGGTCTCCTTGAAACTCGAGGACCATCTATAAATCCCGCCCTTAGTGACTTTGCGTGTGGATGTTGGTTATGAACGTTTGGTATATACTGCCATCACTTGAACTGGTATTCTCGTGCCAGTATGGAATTAAATCTCCTTTTCTCCTCGCCGCTTTGCTATTTTATTGCGCATTTTTGTTAACTACTTCCATTAATGAATCAATTAATCGAACACGAACAAACTTTTCTTCTTTTATTGTTGTTTGATGCCATTTTATTGTAGTACGACGTACTACAACAAAATGTCATCAAACAACAATAAAAGAAGAAAAGTTTTTTCGTGTTCGATTAATTGGGTACCGCACCACTCCCGTTTTCAACGTATCTGCCCTTGCTGTAACTCTCTAATGCACGAATGGAAATTTCGCTTTAATCAGTTCAAGGAAGCCTATGCATTTGAATTTAGCAATCTTACGAACGAAAAAATATGAGTGATCAATCCACCAGTTCTTCCACTTTGATGAGTCTACGCATGCGGAGTGCCATATCGAAACGAGAATGGTATCCAGGCGTTTATCGATTTTGACGAGCCACATTCATTATACTCCAGCAATAACAGGATGAGAAAGTCGTTGCGTCATGAGACTAGGTAAATCACAGGTGGAGGCGCAAGGGCACACAACTCATCCTCTAACAATATGTTGTAACCGAGTGATTTTCAGGTTTAGAGACGTCTTGGGAAGAGACGGAGAGCCGCTGGAAGTCATCAAGAAACGATAATACCTGGCGGTGTCTTAATTGCTCGCGTGGTCGGCCCCTGTCCGGGCCGGACTTGCCAACGACCCATCAGATTTCGAGGAGATTCGGCAGGTTAACGCTCCCTTCATGACTCAAATACCTCTTCATCCACGGAGATCCGACAATCTGCAGACCTGGAGTAGATCTGGAGGGCTTATTCACTATCCAACCTAACGAAGCTGGAACGTCCGATATCCCTTTTACATAAAAAGATTATGAAAAGAAAGATCATAAAAAGATACCTAGTACTTCGATGAACCACGTTGAAAAAGGTGTTGAAGCATTGAACACACAAGCATTGAAAAAATTTCCAAAAAAAAACGGAAGAATTTCCATCTTTCCACTTGACAACAATTTGCTCATACAGGGTGGTCAACAAACAACGTTCCCTAAATAGTCATTGGCCGTCATTCTCCCACAAAAAAAACTATTTTTTAGGCTCAGCCGTCGGAGTCTTGGTCGAGGGCTTATGTTTTCGTTTTTTGTACTATTACAAAATCTTGCGAAATTTTAAAGAATTTTACTTTAGGTAAGGTTTTAGCTTTAGGGTTTTAACTTTGGACTTTAATATGTGAGTGGATAATATGTGGACGAATAGAGCAATTTATCTACTATCATTTTGACTACCTATAGAGGAAGATGACGTACCTAAGAGCAAGTTAGAAGTAAAAGCTCTTTTCTTACTTCTGGCAGCACAACATTTGTTACACTAATACTAATACTTATACCTACGATTTTAATACTTATATTTACTATTATTAGTCCGACCGGTTTCCATTTATATTTCACCTCACCAGGGACTTTGAGAGGTTAGGTTGTTCTTCCTATTTGAAAGTTCCATTCATGCAGCATGAGTTGGCGAGCGAATTTTCGAACAATAATTTTAACCGGTTGAATTTCCTACAAGAATTACCCGCCAAATCGGTTAAAATCATTCTTCGAAAATTTGCTCATCAACTCATGCTGCATGAATGGGACTTTTCCCATTCCTCACAGCCAATTTTCGGTCGATTTTTATGTGTTTCGCGGCATTCTTCTTCTCATACAATTTTCCAAAGGGATCAGCTATGCACTATTTTAATTCCGTAATTTGGCATTTTTCGCATCTTTTAAAACCAGAGTTGAAACAGGAAGCTAGCCAAGATCCTTCCACCCTCGACCCATAATAGTACGTCTACAATGGCTAACCACAAGCAATTCATCTTTTAATTAAAAAGCGAATTGACGAAGGCTCCTCATCAACCTAGAGAATAATAAAATAGGAAAAGTTCCATTCATGCAGCATGAGTTGATGAGCGAATTTTCAATGAATAATTTCAACCGATTTGGTGGGTGATTCTTATAGGAAATTTCACGCCGATTCCGAATATACCATATGTTCCTATGTTTAGGATGGTATTTCACACCAAAAACCTCAAAGAACACGTTATTTAGCGATTTTTGAAACTGAATTTTCAAAATTTGAGTACTCCAAAAATTCTGGCCAACGAACTCATCCTTACTTTTGATATTATTGACATTTTAAATTTTTTTTTTTTTTTTTGATCCCTCGGGCAGATATCGTCTGGAGTGACAGGCATATATATGTATACATAACGGGTTAATTTCAGGAATAGTTTTAGAATGGTCTACAAATTTTTAAGCCATTGCAACAGCTTCTTTCTCCTCGAAAATTTGCTAAAAGGAGATTAGTTGTCTGCTACCAAGTGATAAAGAAATTGTTTGGGCCCTTCAGTCCCGTGAATGTATACCACGAGTGAAATCAATGATAAACTTGCAACAGGATGCTACAAAGAGCTCCAAACCGGCCTCCGACTCTTGTATCGTTTTGATACTATAGCCTCCTGGTGACATCTTGATTCTATCAATTTGATACGTATGGCGCTCTAAGTGTTAAGGCAGCTGATATATCCATGAGTTATTGTGTACACAATTGTGACTTTCAACAACGAGGTAAAAACAACTCTAATTCCGAGCTATTCTATTACGTATACAAAAAGTCACTCCTGCGAAAATTTCATCTTTTTTCATTCAAATAAAATACAAAACGTTCACAGCGAGCTCTCCGAGCAAATTATTTTCGTCGAATCAAATGTCATCGGGGTTTGGGCAAACTGAGGAACTGAAATACCATCAGGTATGCGAGCGAGTCCCCCACTTGCATTCTTCCTCAAGGATACAGGAGAGATTACTGCAGCCTCATCTCGACTGTGGGCGTCGCAGCCTCATCGTCAAGTTACACATATCAACCGGATCTCATTGGATCACGAGCACCAAGTTTCCTGTCGCGCCTCAATGTCGCCAGATGTCAATAACTGATCGACTATTAATAACGAAAGCGTTCGAAGCTATTTTGTACTAGACAGATCATGGTTCTCGTTTGATCGTCCTATTAACAATCGACGTCAACACCCCACTACAATCGACAACAACGCCAATTTAGAGTGAACACCCTACTTTTGCTTCCTCATTACCGGAGGCAGGAAGCTATGTATTCGTGCAATTAAAAAAATGGTTTCCTCCAAAATCAAAATGTTCACTTGCTTTTTACGTTTAAAAGCTTTCTGAACAATTTTGGTTCCGTGTCTGTCGGTCTGTGGTCCATTTCTTGTCCCAGTCAAAACTATATGAAGTTATGGTCCAAATTTGATGAAAATTTCCGGGAATTATGCGGGTTAGCCCCTGACGGTACCCCAATGAATTTCATTGCCATTGGACCACTAGTAGCGTGAGCGCATGAGCAAACATGAATTTCCTGAAACTCCCATATCTCAGTTCCTAATTTACCTATTTCGCTCAAGTTCGGAGGGTAGTTGGAGGTCAACAATGAATTACCTTCGAATCTTTTTTTTTTTTTTTTTTTCATTTTGATAATGAATAACCTAATTATTTTTCGAAAAATAGGATGTTCACGTTATAGGGACCAACCCGTCTTCAATCATACCCTGTATTCGAACTCGGACAGTTCGTGACGAACTCCAACCTCTCCATAGTTGGAGTTCGTGGGTTCGAATGCACCTCTAGTTCCAGTGGCCAAAAACGTGCTTTTTCAATGTTTTCGAAATTTGGGTTGCTAATTAGCTATTTTAGGAATAACGAACGTGGGGTATATCCAGAATCAGATCGTAATATCCTATACATTTCATTAATAACATCGTCGTGTTCGGAAAAAAACGATTTCCGGACCCCCTCATCAGTTGTCCTCCAAAGGGAGGATTAGAAATTGTTCTGATGATTTCGCTCATGGCTACTCATTGCCT
>JAEMON010000001.1:74278934-74292244 GCA_030264115.1 Lygus lineolaris
CCCCCCCCCCCCCCCCCCTAAGGAGCCGCCCCTGGCTGTAACAACGAAAATTAGTGAATTCCAAGTTAGTGCATGAGCAGAGTCTGCCGCTGATTCATTCATGATGAAATTCATATCCTCAAGGGGCATAATCCACTGAACCGCATACAGGGCCGGATTTACCATTACAGCTCCCCTAGGCCCGAATGACCCCCCCTTGTAGTCCAGGTAGCTTAAAAAAGGCCTTGCTTCCCAAAAAATCCGAACAAGCTGGAAATCGTCTTAATCGATGTTGTTCCACTCCAATATGAGGGATTATAACTTTTGCGAAAGTTTTCTAGTTGGGCTTAACTTTTGAGGGGCTAAAACCTCGAAATGTTCGACCTTTTTGTGGTTTTTGGCTTATAACTCGTTAAGGAAGCATCCTACAGAAAAAATCATTCTTTCATAAAATAGCATTAAATTGCGCGTCGAATGACCTACTAAAACATCAAAATCGGTTCAGCCGTAAAGTCGCAATCGTTCGTTGAAAAAGGGCTATTTTTTCCAACTTTAAAAAAAAGCATTTCCAGCACTTTCAACAGCTATAGCTATATAACTTCTAAACAGTCACTCCAATCAACAGAAATAATTTTTTATTAAATGTAGGTAAACTAAAAATTTTTTATTTCAATTTTTTTAAATGAAAGTCCGGGCCTTTTGGCCTATAGTGGTAAATCCATGCCTGACCCTCATTATCACTGAAAATTTGAACAAAATAGCTGAATCCCGACAAATCCAATAAACAAATAAACCTTCCTTCGCTTGCTGTATTCGTTACAGTGAAAGGTCCACACGGCTGTGAGGTCCGTTCAGTAAATGTCCAGAGTATGCATTTCAGCGAATTCAACGTTGACCAGCCGTCAAAAGTCCCCAATATTGGAGTACCTGTCGGGGAATGCAAGGCCGAAAGGCACCCGTTGAACTTAGGAAGGCCGATCGGCGAGCGCAGGTGGGTGCTGAGGAAGACGCCTTGGGGTGTCGAGAGCTGCCGCACGGCTCACTGGAGACTACCGTACTGTCCTGGCGGCCGTTTTCCACACTTTATGACCCATTCTTTCGCCCTGCTAAACCTGAAATGTAATTCACACCGAGGACGCCACGCTTCGAAGGGCGAGAATATGATAGACCTCGCCTCGCAAACAATGCCGACCCGTTCTTCGCCAGCTCCGACGTGATAAATTGCGAATTCGCGGTGTGAACTTTCAAACCGAATAATTCATACTTTTCAATGCGTTTTCTTCGAGAAAGTGCGAGATATTATCTACACTACGAGGTGTGTAGCTACTCGTTCTGTTTGCTTGATAGTTGAGGCTAATGCGGACGGGCTCTAGTGAGATTCCGTGATAAGAGATGGCGCTGCAATCGCTTCAAAAGTAAATCCATTCCCAAGTTTTCAAATTTTTATCAATTAAAATTTTCAAATTTTGTTTGAGCTTGTTTCATTAAGTAGAATGATTGACACGACGTTTTGCCAAATTTTCCGAGCTACACGACATTGTTTTATGTCGTTACTTATAATCGCATGTTCTTTAATAACCGCCTTCAGTTAATGATACTGACGTCAGTTTTAATCTCATATTATTGAATGACGTGGCTGTTATGTTCATGTTATGTAGACGTGTTGCTCTGTAAACCCCATAAAGTACAAATCGTTGAAGCAAGTCTTTTTTTTTGTACAATAAACATAGTTGTGGTGATACGTCAATAATTAGTGAATGCTCTGACTGCAAGCTTCTCGCTTGCAGCATGTTGTTTTTTTTTAAGTTTAGGATTAGGATTAAAATGTAATCCTTTCAAATAACTTTGTTCTGCAAAACACGTCCGTCCTCCGTAGGTACATAAATATGTGCTCTATTGCTCAACAGCACCACCGTAAATAAAAATTTAATTTTAAGGGCCTAAGAAGCCATTGCCTGGTAGAAGTACGACGCTCAGACCATTCTAAAACGATTCCTGAAAATTAACACTTTTTTATATGTGTATATATATATGTTCATATATATATATTTATATGTTAATGTATGTGTCATTCCAGACGATATCTGCCCTAGGGATCGAGATAAAAAAATTTAAAATGTCAATAATATCAACAGTAAGGATGAGTTCGTTGGCCAGAATTTTCGGAGTACTCCAAGGGGTCAAATTTTGAAAATTTAGTTTCAAAAATCGTAAAAAAACGTGTTTTTTGAGGTTTTTGGTGTGAAATACCATCCTAAACATAGGAACATATGGTATATTCGGAATCAGCGTGAAATTTCCTATAAGAATCACCCACAAAATCTGTTAAAATTATTCTTTGAAAATTCGCTCACCAACTCATGCTGCATCAATGGAACTTTTTCGGTTGGATCTATTTCGTCCAAGATGCGTAGTTTGTCCCGGACTTGTCAACTCTTCTAAAGTTCATATAAGAAGATGATAATTCTAGTTTTTTCAAACTTCAGAAATCGATTCTACAAGCAATTTTCCACAAAAAGTGTCTCTCAGAGTTTTTTGTAACCCCATATTTTCTTGAGGGTTTTTCAATTTTAAGATTTGGTTTTTTCTTTCCACCTTAGATCACTAAAACAACCATAACTCCTTCAATTTACAGAATAGCATCAAGAATAAATATACCATTGGAAAGAGCGTTAAAATTCCTATAAGAAAGGCCCATTAACTGTTTCTCGAATTCTAATTTCAAGGCCTGAAACTTAGGCCCACATCTCCGCAGGGAAGTACAGCTGGTAAGCCACCGCAACACCATTGAAACTTAGCTTATAGTCCATATTTTGATTACTTTTCTTTCATACTTCCTACTCCCTATTAGGTCGTCAACACCCTAAAACAATAGATTACCTTGAAAAACCTATGTTTTTGGCATTCAAACACCGCTGAACGATGCGTGCAAGAAAAGTCAAATTTCGGTAAATTCTTGAAATTTGAACTTTGGGCTGAATTATGAGCCTTAAAAATCAACTGTTGAACATAGTAAGCCTTTCTTTTAGAAAATCTAATGCTCATCCCAATTTAATTTATTTTTAATTTTACACTACATAAAGGGAGTTATGGCTGTTTTAGTGATGTCATGTGGAAGGAATAAACCAAATCTTAAAATTGAAAAACCTCACGAAAAATAGGGGGTTAAACAACTCTAAGAGACACTTTTTGTTGGAAATACCTGAAGTTTGTCCCAAGATAGCTGTATACACCCGGTATGAAATAAAGTATGTAATTTATGTGAGAAAGCTCGTATATTATAGAAAAGGTTTCAAGTTCATGGATGTTGATAGAAACGAGCTGTGAATCAAGCAAAAGTGATTTGCTCCGACTTCAAGGCTTTCAGACATAATTCTTTTGCGGGGAGGCCGTCAAACTTCGAGCTGTGATTGATTACTATAATAATTTCATTGTATGAAGAAGACTCGTTTTTCCTTGAGTACTTGGATTTTATTGCATTATGCTTCCCTAATTTACATGCTGGTCTTTCACATCCTGATTTTCTCATTTTCAAACATTTTAAGTTTATATTTACTGGATAATGCATCAGATAAGTATTGTCATAATTACTCAGGGTCATTGGATCAAGAAAGGTTGTACCTAATAGTTATTATTAGAGACTATTAATTTAAAGGAAATTTATTCATTGCTGGCATCTTCCACTGTCCTTGGCCTGTCTGATGTTTTGTACATTGCCAAATAAAAACGAACACAGTCTCTTCTGATGATAAAATACATACCTATAATTAAAACTGTGGGTCACATCCTACAAGACGGATTTCAACGTAGGTAGCTACCTAAACATATAGGAAGTCAAATACTAGGTATACGCATTTCAAAAATATGCAAAATATACGGCAGCTAAAAGTGTTTGGAACAAACAGTAAAAAACACGCCAGGAAACGGAAGACCTTCAGCTGTAAGTGTCACTTCTAGACGATTCGTCACGAGAAAAATGAAAGCAAATTCCAGAACGAGAGCTCCTTAGCCTAGAGGCTACGGGGAGTTTGACGAAGCTATTTTTTTTTTTTTTTTTTTTTTAATTCTAGGTACATCGAAAATAAGTCCACACGTATTTGTTCTTTCAATTGAATGGGCATTCGGGTGGCTGGAAGATTTTAAGAATTTTCGAAAAAATTTCAGCTATTGCCATGGCTTCAACATTTAAGTTATTAAAAAGTAAATATAATTAGTTGTCAAGAACGTGTTTTTGAGGGTTTTGTCTAGTCATATAGCGAGACTAAACAGTTAGGAATAGAAAGAGTGAAAGGCCGTGATAAATTGGAAGCACAAGAGAACAACCAGAACCTAATTACTGATAATTACGCTGCCGCTTTGGTAAAACTCGTGGCAGTTACCAAACACACTCCAACAGTAACGGATAACTGAAAAATTTGATGTTTAGAATCAAATTTTGAAAAACGTAAAATTGAGGAAATTGCATACATGATCCAAAATGAGGAAAAGTGTATTAATTTTGAGAGAGATTTCAAAGGATTATCTCATGTTTATTTCAAGTTACCACCATCTTAAACATAGGATGATAATACCATATTTCCTATAAGAATCACTCTCTAAATCGTTTAAGATAATTCTTTGAAAATTCTCATCAACACTCATGCTACATGACTGGAGCTTTCTGACGTACCTATATACTTTGACGTTCATATGATATACGTCAAACGTATATTTATATTTTCATCGAGCTCAACGTGGTTCCTGTGCCCTAAAAGTTGAATTTCTTTAGTAAGAATACCACGTTTTTATGTTTAAAAAAAATATGTTTTTCTCATTCGCATTACAGACTTGAATTCAGCATTTAAAAAAATTACATGTAGGTATGTAGTCGATGAAAAATCCTATTAATAGTGCATAGGGACCAGGTTGGGCTCGACGAAGATATTCTTATTATAATCTACGTTAAAAAACAGGTGAAATACTCTCCTCAAAAGTTCCGATTGGAAATTCCAAATGGGAGATCCAGAAAGTCCGTGAAAAACTCACGAAATTGTTCCGGCCACCCAATCGCTTTTTGATGGAAAACATAAACACGTGTCGACTTATTTTCGACGTAGAATCGAGTGAAAACAAGTCTCGTCGAAATCCGCTACCTAATGTCAGCTCCGTATCCTCCTCTTGTAAGACATGGGATTCGGACGAAGTATAAATAAATATATCCTCAATCATCGTAGGCAATGTATTGAGACAAGCTGGGTTACATTGTCGGGTGTACCCAGGAAGAAATACAGTTGAACCTGGTTACAGTGAACCTTCATATAAGAAAAACCTCTATATAGGAAAGCATTACAGGGGCAAACACCGGGGTAATAGAAATGTGTTTACCTCTGAACAAAGAAAGGTTTTCTTTGCGTTCACCTGCTTCTACCCTCTTCATAAGAAAGAATAAGTTATACGACCTCTACGGGAGAAAGGTGCTCGACTGTTTACTTGCCGTCAGCTGTTCCCATTCCCAGAAAATTGAATGATCCTTCGATTGTCATTTGACAATCGCGAAGGAAAACCTCCATATAAGAAAGTTGGTTGAGAAAAATCTGGGTTTAAGACCTGGGGTTAAGAAAAACCTCTATTTAAGAAATAACAACGCGTTCCCCATCAAATTTCTTGTAACCAGGTTCGACAGTATCGGTTAAACGAGGTAAACGGAGAGAAGACCCAGCTTGTCTCAATACATTGCGTAGGTACCTATGCGATTTTTCTGCAAGACATGACGTGTCCCAATACTTCCCATCACACCCAGGGCAGGATTTACAGACAGTCCTCGAGTTTCAAGAAGACCCTGAGATGGCGTCCTCGAAATTTGGAATACCGATTTGGCTTTGGGAATCCTCGAAGACCATCTCAAGGTCACCTTGAAACTCGAGGACCGGGCTCTGAATTATTTCTAGTTTGGAATTGCTACCGGCGATATTCGTCTTGCCTGCTCCTGTGGATGTTTGCAATCGTTTTCGAGCGCAGTTAGAATCTTAATATTGACATCGACACGCTTGTTTGAATTCTCACCTCCGAGTGTAATGAATAACCAACGTCACCTCATTGCGGTGAATATTAACAAGCTATTATCATCTTCCCATCGAAAACTTACACTATGCATATCTGATTACAGTTCTAACTCGGTGTTAGTTTACTCGTTACTCGGTAGAATACGAATCGCCTATTAGTGAATTTATTAGAACGACATCCCTATTTTAGATGGATGCCTTCAACTAGGTATTTGGTTGTAGCCGACTGAAAATATTATTATTGTGAACCTCATTCAGGTACAGACATTTGTTGTCCAAAACGTGAAGGAAGTTGATCAGAGCCATCGTATACAAAACCTGATTTTCGGTCAATTGCAATAAATTAAGGATCGAACATCGCTGCAAAACGCGTTTAATGAGGTTTAAGGCGAAAATTAGCATCCTAGTTTAGGAGCTTTAAAAATTGTATTTTCGGAATCAGCGCAAACTTTGATTTAAGAATGGCCCATCAAGTGTATAAAATTTCCATTTAGTTCAAAAACGTTAAAACTGTTTTTTTGAAAATTCGCTCATTACCCAAGGATTGTTGCGATATAGGTTCGAACCCTCGCAATAAATACTTAAAATTACGTGCTATCCTTTATTTAATCTTCCTGACTGCTTATCGAAAGTCTACCGACTGTCTATGTACGAGCAGTTTTAAGACCTTTTCTTCAGAATGGTTCGAGGGATTTTCATGTAATTGATATTCTCACATTTCTAACGAACCGACCGATGTTAAAATTTTTCGGAAATGAGTTTAAAGTGTCAATATGCTCCTCAAGGTCTCCTCCATCGATTATGAAAACTAAAAACTCAAATTTCCTACCATATGCAACACCAAAGTACCTAACCTAGATGGTAAAAAAAAACGCTCGTTTATTTCAGTGAATTTCATTAACATTTAGTAATTTATTTGTTCTTTGTGTTCCAGGACCGGATACAGGGCCAACGAAATCGATCGAGTCCAGCACGATGGCCTGCAATGTTCATAGTCCATGTAAGTTTGTCTTTTATTCAATGTCATTCTTGGTCCATGTATATTGTTAGTTGTTGTAGTGTAAATTATTCAGGTGGTCGAATACAACTCAGATGGTTTTCTTTTACAAAGAAATTCACAACTGGGCTCAAATTCAGTTTTAGATCATACTGTAGCAAAGTAACATTCCCCTCCTTCTGTAGTCAGAAAAACGTCGTTTCATCGAACAAACTTGTGGACATCTTCAGGCTAAAATTATTAAGTAGTACTTACCATGATAAGCCTAGGAGATAGTCTTTTGGAATAAAATGAATTGCCAAACTTTTTTCCAGTTCTGCGGTGCACTGGTAGATTGACAGTATTGAACGCAGTAATTCATATCCCTAATGCCGTAGAAGTGAAGTTCTATGTAGAATTTGACATACTGGGGAAGTAGGTATGAATTTATGATGGGAATAACTTGAGTGAAATAATATAAGGTATTCCATAGTATTAGAGTGATAATCTCTATATTTTGGTGTATCTCCATATTGTATATATATACATTCTATATACAGGGTGTCTCGCCGATTGTGCACTCCCACTTTTTTCCCTACCTTTTGAGTAAAAAAATCCGTCCAAAAGCTAGTCTACATAATTTTTCAGTAGAATTCAAAAATCATGGTTTTACGCATGGTTTTGTGCATAAGCAAAGTGTGCGAATTGCGCCTCAACTTCCTTATTTCAAATTGGAACCCCCATTTTTTTCGTATTGTTATTTTTATTTTTCGGTGAAACTGAAACTAGTGAGCCGGGAGAAAACATTCTATTGGATAATAAATTCTCAAGGAATAATTAGGGCTACCTACCTTCTACCTTACGTATGATAAATCCAACAACAATTAAACAGAACGTCCCCACATCCCCCGAAAAACACATATACAGGGTCCGGCAGAAATAACTGACGGTTTTTGAAACAGGATAAATCAATGAGTTTACAAGATATTTTAATTTTGTTAATTTTATTTGAAAGAGGAAGATCGGAATTTTATAAAACACACCAAAAAGTAGAATAAAACATTATGTCGTGCAAAATGACATCACTTAAATGAAGACCTCCGTTTTCCTGGCACTCCTGAAGTCGGCTGGTAAAGTTTGTCATCACTCCTTCCAAAGTTTGTCGACGGAATCGCACGAATTTCTCTCTCGATATTTTCTCGCAGTTGTGCCGAAGTTCGAGGCTTATCGAGATGAACTTTTCCCTTTAGATAGCCCCTTTAGATAGATAAAAATCGCAAGGCATCTCATTCAATTTGAGACCCGTCAAATTCTCTGTCGTTGTCAGTTTGAGGGAATGACAGTTTCTAGGGAACAAAAATTTGCGGTATTGTTTTTTTAAAAATTGGTAAAATACCGAAGTGTTGAAATTTTAACTTTTTTTAATTTTCAACATTTGAGCTGTTATTAGATAGGTAATTTTCTAAAATTAAAATAGTTACACTAGCCTAATGGGAAATTCAACGCGCATTCCGAAAATCCGAAGTCAAAGATGAGAGAAAATGAGTTTTATTTGTAGAGATAGATAGATTTTAAGAGATAATTAGTACCAAACCAATAAAATTCAACCATGAAAAAAGCTACGAATCTATGTTCCATTCAACCCACCTCCCAAGGCCATTCCATCTAATCTTTTCTGATTTTTCAGGTTCTAATAGGATGCTGAGCCCAGGGATCACGGAGCAGTTTCCAACATTGCCATCATACTCGCGGTTGCCACCTGACGGCCATGAGTTTCCTATGCACTACGATGAAAATGTTAAAAAAGTAAAAGCCGCATCAAAATCACTTCCAGTTCCTAATAGCAAGCCACTCATCAAACAAAACTTGGAAGTCACTCGTAAAACAAGTCTCCCTTGTACTGATTCCTACAAGCATGCCTTGTGGAGAAATGACGAGAAAAGTGAAAAAAGCGTTCGGGACAAAATTGCCATGTTTTCTACAGCTGCCACACAACCTGCGAGCACCACAGTTTCTGCATTTCAATTGAAGAAACTTAATAAATTCAAAAGTTCAGATGATGTGTCGTCGGCTCATTCTATTCCATTGTCCAAGAATTTGAAAGAAGTTGAACCGAAAAGTCCCATTCCAGATGGATCCCCTCCTATCAAGAAGGGTCTATTGCCTTACCATAGCTTGTTGGACGTCACCAGTGATTATGGTGGAGAACTGTCCAAGAAAGATTCATCGCGCACTCAGAGTACCACTGACCTCTCGAACATAGAAAAATATGATATTGACACTTCCAAAATCGAATGCTCGACTTTACCTCGGAAGCACGAGCAAAAATCCAATGGGAGTGGGAAAATGGGCCATGTTCCGTCTTTGACTAGAGCTGTTAGCTTTAGTGGGACAACCAAGCTGCACTCACGATCTCAGAGTTTGACTGATGTTGGTGCTCGTGCCCATTTGTATAATTGTAGATCGACAGAAGAAGCACGAAGGTCGTCTCTAAACCATCTCATCGAACAAAGAAAAAAGAGTATGTCCAAGTTGCGAGGGTTGGTGATACCTGAAAAAGTTATGGAAGTTCCCCCTCCCAAATTTGTCGTGGACTTGCCTGAAATACAAAGCAAAGACTGCCCCTTACCTAATGTGACTGACAGAGCTCCTTGCAAAATGACGCAGCCCATTTCCAAGCAGTACGAAGAGCCTGTTCACAATGAAAAATCCGTTGCACTTCCACAAAACAAAGCTATCCCTGTTATGCCTGTCCCGCCGTGGAGGGCTGAAGCTAATATTTATGACCTTCCAAAATATTCGCCAGCTTTCAAGAGAAAATCCCTGGCTTTATACTACGGAGCTCCGTCCTCCGTGTCTTCAGTGTCGTCATCTCTCAGTTCAAGTCGAGAAGAGTTGAGAAGTTGCTTCAGTGATGTTACCAAGCCTTCAAGTGTGATGCCAGCTGCGAGGAATGTCACACCTTCCCGAAACCCTTTGTCGTCCCCCATGAGCCACACCGAACCCAAATCGTTGGAGAGTATCACGTCGCCATCCATGTCGGATTTGAGTTTTGAATATGCGAGCAGTTCAAGCTCTCCAAGTTTGAGGAACAATTATGAAGTTGTCAATAAGTCAGTCAAATATGACAATTCATCAAGTGGCAAACCTCATTTTGAGATAAGGGGAGAAGAAGAAAGTGACAATGATTCGGCAGTTAGTTCGAGTCGCTCCAGTGTTTCTCATGGTTATACCCCGCCCCACTCTCCCATGCCTGGTTACCATAGAAATGACGGCACTGGACATAGCAACTCCACTAATAATGGAGGTATGATGTTGAAAAGAACATTATCTTCAGAAACTACAGCATCAACGTCTTCTAATGGATCCACGCTCACTTCGGGCTCTCAGGCCAGTTGTAGTAGCAACTCTAGTATTGACAGCAGACGAGTCTTGAAACCTCAGAGCGTTGAAGCTATCAACAGAAAAAATGTCCTCGCTTCTGCGAAGTACAGTAGTGGCCTTGACTTGAAATTGACAGTACCAACCGCGTACAATAAAAATGACGGTAATGATATATCGAATCAAAATGAAGAACCCATTAACAACGTTACTTCTTCTAAAAGTGTTTCTCCAGTCACAGTTATAGAAAATGAAGTGATAGATCCTGACGAGTTCTTCATTCAGAGTGAAGTTGAATGTTTCTCAAAAGAGAAGCCAATTGTTGAAGAGAAAATTGAACGTATAGACTCAAGGATTGACGAGAGTGTACAAGACTCGGTTGATCACCCATTAATCAGTCCTCCCAAAGAGTTTTACATTGAAAGTGACAAAAATGAGAGTATGAGTTCTTCCAATACAGAGGACTCGTCGATTGCTAATAATAGTATCACACCTGATGAACCTGATTCAGTCAGTGCCAAGGATTCTGTCGATTCATTGGACTCTAATAAGTCACTTCACTCGAGTGTTGAGTGGGAAGATAAAGATCCAGTGCAAACCCCTTTCAAACAACCACTTGAAAACGGGATCGGCAAGTACACCGAAAATAGATCATCCAGAGCCATGAAACTGTCACCAACTCAGAAATCAGTGAGTGTGAATAGCATTAAGAAGGTTTTCGAAAAAGTCGATTGTTTCGCTGTTTCTAACGGCCGTCTGAAAAACAACGGTCTCTCCGTCAACACGAATATTCAGCATCCCAGAGTGTCATCGATTGACTCCACTACAAGTGATGACAGCTACATCCCAATGCCAAACACGCCATATGGATCCGTCTCAAACCTTCAAAAAGAACAACAGTTCGGAAGTATCACATCCCTTGCATCATCGACAAGTCTCATATCCCAACAGGTAACCAGATTTGCTAATAAATTGAAAATAAATTCTTACGTTAATCAGGTTTAGTCAAGAAGCTGCTTTCTCCTGATGCAACTTCTTACTGCCTCATTAATTTAAATTATTATCCACTCTTGAGAATTTTTAGTCAAGAATCATGACATACCGTACCTACCTAACCTATTAAGGGTATAATTTTAACTACCCCTTACATATTTACAACTAATTTAGGTATACACTTAAAGGTACGTAATCAAATTGATGATGCTCCTTTGAAGTAATGTAATTTGGGACTTGGTGAATTTAAACTTGAATCGAGCTATAGATTGATGCAAGTTTATATAGGTACCAACAAGGTCTGTTCCAACTAGCGGCGATCCAAGTGATATTCGAATATTTTAGCTAGCAAAACCTTCTGCGCACAATCTTGATGAAAATATTCAACTCGACTATTACCTGTCTCTCACAACTTGTTTGTTGGCAATTTACCCTAATGATGAGAACTGGAATCCTGTTCCAACTGCCAGGGCGATTTGTACCCTGAATATTCTGACCCTTGCAAAGAAGGGGGATTGAGTTGAATTCAGGGTAACCTTCTACTACCTCAGGTTTGTTCCAACTAAAATGTTCAGATAGAAGATGTTCAAGACAAAGATCGAGCTCAACTTTGAACTTGAAAAAACGACCTTGAGATTATTCGAATTGTGTATTCTCAAACTCAATGTTATTTGAGCTGCTACTTTTAGTTGGAACAAACCTATCACTAGCTTGATAGGTGTGCATTTCACAGGATAGACGATTAGTATCTAGTGTGACAAGTGGATTTAGCCAGCAATCTGAATGGCTGAACTGGACAAATCTAGTTCCGTGTTTACAAATCTATATTTCAAGCAAACAGACTTTATTTAGTGTGTGATTATTTTTATTAATGAAACTTTTTGATCAACAAATCAAAGAAACATTAACCACTCTCCCTAATAACTTTTGTCCTATTCGTTTCAAGGTCCGTAGTAGGCAAGGTAGGGTATTCTACGTAAAATCCGAAAATTGAATTGAAAAAAAAAAAATGGAAAAACTGTCCAAAACGTGGAGAAAGTTGATCGGATGTGGATCAGAACGATTCTGAGGTGTTCCGAAAATTGGGGTTTCAGCCTGTTGCGATTGCAATATTTTCCTTACACCTTTCAGGTTGGCTGAGGGAAGTAAAAACTCATTCTACTGTTACTTGTACATCCGTCGCATTTCCCCAAACTGACTGACTAAAATTGAGACATTTGGGCTGCTGGTCGCAGTTGGGAAAGAACTGGTTTCCCCTCACAACAATACCAGGATTCTGTTTTGTATCTCACCTCCTCAATGACTTATTGAGTGTACATATTTAGTTTTCATACCTGAAATGTATGAATCATTATACCTACTAATCTTACCGAATTTTTTGTATTTCAGGAACTAGCCCAGTTGATTGAGGAAGCCAACCACAACCTAGAAGATGGTGGGAACTCACACGAAGTTATTGTGGTTATCTTGCATAGAGACACACCGGGAGGTAGCATCGGAATCACTTTGGCTGGTGGAGCTGATTATGAAGCCAAAGAAATCACTGTGAGTCTGTGCAATTGAAAAATATTGAGATTCATCATGACCTACTCTGTCATGGGAAGAGATGATCGATGATGCGAGTCCAATAATAAATGTTTTGGGTTATTGGTAAAACTCTGCCGCTCAGAAAGAAAAAGTTCCATTCATGCAGCATGATTTGATCGAAGAATCATTTCAACCGATTTTTCGGGCGATTCTTGTAGGCAATTTCACGCTGATTCCGAATATACCATATACATTCGTATGTTTAAGATGGTATGTAGTTAATACAAAAAACCTCAACAACACGTTTTTTGAACCATAATTTTCAAAATTTGACCCCTTGCAGTACTCCCAATGAATTCATCCTTTCTTTTGTAATTATTGACATTTTGAAATTTTTTCACATTTTAGCGAAT
>JAEMON010000001.1:74293425-74306466 GCA_030264115.1 Lygus lineolaris
CCAAAGGTTCATTATTGAAAATAATAAACCAATAAATGAAGAAAAATCGGATTTCCACATTTCCTTCACAATTTTGAACAGATGGATTGCTCTAATAACGCAAATACAATCGCCAAAGCGTGAGTGTATCAAAAAATGAAGAACTTCAGAAGAGTAATGTTCGTCTACAAGTTGGCATGGAAGGCCTTGGAGAGTTTAAATCTTCGACTTCAACCATACTTAGTTACTTTATCTACACCAAGTAAAGAGTACAGTAGTTATATTGCTAGTAATATCGAGATGTACATCATACTAAATTTTTAACCGTATGCTCTGCTTTAGGTACACAAAGTACTCGTTGGAAGCCCAGCCGAACGCGATGGCCGAATCCAGAAGGGAGACAGGATCCTCTCTATAAATGGAAAAAGTATGAAAGGGTTGACTCACTACGAATCCCTGGCAATTCTGAAGGTAATTAGAAAAAGTATACTTTCCGCTTCTAAATTATGGTCTCAGTAGATAGGTAGGTAATTCAAAAGATTCAAACGTTTCAATTGGCAACCAAGAATTATTCAGGTAGGTACATTTGCGTAGAATCCAGGATAAATCGATCTCTATAGAAAGTAGGAAATTTAGCCCATACCTATTTTACCATAGAGACGGCGTTCAAGTCAACCCCACCTTCAAGACGCGCGTGTGTTGCGGTATTTTTGCCTAACCTCCGCCTTTACCTACTTCTATTACCCACCTACTCTTTATATTTTACTATTCTATTAGGTAGGTATCTATCAAATATAGTTGGTTGGTGCCATCTTTCTGTATATTAGGTGGTGTTGAGGGTGAAGATAAGTACAAGGCTACTTCGTTTGTTAGAGGTCCATCTAGTTTCACTTATGTATAGTTTTCCGCATCTTCAGGGACACTAAATAAAGTGAAGATATCACTTAGGTCGCACATTATTTGTGGAGCTGGGTGATAGCTTATTCACTCTACTTGTTGGAAGACCGAATTCTTAGGGATTAGCATCTTTAGTTCCCTCTCCATAGCATTAGGAATTACAGGTCATTTTAGTCTTAGCCAGTTTTGGTAATTTATCAGTCTTCCTTCATAGGAAAAGTGAACACTTGGACGCACCATCAGACTCTGAGTTGGGAAATACTGGGAAGAATCACCACACAGCGTTAACTGATTATAAGAAGAATACAAAAAAAGTCCCATTCATGCAGCATGAGTTGATGAGCGAATTTTCAGAAATCATTTTAACCGATTTGGTGGGCAATTCTTATAGGAAATTTCACGCTGATTCCGAATATACCATATGTTCCTATGTTTAAGATGGTAATTAACACAAAACCCTCGAACAACGCGGTTTTTGACTCTAAATGTTCAAAATTTGAACCCTTGGAGTACTAGAAAAATTCTGGCCAACAAAGATATCGTCTGGAGTCACACACACACAAACACACACACACACACAGAGAGAGAGAGAGAGAGAGAGAGAGAGAGAGAGAGAGAGAGAGAGAGAGAGAGAGAGAGATATGGAAGAAAGATTACGGAAGAAAATTTTCAAAAATTTGCATTATTTAACTTTTGAAACCATTGCAATAGCTTCATTTTCTTCAAAAATTCTCTAATCAACCTAATATAGATACGATATAGGTATATTATAACGTGAATGGTTGACCTCCGAAATCCTAAATTTGAAAAGTTGTATAACAACAGTCTGCATCACTCGTAAACATCCAATGCTGACGACTAGGTACCACCTAAAAAATATATATACCTGTCATGCAGTACTACTTTCTCAGTTAATTTTCTAAGAACCTATCAATTTCATTCTCCTTCATTCGGAAATGTAACCTCAAAGCCTGAGGCTGGAGCTCTACACAAATTACCTGAGAAATTGAACCTTAGAATTTTTTTCATTTATTTTATATTTCTAGATTATTCACGTTGTGACGCAACTTTGGAAGTTCAGACCGTTATTACAGAAATTAATTTTTTTCAGGCTCCTCGACCAGAAGTAGTTTTGGTTGTTTCTCGCCATAAAGCCGACACTCCTGAAGAGATGGTGTCTACCCGAAGATTGTCCAGATACATCGAACCCAAATACACGCCTTCGTTTGATAAAGGTCCCACATCTATGATTAAAATATATCTACTTTGTAATTATTTTCAATGTATCCAATCACTGTAATAGGTAGAAGGTAGGTAAATTACCCAACTTCTCAATTTCATGTACATGGAGAAGGAAGAAAACGAATAGGGGTGTATCGTGGGTTGTGGATTTTTGGGTTTAGTCCAGTCACTTGGTAGTTTTAATTTCAAATCGTCCTAAAATACATGTTTCTCTTTTTTAATTATTTATTCAACCTTCGGGTGCAAATTGTTTCAAAAAGGTCCAAGCTTCAGTGGTTTTTAGGCCTGAAATTCCTCTGTTTTTGCGAATACCAGATTCGGATTGATCACCCCATGAAACATGAAGAACGATATTAAAACTGACTACTGGATTGTTTGCATTAGAATTCAATGTACATCACATTTAGGAAGATGATATACCTAGGTACCGCCAAATGCCTCAAAAGTTCAAGAGAATTTAGTGACGCGCCGTTTTTCAGGATCGTTCGTCGGTACCTTCCTCTGCAAATACCCTCATGTACGAGGTACCATCAGAATCCTCTGAATTTTGTACTTAGCACCTATGTTACCTATACTGCCGTCCTAAGCGAGAAGGTCCTCTGAAGACCATATAATTATACTTTTTCGTCGTACCTACTAATAGGTTCAGGGACGCCCGCCTAATTCGCCCACCCCCTTTATATCCTCTATTATTGAAGATAGAAGGAAGTGTTAAATGGTACTCACTTTAATTTTTGTGTAGAATCAAAAAAATCATTGTTTTGCTCGCAACTTGCATCATTTTCATTTTTTCAGATGAGAACCCCCACTTGTTATTTCAGGTTCGGATTCTACGTGAAATTTCATTGGAAAATGACCTATCACTCGGATTTTTGAGTGTGCAAAAACGTCCACAAACATGCGCAAAATGTGAAAACTCGTTTTTTCAAAGTATCCATTTACCAAATTCGATACTGATTTCAATGCCAGTTAGGCATTGTCACATTCGTCAACCAGTTGACGACAAATAGACTCCCTCTCCTCTTGTATTTGCCAACATTTTTATTTTAACACCTCTTATCCTTGTTACACAGGATTCATGTATGTCACTCTTGTTAAAATTTCTTACAGTGGTTTCGTCCAGTTCTCCATAATAACACAGCTCAGCTGGCTTAGTAGTACGTTTTATTTTTGTAAGTTAGTTTTTTCAGTCTTCTGTTACACCCACTTCCTTTTTATTCTTCACAAGAATATTCAAAACGCTGCAAATTATTTCACAACGGTCTATTATTTTCTGTATAGATCGCCTATCTACAACGACCTCACCGGTATAATTATAGTAAATAACTTCCAACCTTAAATATATCGCTAGGCTCACAATCATTCCTTGGGGACAATAAGTAATTTACCTACGTGTAATTATTATTATCCGAGAGTTGTGTCATTCATTCATAACGAAATTCAATAACTAAGAAAGCTTCTAAAGTAAACAAGAAACTTGGTATGGTGAAATCGGAAGAATTTCCATTTAATCAGCTGATCTTTGAACGGGCATTTGTCCTACTCGGGAAGATTTGCGATTCTCATTCGTGTTTCTGCTCTTTTTTTCATTCAACCTTTAAGTCCTTGTTTGGAGCGAACGGTTGGTCCAAAAATGCTCCGCGAGGTCTCATTCACCCAAAAAAATGTGTTCTATTCGAAATCGATGGGAAAAATATACCTTCCTATTTGTAGTTTTTGAGCTAGGGCGTTTTGAAAAATGCATCCCCTATCTTCTACTGATAGAAGACTGACGGTAACGCCAAGATTCGGGGGACAACTAGGCCCCAAATGGTGCCATACAAATTTCATTAATTTTGGTCCATGGTAACTGAGGAAAGTGCCGACAATGGAGAAGGAAGGATTTTTTTTATTCGGTTTTTGGATTCTACGTATCTTGAAACGTAAAACATCAAATTTTGAGGTGTGGTTAAAAAAATTGTTTCCTGCTCGATTCCAAAGGTTCGTTATTGAAAATAGTGAAACAAAATGGATTAATTGGCTACGACAGTTGCTACTAATATGCAGTTGGTATAACGAGAGCTTATCGTGTTTATCACCAGTATATCCTTCGGCAGCCCAAATATATAGCTAATACAAGGAAGAGCTAAATCATTAGCACTTGGTGGAAGTAAATTAGGAAAAACCGGATGCACAGCTTCCTCTTAATTTATTTATTACATTATTCATACCTTTTTGGCAAGGTCCTATGAAAATGATCAATTGTTTTTCTTTCAGATAACGAATAATTCAAATGTCCTTGTGATAATTTCCAGGTGTAGAAATGAAATGGGGGCCAATCGTTACTGTCGAACTTATCAAGGATGGTGCAGGGCTTGGTTTCAGTTTGGAAGGAGGAAAAGATTCGCCCTTCGGTGACCAACCCCTCACCGTGAAGAAAATATTCACTGGTTAGTGTTTCCACCTCTAAAATTACCTACCTACCTACTTGTGATACAAACCACTATTAGGTCAGGAGGAAGTGGCTACAAGACCATTTTATTTCGTCTGGATTCCGCACTGCAATAGTTTTCTTATTTTATGCCTAGATCCTCCCGACCTTCTGCATCAGTACTATACGGGGACTTTCGGTTCAAGGATGCCCGCTCACTAAATCTAAATTCCAATCACCGATCTTTTCACTAGAATCTGTACCCACTAGGTATTACAAAATGGATAGGTACTTCCTCTTTTAAAGTAAAGTAAAATCGTTTATTGTACATAGGGCTGTCGCCCCTCATAGGGTAGGTACCTACATTATTTACAAAAGAGGTATTTTAGGAGAGTATACAGGTACGAGTATTTTGTTTCATTAGGTGGTATGTAAGTAGCGCAAGAGCAAATTCACAAAAATTAGAAGAAACAAATTAAAACAAAAACTTAGGTACAAGGTAAATGTATGCAAGAGAGATGTATAGAAGGAAGGATAAAGATCTAAGGAATAGGTGTAGGATACAAGGAACCAGCTAGCTGTTTGGGACGATGGAACACTTAGCACCGTTTCTAAACTGATCTATGGAGAGAAGAGAACGAATTCAGAGTGGTAAGGAGTTCCATAATGGGGAACTGGCATGGGTAGGGATTTTGCATGTTGAACCTCCAAATCTGATTCAGCGCCCTTCAAACCCCTTAATGCCACTTTTCAGCTTGAAATTACGGCTGGTTTGTACAGAAAACGGGTTGAAAGGGAGCACGTGACGTAATTTAGGTTCTGCGAAAGAGGCGCCCGCCCAGGCTGGCTGGGGGTCGGTGACGTCAGTAAGGTTTTTTCAATCGTCGGATACCCCTCAAAAGCACCTTTTTGGAAAGCCCTCATTAAGATCTTTCAAATTACAAAATAAAAAATAACCATGCAAGTTCCCCATCTCGCACCGGCCACACCAAATGAGTGGCTTATGGCTCCTGATCTATGCTGCACGATCCTGAGTGCATTTGACCTCTATGAAATGGCACAAGAGACAAGACAGGAAAGATAGTCAGGCACAAGGCCTTTGATTATTTTATAAATGGAAAGTAAATGCCTGATCTGGTAGTAAGCTAATATTTCCAGTCCTAATATTATAGTATTTCCAATGTGGGAAATATGGTCACGCAGCTTGGTGTCATAGACGTATCTAACGGCACTATAAGGTGCTACATCAAGTTGATGTTTCGATTTAGAGTCAAGGGAAGGGCTGAACAGGGTAGCGGAGTAGAGGAATGTTTCAGTCATGCAGCATGAGTCAATGTGCAAATTTTCAAAGAATCATTTTAGCTGATTTGGTGGTTGATTCTTAAGGGAAAATTTACGCTGATTCTGAAAATACCATATTTTTCTATGTTTAAGATTGTAATCAACCGCCAAATCCCCTAAGAACACGTTTTTCGACCCTTACTTTTCAAAAGAGAGTGCTCCCCTAGAGTACTCCAAAAATTATGGCCAACGAACTCATCCTTTCTTTTTATTTATTGACATTTTGAAACTTTTTTGGATTTTTTTAGAGCATACCTAGGGAGATCGTCTGGATTGACACATATACATAGATTTGAAACAACACATGAAACAGTAGTTCAAGAATCGTTTTAGAATGGCCAAAAACGGATTCCCAGGGGGATTTTCAAAAATTTGCGCACTTAATAAACAATTTTGACCCATTGAAATAGCTTCATTTTCTTCGAAAATTCGCTGAAATAATACGCCGGTGTTCTTAGTCTCAATTCATCCACATATACCTAAACGAATTCTAGAGCACTTCTGAAGAAGAATTTCATCAATCCGAAATTAAGTATTAAAAACCGTATAGGTATTATAAGATGGTTCGTTATTTTGATAATATATTTGAAATATTTGTACTTACTTGAGTGAGAGGCAGCGATTCTCACCTGTTATGAGGAACAAAACCAATACTGATCTAATATAACTTACCATCCGCACATCAGTTCGAAGGTGAAATTACCGAATTTCAACAAATCTTTTTTCCATATCTCCTGCTATTGTACCCAGGAGCGTATTCAGGATTTTCAATTGGTGGGGGGGGGGGGGGGGGGGGGGGGGGGGGGGGGGGGGGGGTGTTGTTCCCTGATTGTACCATGGTCCTTGGGGGTTTAGCTAATGATAACACAATCCATTTCAATGAAGTTGAAAATTCGACTTTTTTCGCGCTAAAATCATGTTCTGGCCCACTGTGCTATGTTACAATAGTGGCTCATTTTGGTCTTGCTTACACCAGCACTCGGAACTGGCCGCCACTGATTGGTTACCCTATGGAAAAGATGTAAAAAGGCATTACCTACCAACGAGACAAATCCAAAACGGAAGTTATAGGATGATTTGCTGAATTATAGGAGCAGTTGGATTTTGACTCAGATTCACTCTATTTGTAGCGCCTGTGGTTAGATTCTTTTTAGCTTGATGCTAATTATGATGAAAAATAATGATCTAGAGGTAGGAATCCACAGAGCTACAGAGACAACTCATTTGGAGCTATCCAAACATGAAATACTGTCATTAGACGTTCTTGCTCCCCTAACGATTTTGCCCCACTTCATTCAACCTACTAATTATTTTCGCTCTGGTACTTCGAAATTACCATTAAATCGACTGTTTTCTTTTCCACAGGTGGTTGTGCCGAAAAATGTGGTCAGCTCTACGCTGGCGACGAGTTGTTGAGTGTGAATAACATCGATCTGAGCGAACTCTCTCGCATTGAAGCCTGGGCTCTCATGAAAAGGTTGCCTGACGGCAAAGTTCACCTCAACATTCGCCACCCTCTCACATGATTTTCGAATGTAATGTTTCTTAATAACATCGCTTGTAAAGTGTAATTATTAATCTTTGTTATATAGGTCTTGATGGCTTGAAAAATGTAAATTATATTTATTTAGAAGTGTATTTTGTAAATATGCCGAAATTCTTTTTCTTTCTCTCCAGTGTCTTAAAGATAAATTATTGTATTCAGTAACTCATAGTGTTAAATGAATTTGGTTTCTTTTTGTAAAATGACGAAGGAATCTGTGATAGCCATGAAATGCATAACCTTAGACAAATCAATCATTACCCCTCTATTCTGGGTCTGGTGTTGTGATTTTCTTGTGATATATTTTTGATTGAAGTGTGGAGAGAAAATTTTGCTTCATAATAAAGCTTGTTATCTGATAACATGATTTGGCTTTTGTTCGTATTGCACTCAGTTGAGTTGAAAATTAAATTAAAAAAGACTGAGAGTGTTGTGTGAAAAAAAAGGTTCTTGAATAACATTAAAAAATCAATAGAACCGAGCCAGAAAGAGGGTACCTAATTTAAAACTATAATTAATAGTTTGAATAAGAATCAGCATTTATATTTTAGCTGTTGCGTGCAGGCTTTTTAGAAAATGTAATAATGAATTC
The DNA here is from genome assembly GCA_030264115.1 of Lygus lineolaris. Taxonomy (NCBI): domain Eukaryota; kingdom Metazoa; phylum Arthropoda; class Insecta; order Hemiptera; family Miridae; genus Lygus; species Lygus lineolaris. Next base: position 74,301,430 of record JAEMON010000001.1, read on the forward strand.
AGCTAATGTTAATGTTTGTCCATTAATGCTTACATATATTCCTGCTCTTGAACTAATGAGTGGACGATTTAAATATATTTTTTCCGAGTTTCTATTCAATTTTTTCCTCTACCTACTTCATTGTTTCGACCTGAGGGTTGCTGATGATCATTCCTCCCATAATGAGAAGGAAGTAGAAGTACTCACGTGGTGCATTCATAAGGGTAGTTATATAATCAGATTTCTCAACGCAGGCAGGGGCGGATACCTAAATTTGGCCGCTCCAGTCAGCTGACAGAACGAAGCGGCTCATCATCCCAAGGTTATTTTTACTTTTTCAATTGAATGGTCTCAGTGAGAGCTTTCCTAACCATCTCTAACCATGTTAACGTGCCCTGACTTGGGCAAATTATTGAGCTTTACCGCTATAGTAGAAACAGAAGGGGAGTAAGGGGGTGGGAGAAATTAGGGGGGGGGGGTTTGGGGGGTTCATCACTTTCACATTGGAGATGGATAGAGATTGTTAACCTTTACCCTATGGGAGGCTTGTACGCCCCAGAGTTGGGAAAGCCTAACCACCTTTGACCTCTAGCCCCCACCCCCCTCCCCCCGCAGCCAGAACATTTGTCAACCCTTCATGACAGAAAGATAGTATTTTCGTCAACTATTGGGAAGCTTCAGAACTAATACGATGATGGACAATAATGAAGAAGATGACTTTCCATGGCGATATATTTCTCCATTCCCACAGGAAGCCCTTGGAGAATAGTTATTTAGACTAAAGATAGATGGCGTAAGAACGTGATTAAGCGGGCCTCGGCTCCAGCAAGCGGTTCACCATTTCCGCGAAAAAGAGGGCTTTGCCCCAGGTTACATCTAATTTTTACGCGATAATGCAGCCTTTGGAGCAGAAGGGTTAAAAAATGGACAGTGATTGTCAACAATGGTTAGAGATGTTATCATATCTTATTTATGATGGTTAGAAACAGTAGCAGATTGTTAAAGATGGTTAGAAACTGTTATAGATGGTTAGAAACTGTTATAGATGGTTAGAGATTGTATTCCGTTCAATTTTAACTTTACATCGGCTACGTTAACTGTTAATCCAAATGATTGAGCTTCACAACTATAGTAGAAAAAAAGGGGAGTAAGTAGGTACGAAAAATTAGGGGGGTTCTCGACACTATCACATTAGAAATGATTAGAGATTGTTAAAGATGGTCAGTGATTGTTAAAGTTGGTCAGAGATGTTATAATATCTTATTAGAGATGGTTAGAAAACTGTTACAGATTGTTGGAGATTGTTAAAGGTGGTTAGAGATGGTTAGAAACTGTTACAGATGGTTGGGGATTGTATTCTGTTCTATTTTAAGTTTAATTCGACTACGATACTGTTAACTTGCCCTGACTTGACCGTACTACTTCGACTACGATAACTGTTAACGTGCCCTGACTTGGCCATACTAGTACAACTGTGTGCATTACAGTAACCTTCTACATGATATGAAAGTGGTGATAACATAGAACCCCCCCTAATTTCTCCCACCCCCTGACTCCCCTTCTTTTCCTAGTATATTCATAAATCTCAATAATTTGGCCAAGTTAACAGTTAATGTAGTTGAAGTGAAGTTAAAATTGAACAGAATACAATGCCTAACCATCTTGCACCATCTCTAACCTTCTGTAACAGTTTCTAACCATCTTTAACAATCACTGACCATCTTTAACAATCACTGACTATCTTTAACAATGTCTAGCCATCTCTAATGCGAAAGTGATGAGAATATTTTACTCCCCGTGTTGTTCCTGTAAAAGCTCAATAATTTGGCCAAGTCAGGGCAAGTTAACATGATTGAAGCCTGTTAAAATGGTTAGGCATTGTATTCTATTCAATTTTAACTTTACTTTGACTACTTTAACTGTTAACGTGCCCTGACTTAGCCAAATAGGGAGTGCGCATCGGTCAGAAGTTCTAATTTTTTACCTCAAATTTTACCTCGTTCAGCGTTCTCAAAAACCCCTGGGAGCCACTTTTTAACTGAAAATTCCGTCTAGTTGAGCCAGAAAAGGGGCAAGGGACGGAGCCCAAAATTTGCTCAAAAATGCCTAAATCTCGGCTACCGAAGAGTTTATAGGAACTCTTAATATAACATTATTACACCTTAAGACCGTCGAGTTCTCAAAAACTGATAACCTAACCCCTCCCTCAACCATTCTAGCACTGCACAGTTTTTCCCAATTTTCAACTGATTTTTGATGCGATTGGCGACATTCTTCCTATTTTATCATTCTCCAAGGGGATGAAGTGCCGTTATGCCAATTTGAATTTTTTTAAAGACGAGAAAAATTTGAAATTTCAAAATGAAAAGTATACATAGCTGATCCTCCTAGAGAATTGGATAACAAGAAAAATACCGTATCAAAATCGGCTGATAAAAATGGGAAAAACGAATTTCATCCGTTCCTTGGCCCCTTAATATAACTGCGTACATTATGGCTACTTACTACATGATGTGAAAGTGATGAGAATATTCAGCCCCCCTAATTTTCCCCACCCCCTTACTTCCCTTCTGTTCCTACTGTAGTCGTGAAGTTTAATAATTTGGCCAAGTCAGGGCACGTTAACAGTTAATGTAGTAGCACACCATCTTTAACAATCTCTAACCATCTCTTCGGGGCCTCAGCGTTCCAACAGTACTTACCTTTTTGCTTTCAGCGCATTTGTTCTTAAAGGAAGTGTCAATTACGATTTTGGAGGAAAACAGTTGTTTAGGCTTTTAGCAGGAATATAAAAAAGTTGCCATACGTTTAGTGAGAAACCACAAATCCTTAGAAAATATTTATCATACCTAGGATCCTACACCTTCTCATGAAATCAATACTTACTAATCAACTTTCACTACAATACTCAGGTAGGATGTATCAATCACATTTTAGGTGGGTGCAACAATGCTGCATGATTGAGGTGTTGTCAAAATGATACCGACGTGTTGTAATGTTAATCAACCCAGTTTTGACTTAACGATGTCTTTTCATTGGGTGAGCGCAAATTAACAACCATTATTCGCCAACAGATAATGATATACGTGTCGTTCAACAAGGGTTGGCATAAACAAACATTATGGAATGGTATCAACCAATTATCAGGGGGAGAGTGTGTGAGAGGGGGGGGGGGGGGGGGGGGGGGGGGGGGGGGGGGGGGTGTATGTACGTCCTTATGTATTTTTAGATTGGTATTTTCAGGCACCTAACACGTTTTGAAATACCTATCATTGCTACACTCACTGTGTTACGGCACCCATCTATGGGTGCCACAGTATACCAAAATGTGTTTCTCGACTTTTTCTCTAAATTGTTTTTTATTAATTAAGGCAGGGACCCTAGGATAAAATTTGAAACATTTATTTTAATGTTACATCTTAGAGCTTCATTCAATCAAGCCCCGATAGTTGAATTTGTTGAGTATCTTATCGATTGTATACCTACCAATTTATCTAATCGTTTTCCTATCTTGTAATAAATCAGTTCAACTCCATCGTGTCTCGTGCTCACTTCTCTCCCAAACTTATACTTAATATTCTCATATAATTAAACAATTCAGCAGAATTTGGGGGTCATGAGGAGTTTCTGAAGTAAGAATTTAATTTAATTTAATGGTCAGCCATTGCATTTACCCTATACTTTTACGATAGTTTCTCATTTTCGCCAAGATGCTGGTCAGTAAGATACAGTAGCTTCCCGAGATAATGCTCGCAACACAAGTTTAGATATCAACAGGAACAATAAAGAAGAAGACAAAGTGGGTGGATTACTCATCCATATTAATTTATTTATAACATGATTTATACTCTACTACTTGTGACGGAAGACTGAAAGACGCCATCACGAAAAAATGAGCCAGAGTGCGTAGCCATACCTGCCAACAATGTTACGATTTCGTAATGTAGGTATTTATCATAGAACTTATGAGGAAGAACAACTAGGTTGAACGATGAAACAAGACTGCAATTTTTATTAGCAACGTACATTTTGAGAACAATGTTGTTGCTCGGAAACCTAACAAATGTTTGGAACTACTGGTGACAATCAGAAAAATATATATATATTTTTTTTCAAAACAACAAGGAAGTGGTCAAATTAAAGAAAATTTCAAAAAATGGCTGACATTATATGGTACCCAGGTGGGAGAGTGCTCTTATGAACATAGAACCAATCCAAAAACAAACAAAAAGTTAGGTACTTATAAATATAGTAAATAAATTGAATTCTGGGACTAACGCGGGACCAACCTCAGCTCTCTCTCCAAATAGGATAGGTTTGCTGAAAAAAATTATGATGATCAGAGTCAGGATTGTTCCGATCTTTCAAGAGATTATAAGATAATCACAAATTACACCAAGAAGCTATTTAGAGATTACGAAAGATTTATATTTTGAGCTACCTAATATGTCTAAAATAATTGAGCTAATAATAACATCAGAATTATAGTTAACAAAACGGAATGGATCTTGGGAAAAATGTCTATAAGTATCATAGAATGAAACCTCTTCATTGCCAAAGGAAATGAAAAACCTGTAAATAATCGTCAATAATAGGTAAATTACTGAACACACATTCGAATTGGATACATTCGAATAAAAGTTAAATAATAATAAACGAAATAATAAAAACAAAAACAAAACCAAAACAAAATCAAGTCATGCAGCATGAGTCGATGAGCGAATGTGCAAAGAATAATTTCAGCCGATTTGGTGAGTGATTGTTACAGGAAATTTTGAGCTGATTATGAATATCATCTGTATTCCAGATGGTAGGTAATTTACACCAAAAACCTCAATTTCTATACTATTTTGATTCCTCACTACTGTGGCACCTACAGCCATGGAAGGCCAAGATGAATTAGGAACCATAGTAGGAAAGTAGGAGTGTCCAGTCATCTATGGAAGTAGGATGGAAGTAATAAATCAAGAACCAAGCATGGAAGAGTAGGAATATCAAACCACCTATGGAAGTAGGATGTAAGTAAAGAAACCTTATTCATGTAAGAATCTCCCCCCC
>JAEMON010000001.1:74319613-74329658 GCA_030264115.1 Lygus lineolaris
TTGGACTGCATCAAGAATTTGTATGACCCAAACATAGAATAATACAACACCACTATATAGAAGTAATATTCATATTAATAAATGAATTATTTAAACCAAAAATGTTGTTTTTTCCATTAACTATGTGGGGGCGCATACCGAACTTTTTCACTAGAGGAATAGTTCGGTATCCGCCCCCACTTTTTTCAACACCTAATTTCCCAATATTAACCAATCAAAAATTATAATTCGTCACGATTGTGCTCAAGAAGATGAAATCTAGTTTACGGAACATTCCTGCAAAATTGAAAAAGGTGGTCGGGTGTGCTTGCAAAAGAGAGAACAAAATGGGGGCGGATAACGAACTACACCCCAAACCACATCTCATCCTGACAATTTCCCTCCCTTCCACATCCTTCAGAGGACTACAACGTGTACGTAGGAAAACAAACTAAGTTGGTTGGAGTTTTCAGTTTGGCATTATGAAGTACCTCCACAACATAATATGAAGCTTGCTACTAGCTTCTACGGGGGCGGTAAAAGTACTTCCCTGTGGTTGTGCCATCAAATTGCCGATCGCGCGTTTTGATGAAACAAGGAGATAGGATCCTATCATACTTATACTTATTTCCCACTCTCCGTATGGGAGAAAAAAGTGGAAAAGTGCGAATTAGGGGTTTCGAAGGGTGCTGAAAACGAATTTGATGGTCATTTCGATTGTACTACCACGGGAAAGTAGTTTTACCGCCTACGCCTCCCCCAACAGAGTGAACCGCCCGCGATATTTTTTCCAGGTGCCACCATTCCTTGTGAATAAGTGTACGAAGTTTAGTTAAATTTGAACAACAATTTAGTTAAATTTTCGACCGTTGCCGATCGCGCGTTTTGATAGAAACAAGGAGGTGGAACCTGTCATAAGATGAACCTAATTTTCGGAGTACGAAACCTATTGGTGGCAACTAGGTACCTACCTACCTAATAAAATAATAGGTAATGGGGTAAAAACTAATGAAAATGCCAGTTTAGAGCCGCAAAGAATAGCGCGAGAACAATAAAAGACTCACCGTTACATAAGGGCCGCGGAGTAGCAGATCGAGCCGAAGCCGGCAACCGAGTTCTTGTAACCCCTAAAACTGGGATTTTCCTTAATTATTTCCCACTCCTATGGAGATCCCTCCTTCTCTATGGAGATTTTCCGTTTTCAGTTTTGTTTGGTTGACAGGCATGGATGGGTTCGGCCAATGACAGACGACACCCGTCTCAACGTAACTTTCCCGCTATATTACTATAATTAAAATTTTCTTAAATTACAGATACATCATTTTTGCTCTACGACTTCAATATTGTTTCTTTTAAGCCATTACCTTTCAGAAAAAAAAAAAAAAAAAATTTGGTGATAATTCCCCTTTGGGAACTTGCATGGGTAGGAATTTTGCATTTTAAACTTCAACATTTGATTCGGCGCCATTCAAAACTCCCTAGTGCCAATTTTCAGCTTGAAATTACGTCTGGTTTAACCAGAAAGCAGGTTGAAAGAGAGTGTGTGACGTCATCTAGGTTAGGGAGCTGAGGAACCAGCCCAGGCAGGTGGGTTTTTCTGTAACATCAGTTAGGTAAAAATTTCAAGACCCATTTTCAGCAAGTTTCAACGATTGGATACCAAGCATGCCGCACATTTTTGGAAACCCCCCTCTAAGATCTTTCAAACGCTGAAATAAAAAATAACCATGCAAGTTGCCCATTGAACCGCCTGTTGCTGGGCAGGGCCTTATAAATCTTACTGTTGAACCCTCTTTGGCCAGAATATCAGCCTTTTCATTAACGTCATGGTTTGAATGTCTGGTTATCCATTTTATGGAGAAAACAATTTTTTATCAAGAAATATATATGTTTGCTTGCCTTTTCGTCTCCCACACTAGCTCAGATTTAGTGATGGGATTTCGGAGGGCTCTTTTACTGACTTTTCTGTTAGTGAAGATGTTGATTTTCATGTTATTGGTGCCAGTGCTGTAAGGCACTTGTTTATTGCAAATACGAGTATTTGGGTTTATAATTCCTTTGCGTATTGGTCAAGACCAAGAATTTATTTCATTTATTTACGAATCTTGAAATATGTTGAGGGATTAACAAGTAGGTGAGAAAAATGGGAGGCGATGGCTATTTGATATGTTGCAAATTTCTCCTTCTTTTTCCACTGGAGGATGATTTCCATTTTTCCAAGTGTCTTTTACTGCTCATGGATGATTTCTTCCATGACTGTTCTACCCGGGAAGGTCCTCATAATACGTACTGGCAGTAATAATTAATAATAATACTAGATGGCGAGGAATATCCGTTGTTTCTTTTAGGTACTTGCCCCTAACATCTCCTCCAATCTTTGCTAATTTATTAACAAAACCTAGGTACGTATCTCGAAACGAAAAAGAAACTTTTGTGTTGAAAAACCTATTGTAAATAACAAACCAAAAGTGCCATGAACCTCACTACATTTTCATTATCCTGTGTGTTCCATTATGCTGTGTCCTCATCGTGTTTTTTTTTTTTTTAAATCTCAGATCAGGAATATCCAAGGTAACAGGAATTCAAGATAACGAAGAACAGTGCACCCCTAAAACTTCTACCTCCAAAGCCTGAGAAGATGGAAGAAATATTGACGGATCCAACCGACGATCTGTTTATTAAAGATCCAAACGGCCAGATAAAGTTTAAAGTCACTGTTATAAAAATTATCAACCCAGGAGAATTCTATGTCACCGTCAATATGCATGATGAATATTTTGAACAGTAAGCCTTACCTTCCCTCTTCAATGACTTTATTTTATGGTTGGTGTACTCAAAGAGTTCAGTTTAGAAAGAGAATGGAGAAGGCATAACACTGAGAGTCAACAGGAGCCTCTGAAGCCACAAATCCCTCTGAGGCACAGCTATAAATCGTCACAGTTCTCCATTCCAGCCTTTTTTTATCACTCATCCAAACAACAATTTTACCTGTAAAAGAGACATTTCCGTGGTTTGTGGACTGTAGGGCGACAAAACAGTTGCTCAGTAAAAAGTTGCCTTTGCCGGCCGTAACCACACTAAATTTACTGTGCACGTTACAACTACATTATCAATTTGTAACCCGCGTCCACTGGCTCACTGATTGGGGTTGTCATTGGGAAAGAGTTTCAGCTCTGATGGCTAATAACACTATATTCACGCCCTCCATGCCGCGCAAATGCTCCATCCATCATACTGTTTAATTGACGTTTTAGTTGTAACAGTTGATCAAAAACATTAAAAGTAATGATAATTTATTGTAACCAGGGTTAAGATTTTCTGGCGAAACAGACCGTTAGTTATTCAAGTGGTGATCTGAAACAGTGTTTCCTGTTTTTAAAAGTAGTTGGTACTTGCCATTATATCTCTATATTTCTTTATATCTAGGTACCCATTTATATTTCGCTTGTTGGGACTTGCTTTTTCAGTCACGTCACTCCAGTGACTTTGAATTACCCGCTTAAAGGTTGAGTCACGCTAGAATGGCACATTATTATAGATCAGCAACTGCAGTAATGAGCTCTGACTACGCATTCTTCTGGCAAAGGCCGAACTACTTATCAGCTGAAATGTTTCCCTTTTCCCTCTTCTAAAATGGCATCTTGCTAAAAAAAAAAAAAAAAAGATTCCCACTTTAAACTCAGGTTTTGAAAAAAACTGTTAAAAAAGAAAAGCTTTTGTTGAAATTGAAAGACAACACGAGTTGTCAAAATGCAAAAGCAGCAATATGGCGGTAATGAGAAAATAGGATTGAGCGGTACTTACAACTCAGGAATCCCTATGGGATTTTGGCAGGAATTGATAACGTAGCTTGCTAATTTTTCGCTGGTAGAGCGCACTGGTCAGAGCTCATTACTTTAGTTGCATTAGCTCATTACTTTAATTGCTTTAGTTGCTTGTTTCTTGGTTAAAAGGAGTCTCAACTAACAATTTTAACTTTCAACTGATCTGATCCCTTTCATTACCTCTCAAGGGATGAGCTACTTTATTCCATTAAGGTCATATATGACATGGGCGTCTTCCAAATTTGGTGAGTCTTTCTTTCGGAGAAGTTGAAGAGGAAGAATCAGCTTTTTTCCAAGGCCAACTTTTCTGTTTCCCCCCATAGCACAGTGTGCATTCTGGTGGAGCTTTTCTTCAGGCCTCGGGCAGATTTAGAACATGATCTAATTTTCTCAAACGCCATTTTGTGCGGAAAATAAAGCTGGCGGACATCCCTTGGAAAAGTAACAACATAGAAGTAGGAATAGAATGGAAGCGCCCTCATCCCAGCAGGTTGGTGACCACTTCGCGTTGGTGTTTGATACTGTTTCAGCAGACTGCCTACCATTTCAAGGCGCCACCACACAAGGCCTAGACTATTTGATGAAATTTCCGGGCGGAATATTTTGAGATTGGCAACATAGGTAGTAAGCTATTGCAGAAGATCTTGAAAAGAAACTAGAAGAAAGTGTAGGGAATCCTTGTAAAAAATACTAGGTTGGCCTGAGGGTGAGGATAAAAATGTTGGCAGTCCTCGTTTTTCGCCGTTTAATTGCCAAGCGCTTTCGCTCGTGAGAGCATCTTCAAGGCTAGGGGTTGCCTATATGCGTGTATATAGGAAGTCGATGTTATTTTTTTTGTTTGTCACTCTTCCCTCGGCCTTCGGGTTCTCTTACATTGTATCATGCACCATTTAGTAAAAAATGTTATCTGGTGAAAATAAATATCCAGACAATTAAGACAGGTAACAATGCAAAAGTTCTCTTGAATGGTTCAACAATAATACAGAGTAGAAAATCATTGAAAAAAAAGTCTGTATCTTCAAAGAAATCTACCAAAAACTGCATTTTGGTTTATTATTTTCAATAATGAACCTTTGGAACCCCACCCACCCTGAAAATTTGATGTTTCACGTTTCAAGATACCTACGTAAAATCCAAAAATCGGATTGAAAAAAATCCATCATACGCAGCACTTTTCTTAGTCACCAAGGTCCAAAATTAATGAAATTTGGTATTCTAGCTCCATTTGCTGTCTAGTTGTGTCCTGAAGCTTGGCGTTACCGTCAGTCTCCTCTAAGTGTACGTGTATACTGCGACGTTTTGTCGCGGCAACACAAAGAAACCAATGGAGCCGTTTATACTGCGACGGTAGCGTTCAGCGACAGTAAGAAAAAGTGGCGACTGTCGCCTCATCCCGACAGTAGCCGTCACCCCCTCCGAACACATTGAACCTTATGGCAGTGTTGTTATTGCAACGTTAGCGACAGTTTGTCGCGTGTTTTTTTTCTACTCTACGACCTACTATGATCACCACGATGACGGACCACGATAAACTGATAAAATAGGTATGGACATTTATTAAATAATTATTGTTCGTTTAATATTCTCGTTCACCGTGCATTGAATAAATGAATACCTATAGGTACAGTCAGCAGGCCAAAATCCCGCTTCTTTTTGCTGGAGCCTGTCGTGATTCTGAATGTACCTATCCCAGAATACTTGGTACCTAGTTATATGCGGGGATTTCTACCTAATAGGTGTCATTCTTTCAAGGGATCGATTCTACAACTAATTTAAGTACAACAACTTTTGTCCTATACCATTTTTTCGGAAACCCCTTTAAAAGCCGAATTTTTTCATTTTAAGATTTTTTCGAGTTTCCAACCTTGTCTCACTAAAACTGTTGTAATTCTTTTTGGATAAAATGGAAAATTAAAATTGATTATACCGATTGAAAGACCATAACATTTCCTATATCCCTAATATGAAACCGAAATTCCTTACATAGTAGGAAAAAATGAACCAAAACATTGAAGTTGCCTGATTTTTTGAAACCAGGAACTTCTCGTGGTGAGCGCTTTTGTTGAAGAGATGAACGGACCACCTTTGCCGCCCTCTGTCCTCACTGAACAGTCCCTTTGCTTCCAGTACTCCAACTAGCAAACTTCTGTTCATGATGCGAGTAGACCAACGACTGAGCTCAGACAGAATGGAAGTGATCTGAGGAGTGCAACAGTTGGGATGGGGGTCGAAAACGTCGCAACAAACGCTGCAGTATAAACACGAGATACCGACGTTTTTTACGTTCGGGCGACAGCGTTTTTTTACCGTCGCGACAAATCGTTGCAGTATAAACGTACACTAAGGGTTAGGAAATAGGGAATGGCTTTTTCAAAACGCCCTAGCTTGATAACTTCAAATATGATGGTATAAGAAGTAATGTTTTGACAAAACCTGATAACATGACACCTCAAACTTGTAGGGACATTAGAGTTCCCATACTTACTAAGAAAAACAAAAACGCTGGCTACCAGAATATGCTGGATCTGGAGGTCTCAGCACGTATTCCTGTTCAACTTCCAGCAAAAAAAAAAAAATAAAAAAACTCAATAAAAAGCTGATAAACCGCTCGTGTGATATGGCGTTTTGTGGTGGAGTAGGTCAATTCTACCCCCTTCACTTTGGACCCTCTCTACTCTTGTTATAAGCTCTTTTGAAATCCCTTGTTTCATGTCTCTAGTCCACTGTCGAAACAGTAGGTAATGCTCTCCTTTGACGATGTTCTTCCACAGATTGTTCAGGAAGATGAACGAGTTCTATAATAAAATCCCTCCGAAAAAAATGCTGGTTAGTTTGAAGCTAGAAGACAAATGTGTGGTCAAGACTGCGGATGGATCTTGGAAAAGAGGTGTAGTGATCAAGGAGCCTGATGATGATAGCCATGTGCAGGTCTGTTATTTTTTAGTTTTACTTGAACAATGGTTTGTGAATTCATTTTTTCTGTGAAAATAATGGAGAATTGAGAAGAGAGCATAACCCGTTTTTCCGAAACGTTTGAAAATTGGGATGGGATTTCAAAAGCGAGTGGAAGAAAAAAAAGTCTGCCAAGTTGGGTGTGGCACATAGCTTCCTCGTATCCATAACATGATTGTATATATAACATATATATATTAAAAAATCATCAAAGGGATTATTAGTACCTGCACAAGCCCTGAAAATTCCATCAAAATCAGATGAAAATTGTCGAAGTTATGAGAGCTTCACGTTTGCGCTTGCGCAGTGGCCACCACTGATCCGATCTTGATGAAACTCGTAGGGTACCATCAAACCTTCGATCTTCAACTGCCCTCCAAATTTGAGCAAAATCGGACCATTAGATCGCGAGAAATTGATGTTTCGAGGATTTCACGTTTACGCATGCGCAGAGGCTACTATTGGTTGGCTGGTGATGAATTTCATAGGGGACGTTCTAGGGCCTAACCCGCGTAATCCTTGAAAATGTCATCAAAATCGGATGGAAATTGTGGAAGTTATGCGTGTTGCAAGGATTCCCGGACTGACAGACACAAAACCAAAATTGTTCAGGAAGGTCTATAACGTAAAACGTGAGATCAAATTTCCATTTTGGAGATGAAAATTTTTTCACATTCCAAAAGTGAAAACAATGTTCTGCTACCTTGGTAGACTCGGAAGCAATATTTTGTGTAACAATTTCGTGATTTGATGACGTAGTGCGGTTGTTAATGCGTTTTCTGATTGACTGAGCGCCCATTCCAAAAAAGTGTAACCCCAGGGTTGATGATTACCTTGGGGTTTTCTTACTATGTTAAGAAAAATTAGCGTTCCAAAAAGTAGTTAATCGATTTATTTTGCGATACATCGAAAAGTTTACCATGGGTACAAACCCTGAGGACCCCTGGGGTTAGGGGACGTTTACCATGGTAAACTCTCCAAAATCAATTCCTATTGGCCGAGCAGGGAGGTCTCAACTATCAACTAGTCACTGGAAAGGAAAATAAACAATGGCTGACTACTTCCCAACGAAGTTTCAATTTTATCTATTCATAATTACTTACACCTAACTGCATAATGTTTTGAATACCTACTTATTTATCAGTATCTAGTTATTAAACTCAGTATAATATTAACGCATAATGCAACAATACTAGGAAAGGAACAGAAATGATCAGAAAGATGAAACTTTCAAGTTTCTTACAATTTATTGCAAACACAGAAACAAGATTTCATTTCTAATTATTTCTAATTGAATAGATATCTGCGACAGTTCCTCTGTTTTCTTATCACAAATCATGGCACTTCTTGCACGGTTTGTGAATTTCACGGATCTAGCCTCATTATTCGCGGGTTCCGTAACTAGTTTCTCAAGATTCCTGAAGTAGGTAAACATCACACGAAACACACAAAATGGGGTCAAACAGACGAAAATTATATGAAAGTTGAAAGATCAGGCACTCAAAACTAACCATAGATCATGCAAGTCCAATGTCACCAACTTGATAAAGTAACATGACAAAGTGATGGTAGAACAATTCACTCAAACTTCATACGCATGAAATCAGTCCAAATAAATATATGATTGTTGTGGTATGGAGAGACCATTTCCTTCTGGGATCCAATAACGGGTTTGGAGTCAGTTGAAATATTTATTGGTTGGAACAGTTTCGCTGAAACATCGCCAGCTTCCTCAGCCTATATTTTTGTAAACAGATTTAATCAATAAAATTAAAAACTATACCTAGCATAGAGTATAAGCTATATAAATCTTATAAGTAAACACTTACAAAGATAATCGTATAGAGTTATTTTCCTATACTTCAAACAAATTTTTACTATATTAAAATATTTTAGTAGTGGAAAGCCACTTACCACTCATTTGAAATTCTCATAATGCTTTTCTTCATAATAATTACTACATTTCTTGGTTATAGGTAAGCTAAGGCGCACATTGAGCTGCGTCACGCAGTCCACTCGCGCAGCGCAGGGCAGGGCAGGCTCATGAGAGGAAACTGCGTCACACAGTTCGGATCGCACATTAGGTTGCAGTTTTATGAAGCAGTCTGACCTGCGAGGGGGTTTTGGCGAATTTCGCGTTTATACCGAGAGTGGACCGAGCGGGGAGCTGGGTGGGGTGGTCGGGGGGGGGGGGGGGGGGGGGGGGGGGGGGGGGGGGGGGGGGGGGGGGGGGGGGAACGAGTGGGCTGCGTGACGCAGTTTTTGTAAAATTTCACAAGTGCGAGTGCGGCACGTGCAAGTGCCAGACGTGCGAGTGTATCAATATGCGCTCCCCAATTTAAATGCAGGTGATACAAAAACTGTGCTGCGCTGCCCTGCATCGCACTTGTCTCAATGTGCGCCTACCCTAAGTGTCGGCACACCATTTGGTCTCAGTCCTTACTGTAAGAGTTATTCATTGTTCATATCAGTTGCAGTTTTTAAAAAAAATTTTATACATGGAGCTGAAATTATTGTCTAATCCTTTATTTTACCTGGGTTATCTATGTAGCGTGTCTGATCTCCCTTCATGTTTCACTATTCTTGAGTCCAAGTACAACCAAGTAAATTGGTCCTGCACTCCAATCAACCGAAAGAAACCTTTCTACCATTCCAACTACCCACTCGAAGTAAGGGAATTGGTACAGGACAAGAGAAAAGCTAGGAAAACCTGGCAAAGGGTTCGCTCTGCAGAAAACAAAAGAAAGCTGAATGCACTATGCAATGAGCTCAAAGCTCTAAACCGAGAAATTGAAGAGGAAACATTGGCTGTTAACTTGCATAGCCTTACTGCAGGGATAGAGACAGAATATTCTCTGTACAGAGCCACTAAGGGACTTAAGCGCCCTAAAATACCAATACCTCCTATTAAACGAGAAGACGGATATTGGGCAAGGAGTGCAAAAGAAAAAGCAAATTTGTTTGCAGACTACCTTGAGGAAACATTCATACCATTACCAAGGCAGACTGCTGATGAGGATGTTACAATGTTAGAAAAGTCAGATGAACTGAAAATTCTGCCTATTACCATCCAAGAGCTCAAAAATGAGATCATGTTAACCTCAGTCCAAAGAAAGCACCAGGCTATGATCTTATAACAGGGAAAATCTTGAAAGAACTTCCAGAAAAAGGTCTGAAAAAACTCCTACACATAATCAATGCGTCATTTAGACTACATCACGTACCACTACAGTGGAAAGTAGCAGAAGTAATAATCAGAGACGTCAACTTTATGATGTTATTTTTTTCAT
>JAEMON010000001.1:74501780-74518335 GCA_030264115.1 Lygus lineolaris
CCCCCCCCCCCCCCCCCCCCCCCCCCAAAAAAAAGAAGAAAACCCCTGTTCCCAACTGCTAGGCTCTATTTCTCCGCCTCCAATAAAACAAAACTCCTTTTCCCAACTGTAAGCTCTAGACACTCAACCGATCTTGAATTCTTTTGTCCAAAGGGAGTTGTTACCAAGGTTGAACTAACTTTTTCGTATTTTGTTTTCCTCTGGTTAATTTAATTGAACTTAGAAGCGGTTCGTATAACTGGTTCAATGTTCAATAAGTTCTTGAAGCACGTCCCAGTACCCACTGACAGAGTCAACACCTTCGAGATGTGATTTTTGCGTTATGACATATGATGTCATAACGTATTATTCTCCTTCAGAATATGTTACGATTGCTTCGTCTTTGCTGAGTTACTACCTCTCATCTCGGTCACCCTTGAAATATAACAACAGAAAACCCCACCTCTTCACCTTTCTATCATAAGTGATTTGGTATTAAATCTAAAGGGTTAGTTCCTCTAGTAAGAATACAATTGTTTACGTACCTTACTGGAGAATCCGTCGTGACTAGCAAGTCGAGTACAGTTGGCGAGCGCTTTTGATGATGTCCTTACATCGAAAGCACTCGCCATCTGTACTCGACTTGCTAGTCACAACGGATCCTCCAGTAAGGTACGTCAACAATTGTATAAGTGATTTGTACGACCCAATTAATTGTTCCATAGTTTAGAATATTTCAATGAAATCAACTTCACCACACCCATCTGCCAAATAAGGGTGTATGAATGCTTTCGAGTTGAATTTTTTCAATGACTTACTTACTAGTTCCTCCAGTACAGAGGTGAAATATCCATTCTTTGCCACTTTAGTACAGAACTTATTTCTACCAAAAAATTAACCGAGTCTTTGATATAAATGCAATCTATAGCTTTTCAAAGGCCCGGCTGTTTACATCAAGTTATTATTGAACCTACGTTCAAGTAACGGTAAGCCATTGTATCCAGTGCAATCTCTAACAGAGAGAAGCAACGATATAAATTCGTTGACATCATTCTTGATGTACTCACTGGCATCATCACTGATTGCACAGCTATTACCACAATATTCATCTACTGCGTGAAATATTCCATGTTCTACATTATCTATCATAGAGACCCAAGAAATAATTAGGATAACTTTTTGAGAGAGACAGGGAGCAGATATAATTGAGTAATTTAAAATCATTGTTAAGAGCTCCAGTTGTTTGATGGTGTGTGTTCCAACTACATCCACATATCCATCCCCAACCGCTCCAATACACAGGAACCCACTACACTATCCAGTTTCTCAATCAACTCTATAATTTCATTGTATACCTCATCATACAACTTTGGAGCAACGATGTTATTCCCCAATGACCAAGTGTTAGATGGAATGGCCGATGAAGTTGGCTCTGATGAACCGTTGCTGGTGTCTGTATTGACGGCTAGATTATTTCCAAGTAACTCACCATTTAGTTTCTCATGAAACTAAAAGGAGTCTTCATCACCAGGCGAATCAATAAGAAGCTTATCGAAGAGAGCCACTACTTTTCTTCCAACAACACCAAACTGAAGACAGATAATCGCCATGGAGTCTGGATTACCTGTGAGAAAATAAAGATATCATAAGTATACTGAATCGATAAGATTTTGCAAAAACCAACAATAAGAAGTAATAAGAACTAACAAATTATCTCTGTTAGTTCTTATTACTTACTCTACAAGAATAGGGATGCATTCTAAAGGACGGAAGCAGGCAGTCCTTGGACCGTATAGCACGCACTTGGAAGCAATCAAACTGAAAATCCACTAACAAAATTTTTTAGGGAAATTATGGATAGGTCTATCTTTTAAAGTATACAGGATGGCCCCGAACGGGACTGCTATCATGTGTATAACTGTGACGTTCACGATCATATTTCTTATCAAAGAGTACCTATCTATTTGCAGTATCCTAAAGTATGTAAGTACCGAGCTTCAATTGGAATGAACAGTTTTGGAGAACTTTGAATCTAGAGATCATGGAAATACGATCATGTGAAATCAGCTGATGTAGTTCAAGTCAAGTAAACAACCACTTCAGGCTGGATTTTCGTCTGTCAGCTGTGGAGGGAGTTAATACATGAATACAATAGTCGGGGGTTCAAACACAAAAGAAGTAGGTAAACATTCGTATAGAGTTATGTAAATCTTTGCCTACTTCTTGTGTCCATGATCCTCGACTATATTCATCTATGAACCACTTCGCACCCAACTAACTCTGCCTCGTGTACCAAAGGGAGGATCAGAATTTGTTCTGACGATTTAGATTTTGGCTACACATTGACTCACCCCCTTTAGTGGAGAGGGGATCGCCGATGGGCTGACGTGGAAATACTGAGATGTTTGGTCCCAACTGTGCAGGCGGTCACCCATCCAAGCACTATCTACGCCGCTGATAACTCAACTTCGGTGATCTCATGGCTTGGGTGATTCGGGCCCCTCTCATAACTAAACACAGATTAGCGATTCTCATCGTGTTTCTGCCATTCAACACCCGAGCCCTCTTGGGAAGTGAACTGTTGTTTACTTTACCCATCTTAAACCAGTTTGTGATCAGTTACCAACCACTACCAATTGACTCTGCTAACAAACCTACAGCCTCAGTACAAGAACGGAAGTACCTAGTGACATTTTCCTGACAATATTATGACCTAACCGTACATTTCTTGATTCCTGCCCTACCTACCTACTTGACACTGAATATTGCCTCACATCAACTAATCTAATATCAATTAGTCTAGGAACCAGGGCTTTGAATGTGTCGGTATTTATGACAAAAAAGGCCCAGCGGGCCGAAATTCCACTTCCGAAGTTCTCATTACGAGTGAAAAGTCAATGTTTGTTATCGTTCGACAACGAAATTGGTGGAAAAGCCAACTTTTGCTATCGATAATGGGTCAGTTACTGATTACCCCTCCATCCTCAAGCAGAATCTGTCAGCCTGAATCATAACTGGCTGCCTCTGATTGGTTACCCGGAGATCTCAACCTATGCGCCACAGAGCTTTTTAGACGCCCTACACCTCTGAAAGAGGAAAAATGCAATAAAACTAAGTTCCACCACCTGTCCCTACCAACCCAGCATCGCTAAATACTGAACTGACAGATACACCATTTTTCATTCATGTGATAAACTAACGGAGAACAGACATGCATTTTACTACTTCACTAAGGAAGATAAGGAAGCAATGTAGTCGAGCAAGAAGTAGAAAAAAATTGTGTCCTCCAAAACCAAAGTGGAGAGCTTGCATGGGTCTGAAATTTTCTCTTTGGCCTGTTTCTTGTTATTTGGGGGTGGAAAACAGAATTGGGAGCATGGTAAGATAATTTAGTTGTTTCCAAGAGTAAAAAACTAGAATGAAAATCTCAGCTGATTGAAAAAACATCTGCCAGCCCGCCAGAACCTAACTGACGTGACACTACAGAAAACCGCAGATAGCACTAATTCGACAGGCCCTCAACAGATAATATAGGCGAAACAAATGCAAAAATTGATAATTTGTAACAAAGAACTAAATCAAAAAATTTTACAATAAAAATACGAGATTCTTCCCAACTTGATCAGAATGTAACCCCAGTTTGAGTTCAGACTCGGGCAGCCTGTCTGTAGCATGACATCAGATTTTGAGGTCAAAAGCAGCAAAAAATGGGGAATCTGCGTTGTTTTGGTGGTTATTTTGACCACGAAATGGGATTCAGTACTTTCAACAACCCCACTGATCCAAGGAATTCCATAGCGTTCGGTTTTTGAAGCAATTGCGATAACAGTAAGGCGTCATTGCCGGACAAAGAGCGTGGAGTGGGATGACGCCATGGCCTCACATTGTCACCCAACGTTTTCTCCCATTTCCACTATCCAGATGATAAAGGTAGCATTAGGAAGACGGGAGAGGGGGGGTGACTGTTGTATGAGCCCTAATGGCGGTGCCCAGCTGTTCCCACGCTCATTGAAAATTACAGCAGGTCGCAGGCTACCACCGTAATATTCCTCCTCCCTGACTGGTTTTGGAACGAAACATCCTGTTAAATATTAGCGAGGGGGGTTATTTTCTGTATAGGGACCTATCATCGACAATTTTGAATCCTAGCACATTAGTTAGGTACAAATAACTTTTCTAAAAATCAGAATATGAATAGGTAACACCTAGATATTGTCCTTTGGTTTTGGACCAAAAATTCAGATAGAAGGTACAACTTTTTGTTTCCAGTCCCCAGATACAATCGTCAGATAAATTAAGCCAATTTAATTAATGCTGAAGAGAGAAACTGAAAATTTAAAATTACTTCTTGCATTGATATTTGAGAGCAGTGAAGTTAGCTTACAGCTATAATTTATTGTGGGTAATTATAGCACAGACTTACGAATGCAAGGGTTTCCTATCCCTTTTCTTCGCTAAACAACCATATGCTCATCTATGTACCACCACGATAACAATATTGAAAAATGTTATTAGGATAAATGTCATAGCGACTGAAGTGAATAAAATGGCAAAACGAATGAATTGAGTATTCATTTTGAAGGTCAAGTGCGGAGTCACTTCTGATTTACGCCAATTGGCGCACTCGCGGGACCCACCAGTTTGACATCGGCCAATCAGGGAAGAGAATAGGTTCACAATGTATTATGGGATACTAGGGTCCTCAAGGAAACCTGCTCCTGCAACCCGCTCACGGTCCTCATGCTCCCTCTAGTTATCTCCCTTGATTATCAGGATACCCCACACGTTGCAATCGACACGAATTCCCCATTCTGATCTCACGTCAGTTCCCTATCATGTTTCCAAAACAGGTAGTAGGCAGGAGTAAACCAGAACCTGGATCTCCCTCCCTACTGCCACTAGGCCAACTGGTAACAAACAAAAGTAAGTCTGATGGGCGCGTTTAGAAAATATATTACTACTATGCTACGGTCTAGCAAATATGTGCTATAAAAACATAATAGGTGTAACTGCTATGTGTTTATAATAGTATTACAGTAATTTTACCTCCTCACTATGGTGTGTCGTCCAACGATGATAGTGTTGGGGTTTCTAGAGTCTTATAATCTTGACTTGAACTCAGCCAATGATTCTCACTGAAATACAAGAACTGAAATGAATAGGAATAACGAATTTCAAGACCACGAATAACATGCATGAATCAGTGTAGTACTGTGCCTAATCAATTGTATTAAACTGGAATTCACTTTATTCAGCATAAAAAATGGTATTTTAAAATGAAGAATGTACATGTCGATAAAGTATTCAGAAAACTGAAACCCCAAGGAATGGCGTATTCGTCTTGATTTTTTTAATTATTCCAACACAGGCATCTCACATCAGAGAGTTCCCCAAGGTTTAGACTACAAATCTGCACAGAACCCTGTGCTACGTTTTTGAGAGTGGGATCGGTTAATGATAAGAACTGAACTTCGAATGCAACCGAAACCATTACATTCTAGACCGGCCCTCAGAGATAAGTTGACTTATCCCTCCCAAGCTACAATATCTCCTACTCTCACACAAAACGCACAGAAAGAATAGATACATATCTCGTTCATTCTCTTTTTCTCGTATAACAATATCAAGGAGAAGGTTTTTGTGTTGGTGTTCTGTTAGCCCAGGTTTCCTTTTTCGGGTTCCATGCAGCGCAGGGGTTGAATCGACCAAGCCCACACCCTACACGACCCACACCATGACATTGAAACCCAAACTACAACTTTTCCAACCCACCAACTTTGCTTGGAACAAACATCGTGACACCATGCAAACCGTTAAGCCCATTTTGTAATGGAAAGAACACGAAACTTTGACCTGAAAATTGTTAGTCGGGTTTTTTCAAGGGCACTGAATCCCAATTTGAGGTCGAAACAGAAAAATGCCGTGCCGAACCACTGGAATGTTGGATTGTTTCACAAGGACCAATCAAGCGTCCCTATAAAGATGAAGAGATTGTAAATGCTTCAAGTAGTGCATTATTTTCATTTTCGCATCTGACTCTATCAAGGTGATGGAAGTATTGTTATCACTTTAGGATTTGTTTCAGATTGGGGAACAGGGTTTTCGAAAGTGCTGAATCCGATTTTGAGGTCCGACCCCACATATTTTTCCCAATATGTTTGCAGTGCGGGATCCCTGCCTAGTGAGTACCTACTCCCACTAGGCAAACTTAGTTTTTTTATAACAAAAAATAAGTGCGATGGCTGTGTTTGGGAAACATAGAAGCTACACTACGGTCTATCAAGATACTATACAACACAATGTTATATAGGGAATACTGCAATGAATTTATGGTACATAGTCATTTTACCTCCTCAACGATGGTAGGGCGTGTTGTCCAATGATCATAGCGTTAAGGTTTCCAGAGTCTTATAATCTTGACTTGAAACTCCGCGAAGAAAATTTCTCACTGAAATACAAGAACTGAAATTAATGGGGCTAGCGAATTTCGAGACCGCCAATTCATTATTTACATGAATTTAGTAAAGTAATGTGCCAAATTCAATTGTATTCAACTAGAATTCACTTTGGATACAAGTGGCACTTCAAGATAATGAAGAAATGGCCAATAAAAAGCTCCTGTAATGTGGTATCCCATCTGATGTTTTAAATTATTCCAACAGAAAGCTCTCATATCAGTGGGAGCTCTCATCAGTTGGAGTGTACGAAAACAGGACATAAAAAATGCAAAGGTTGGGGGGGGGGCATACGTCACAGCCGCTGCTCTGTTCCAAGTTGATTGCACTAAAAATCTACACAGAACATACACTGCGCTGTTCTACGTCACAAAACGCTATTCTCAACGCCTTTTGAGAGTGAGATCAGTTACTGATGAAAACTGAACTCGATTCCCAAGCACAACCTAGCCTAGTGGGTAAATTGACTTGACCCACAGGGGAACCATCTGCAACCTCCCGAGCTTCAATTTTACCTACTCTCTCACAAAATGCACAGAGGGAATCGATCACTCGTTCATTCTAGAATTCTTGAATAATAATAACTACGAGAAGCTTTTTGTGAACCCACAACCTAGGTTCCTCTTTCTGCGTTCCATGCTGCGCAGGGTCAAATCAACCAAACCCACACCATAACATTGAAACCCGAATGAAACTCAAACTATAACTGTTTCAACCTACAAAGTTTGCTTGGAACAAACCTCGTGACATCATGCAGAACCGTTAGGCTCATTATATAACAGAAACGAACAACCCACTGGAATGTTGGATTGTTTGACAAGAAGAAATCATAGCGTCCCTATAATGATGTAGATTGTAAATGATTCAAGTACTCGTAGTTAAGTTTTCCTTGTGGCTACTGACTATCATCAGAAGGCGGAGGTATTGTTATCACTTAAGATTTTGTTCAGATCTCATAGAGAGTTATAGAGAAGATAGTAGAGTCGTTGGGGATGAATTGTGTTAGCTTGAGTTCATTTACGCTCACAGACGTCTCCTATTCTGTTAGCTGATGACCACAGGCATTACAGGGTATATTCTCAAATAATCAGAACACGATTATGACTAAATTATGTACCAGTGGGATCAAATCATCAATGAATCAAATCCTGCCCATGAAAAGCTTCCCTTCATTATCCAGACAACTCGACTGACATGATTACAACCATAGGAGAAATCAATAATCATGATTGAACAGAAATGGATTAATGAAGATGAGGGGAAGAGCGAGAGACGTCATCACTCAAACATCTCTATCTCTCGCTCTTGCGCATGGAAACTGAGTGAGAGGGAGATAACTGACTGATCACGTCACACGTTTTTTCTTCAGCTCATTTCCACCAAACTACTCAGATTTATGAGCTAAAAATTGAGATACAGGGGTTTTCGAGGATGCTGAATCCGATTCTGAGCTCAAAACAGAAAATTCCAACCTTACGTCTGTTCCCTATTATGTTTTCAGTGCGGGCAGTAGGGAGGAATAACCCCCTGAGTAACCCCTACCCAAAGGATTCTGGATCCCCCTCTTCCTGCCCAGTGGGCATCTACTTCCACTAGGCTAAATGGTCATCAACAAAAGGTAAGACTGATGGCCGTGTTTAAAAAACATAGTAACCATCGAGATAAGAGTAGGAAAGAGAGGGTACAGAAGGTTGGTGGGTGGAGCGCGCCTGACCAGGCTGAAAGGAAAATGGGCGGGAGTCACCCCAGGTTCTGAATAATGAGAGTGAAACGCGAGCTTTGAATGAAGCAGTTACGTAGTTGTCGCTCATTGGCCCCTCGGGAGCTCGCACTTTGCAACTTGGGTACGAGTACTGGTCCTTTCTAGGTGTGTTCCCATGCAAGTCTCCCGCCTATATTGAACCCATTCTGTCCTACCTTATCTCGAAGACAGTACCCACGCCATGGTCAAGCAAGTATACCTACAGTGTACAACAAAATATAGATAGGTAGTACTGCTAGGTATTTACATTATCATAGTCATTTTACCTCCTCACTAGGGCGTGTTGTCCAACGATCATAGCGTAAAGGTTTCCAGAGTCTTCATAATCATGACTTGAAACTCGGCCAATGATTCTCACTGGAATACAAGAACTGAAATGAATAGGAATAACGAATTATGAAACCGCAAATGTATGATGTAATGTGCCCAATTTAATTTTATTCAACTGGAATTTATTTTATTCAGCATACGAAAATTTTATTTCAAGTTAATGAAGAATTGGCCAATGAATGGCTCCTATATTGGGGTATTCCATTAGATTTTTTAAATTACTCCAGCAGAAAGCCCTAATACCAGTGGGAGCTCTCAGGAAAGGTGCGCCTGAATGGGAGCTCTAGTCAATCGGATGTGGGTGAAAACAGGTTGTATAGAATGGGGCCGCATACGGTAGTATGCTCGGGTTTGGAATATACTAGAAAACTGCGACGAACCTACAGCGCTCATCCATGTTTCAAAACACTAGTTAACGCAACCCTTTTCCTCTTCAAACCTGGAAAAAAAGTGATTCCTCCTCTTCAACTTCAAGCCGAGAAAAGCTCATACGGAGCTGGAAAAACGCTTGTGTGATATGGCATTAACAGATTAGTCGTCATGGAACATGCGCACACGCTACTAGTGGTCGGATGGCTCTAAAATTGATAGGGACTACCCCGTACCATCTCTGAAAATTTCACCAAAATTAGTCTAGTATTTCCGGCGATACGGCCATGAAACACATTTCAAAATTGTGCATGCGCAGTAGGTATTACTGATAGAATAGCTTCTAAATTATAAGGTAATTGTCAGCTCTCAACTACATACCGAATTTGAGCAAAATAGGTCCATTAGGAACTGAGAAATCGTAGTTTCAGGAAATTCACGTATGCGCATGTGCACATGCTACTAGTGGTCCGATGGCTATGAAATTCATAGGGGGCCCTCTAGGGTCTAACTCGCTTAATCCCTGAAAATGTCACCAAATTGGGCAAGAAGTTCCGGAGCTACGCCTACGACAACAAATTTCAAGTTTGCGGTAGTGCAGTAGCTATTACTGATCCAATCGTGGCGAAATTCTTAGGTGATTGTCTTGGAAATTTGAGCGAAATAGGTCAATTAGGAACTCACGCTACTAATAGTCCGATGGCGTTGAAATTCAAAGGGGACCGTCACGGGGCCAACCCGCACAATCCCTGAAAGTTTAATCAAATTCGGACCATAACTTCATATAGTTTTGCCTGGGACAAGGAATTGACCACAGACAGACAAGGAACCAAAATCGTTCAAAAAGATCTGAAACGAAAAAAAGCAAGTAGAAATTTTGATTTTGGAAGAGACAAATTTGTTCATCACTTGCACGAATACATAGCTTCCTACCTTTGGTAGCGAGGAAGCAAAAGGTGTTGGAGCGGTAAGCGGCAAGGCCCAGCAGGTACCTATCTAAAACCACACCAAGTAACGCCCATTAGAGGGAAAGATTTTTTCACATTTGGTTGAGGCTGGAGTTTCAAATTCCAAAATGTCAATACATTTCCTAAAACTAGAGGAACTTTTAGGTAATGGGGAACTTGCACCGTTATTTTTTATGGTGTAATTTGAAAGATCATAGTGAGGGCTTGCCAAAAAGTGCTGTATGAGGGGTATCCGACAATTGAAAGTTACCGAAAATGGGTTTTGTAATTTTAACCCAACTGACGTCACCAACCCCCTGCCAGCCTGGGCAGGTCCCTCACCTCCTATCTATTTTCTGGTCGAACCAGTCCTAATTTCAAGCTGAAAATTGGCACCAGGGTGTTTTGGAAGGCAGTGAACCGGATTTTGACGTTCGAAATTCCTAACCTAGCAAGTTCCTCATTTACTTTTACGGAAATGCATGGGCAAAAACCAATCTAGTTCCATATCAAGGAATCCAATTTCATACATATTTCATTATTATAAATATATATTATACCTAATAGTTTTTCATTGTCCCGAAGTAACGCTGAGAAAGAGAGTCCAGGGACAGTCCAGAAGACAATGAGGAGGTTTTAGTGGGACTATAGGGGGACCCCCACACAAAGGGTGGTGATACTAAACAACACTCTCCCACAGTCAGCCAATGGACGGTTTCCTCCTCATAAAAAAAAAAAAAAAAGTTAAGTATTTTTCAGGTGATTTCCTAACAAATTTTGGTTAACAGTTATTAAGGGTGCGCGGGACGATGGGCTCGGGAAGCACCTCAACCATGCCCCTGACTCAGCTCAAAATCCTTTTCATTATTTTTCACAATTGTGATATTAAAAATTTATCGATTTACGTATGTTATACAATCATAGTTACATAATTTACGATGTAAATCTTAATTTTAAGTTGACTACATCCAGAGAAAGCTGGAAGAAACCGATGAAAACCTGGTTTTTCATAGGTTTCTTCCAGTTTTCTCTGGATGGAATAAACTTGAAATTATGATTCACATCATAAAGTGTGTCATTATTATTGTGGAACACACGCAAATCGATGAATTTTCACAATCACAAACGTGCAAAATAAGAAATAGGATTTCGAGCTGCGTTGGGGTAGGGTTGAGGTGCATCCCGAGCCGGCCTTCCCGTGCACCCTTAAACTACGACATTGAATTGAACTCATCATGAATATGACTCGCTGGTGAAACGAGATTCATACATGGTACCAAATGAGTTTAAAATATATCGAGTAGGTACTGTGTATTTTACAAACCTGATCATTCCAGCACACGAGAGGTAAATATTCCTATCCTTCCGGCTGACATTTTGATGTTTCAGGAATCGAGGTCCTTCCAAAATTTTCCAGACAGGATACTAGGGGCGTCCACCATCCTGAATAAAAATGAACGAAGATTAGATACCAACATGAAATAACCAACCGACTGCAACGAAATGAGCTTATGATATTATTGTCCTAATTTGCAAATCGAATAGTTTTCGAAAGACTAAAAAGGAATATTGAACAAGTTCAACTACTTGACTCAAGAGCCAAGACATTATACCTCAAGTCTACGCTTAATCATTTGGTGAAATTCACTGAAAATGCAAACTAAACTTTTCTGTAAAACAGCGGAGTTTGTTCAACAACACTCACGATACTCAGTGGGTATCAGGCAGAGCACATGGAGTCTGATACTGAAGTAAATTTGCCTGACAGCTACTCAAACTCCAATTATAACTACCACCCCACCCCCCAAACTGTCTTTCTAACCCGTCGGAAACTCTGTACACTAAATTAGTAGGTACATAGACGATTATTTATGAAAAAGTACAACGAAAATGCTTGTAGGTACTTTTATAGGACCTGATTGATAGATAGGTTCTTTATTTGTGGCCGCACAATTGTCAATATATAATTAATGGTCATTCTTAATTTAATATCATTAAGTAGGTATTTGAAAGAAAGAAAAAACTGCCTAAAAATTCAAATCATAAGAGCGTAAAACCTGCCCTCAAATAGCTACAATAAAAAAAAGTAATTATTGCTTCCGGTGTGATTGGAAAGAAGGCTTGTGACGTGGTAACAAACTCCCGACACGAGCGTTTTTGCTCATCAAACACCCCTGATGTAGCACCTTTTAGGGGAGCCCTCCGGCTCCCTAGAACAATCTAATTAACATTTTGAGCTGAAAATTAGCACCAAGGGATTTCACAAGCGTTCTGAATCCGAATTTGAAGTCGAAAATACAAATTCCGACACACTGGAATCCCCCATTGTTCAGAAGCCAGCTTTGAAACGCAAAAAGGGGGAAAAGGACGGGATTGTGGGGGGAGGGGGGTCAGATTATTATACCTACCTAAACAAATTCTTACTATGAAAGGTCCGAATGACAATGCCGAACCCCAAAGCCATGATATCAGCTATCGTCCAGGCCAGACCAACGAGGTTCTACAGTTAGTTAAAATGTGGACAAAATAACGAGGTCCTCGTAGAGTAGGTAGATTTTGAGAGTTCTACCGAGCACGAGAGGCGAATTGGGATTCGAATAGGGTGCAACACGAATCGAAAAAAAGCACATAGAGAAGTGGGCAGAAAAACCGCCAAAAATGAAAATAATTACTCAGGGGTCGAGTGGGGTCCCGCCCGAGTCAGAGCTACACAGGCCAGGTATCGATTCTACAGGTCATTTCCAACAAATTGTGTCTCCTAGAGCTCAAACCATCTTATTTCTTGAGTTTTTTTCAATTTTAAGATTTCGAATTTTGTTTCGACCTTTCATCACTAAAACAGCCATAACTACCTTAATTTACAGTGTAAAATTTAAAATGAATATACCATTCAGAAGAGCGTTAAATTTCCTATTTCCATGATGGAAAACCAAAATTTTTCCAGTAGACGAAATGGGTGAAAAATGAACTTGATGAGGGGAAGTTGTCAAATCTTGAGAATCACAACTTTTTTTCAATCGATCATAGGTCCCTATCATCTAGCATACAAATTTTTTCCTGTAAGCCTTAAAGTTGCGCCAAAATCGCAGCTTTCCAACGGCGTAGTATTTTCTAATTTTGGTGCACTAATTAATGGAGAAAATTGTGTTTAAACGCAACAAACGAGGGGTTTTAAAGGAAGAGTTTTATGGTGTTGACGACCTGACCATGAACGGAGGAGTAAGAAAGTATCGTTTTCCAGGTAATTTTTCACGCTGAATCAAATGGTGACACTCCCAATTAATTTTGAATGATAAAAAAAAATTGATTTTGATTTAAAAAAAAAAGGGAATTTGTGGACATAATAGCATATCAAAACCACATTTGGTTGACAATTGAGGTAAGTCTGAGCAATAATTATTTGGAAAAATTCAATCAACACAAAAATATTGGATTACCTACAAAAATATGAGTTGGATGTGCTGGTTTGTCCGGAAATTCACTATTTTTATCGAAAAATCAAAACGCAAGATGGCTTCTAGGAACTAGGGGAAACCGACGCTACACAATTAAAAAAAGTGAGATGAGAAATTGTAAATTCACACCAAGGCTGGCAAGGTTTTATCGAATTCATGATGAAAACATCGCGATCTATGGTCGATTAAATTCCTAGTGGGAATGCATGACAGCTAGTTCCCCTACAAATTTGACCTGTCAAAAACAACGCCATCTGTCAAACCTGGTAGAACGAAAAAAAAACCCTATTACTTGAAATATATCTAATCTGAACGAAGAATAACGTCACAACACGTCATTTATATACGTCCATTTCTACCTTAAGAAGATACAAAAATAGAAGAAAGTTCGTGAAAAGCTACTATACAAAAAACCGTAAAACACCGGTAACGGGTAACCTATAACACACGAGTGGGTCATCAACTCAAATTTTGAATCCAAAATTATCCTAAGAATCATATAATGAGAACAATATTTAAACTCACGATCTTATATCTCCGGACAAGGGAAACGTAACTACAACTCCACAATGGTAACATCAATAAAATTACCTAGAATTCATGAATTAAAACAAGGAAAAGTCTTGCAGCAGGGAGACGGAGAGGGTAGAACATCAACATGGAAGAATGAGGATGAGGGCCGGCTGCCAGGCCAGCTGATTACCGGGTTCGGCTGAGAAGAGTTATTGTGGAGGGGAGGAATAGTCAGCTGAAATTTAAATTAACCGATTTCCACCACTAAGACTTTGAATTTAACTGGGAATTAATTTAAATGAATTTATAAGACACTTTTAAATATTTTAAAATCTATTTGAAAGAAGAAAATCCATCTTGAAAATATCAAGTTTTTTTCAATCTCATTAAAAAAGGATTTTAACCGCTGGAAAAAATATGACAAATTGTTATATATTTAAAAAAATTTTTTATAAATTAAAATATACCTCGTTTGTCGAAAAAATTGAAATTCGTGAAAGGTACCTACCACCACGTAAAAAAATTCACGGTACCTTCGGTGAAAAGCAACCCTGTGAAGTACGAAAAATGTTTTTTTTTTTTTTTTGTTTTGTCCCACGACCAACAAACCAGAGGAAAGAAGAAGAAGAAGAAGAAGAAATTTTTGTTTTGTTGTTCTTGTTTGTTTGCCATGGAGGAGTTTAAATTTTTTCTTCTTCCGTGCTGTAGGTACCTACATGGAATATTATAATAACTATTTAATTACTGAAGTTGTTTTTGTGTTTAATACTTTAATATTGGAGTCAATTGAGTCATGCATGGGTGATTTATGATTGAGTGAATATTCCATATCAGCTCATTCAGTGAGGGTTTGGGGAGCCTCTTCCCAAATGTTAGTCTTCAACTACTTTGGTAGTACTCGCAGGTAAGGTAATATTTGTTTAATACCTAACTACTTAGTTTATAGAGGAAAATAAGTAAGAAAGTAAGAAGGAAGCTTGTGTTGTTCTGGGACCTGAGTGGAAGTACTAGTTTGATTTGGTAGGTGACAGTACCTTGGTAAAGTTAGCAACGCTCGATGCGCAACGGTCGAAATTTCGGGGAATTTATGAACCAAATTTCGTACACTTGTTCATCTTGACGGGTTACTGCCAAAGTGTCCCTGTAAATCTGTAGGACAGAGTCTTTGTAAGGATGAGTAGTAGAAAGTGTAGGGCAGTTTACGGACCCCCCAACCCCTGAAACCAAAGTCTTAAGGGTGCTTACCGACTTGAGCTGCGCTAAGAGCAAGGAAAGGGAGCGAAGAAAACAACGCTGTGTAAGCCTATTCAACCCTAAAAGGGACCTACTCAGTTTCACAAAGGATTAAAGAAAAAGTGTTACTCTAATGATGTTACTTTGGTTATACGTGACCTAGAATATCTAAAAATAAGAACGTGACTGAAGGTCTTGCTAAAGTGATACTATGGTAGCTAGGTTGGCCTGATGGGCGCTCTTCGTGTGAAATCTGAAATAGTTGAATAGGTACAGAATACTACTACTCCACTCTGAGAATCAAGGGTATCGGGTGAGACAGTAAAAGTGATACGGTATCAAATATGGTTTATTACAAGAAATCATAAAACATAACAAGTAAAAGAGTACAAGAAATAAAAGTATAGTTGGTTTCAAGATTAGAAGTATATGTATTCCTTAGGATAAGCGTTACAGTATCGGTGTAACGGTACTAGACCCCCTAGTTGAATGCTAATGCAATAGGAGAGACTGAACAGTATCAACGTGAGGCGTTACTGTTGTAAAGATCGAAGAACTGTATCAGCGTAAAAAAGAGAAGTTTCACAATAGGTTGATGAACGCGTTACTGGGTGTTACTGGTACCTGAAGGGTTGAAACTAGATGAATGTAACCAATTAGTCGATACTAGAGAGAGTCATAGACATTAAAACAAGAGTACGAACTGAATTAGATCACAATAGAAAAGTGTTACTCTTTGAGTAACGATACGTTACGGTAATGTACCGGTACTGATACACAGTAGACGAAGGTTCATGAAATGATACCTAAGTACGTTAGAAGTTACAGAATATTCGGGAGTTACTATGTCAACGATTAAAATCTGTTACACTTGGCGTAACGATACGTAACTGTTACTGTATCGGTATGTGAGAGACTAACCAGGTGATACACAGGTATGTTACTGTTACAAGTTACTTAGAGTACTGGATATAGTCAAAAGGAATAAAGTAAAAATATGCGACACAGGGTGTTACGGTCTGAGACACGATACACATGAGAACCTAACTAGTTGTTACTCGGAACGTTGTTGAAACGTTGTTGGAACAGAGTTGGATGTTGAAACGTACCTCCAGTTACTAAGCTAGGGCGAGAAGAACTGTTACTAGGTCGCCTGAAGGGCGTATCGGTACACAATACAATGACTGCAATATATATTTCAAATTTAAGTTGGTAGGTACCTAAGAAACCTTTTCACGGACGTCATCAGCTGTGCTTAGGGAGGATCAGGATTTGTTCTGATAATTTCGCTCTTGGCTACTCATTGCCTCACCCCCTCGAGTGGAGCGGGGATCGCCGACGCTCAGTGACTCCAAATAGTGGGTTTTCGGACAAAAAAAAATCGTCCCCTCCCATCTTGTAGGAAATTTTGAGCTGATTACCCCATTTTGTGCTGATTAGGTACCCCATGTTCCTACATCTAGAATAGCTAATGAGTTGGTGAGCGAATTTTCAAAGAATAATTTTAACCGA
>JAEMON010000001.1:74532522-74545693 GCA_030264115.1 Lygus lineolaris
GTATTTTCATGGTGGGGCTAAACCAGAGATTAGTTGGTATCCAAGGTGACCGCATAAGCCAGTAAGGGCCCCATAAGCTGTATGATGGAGGCGGTAAAAAGGGTTCAAGGTGAATTCCCCCACCATAGGTACTAATTACCTACGTACGTTAATCTTCTTATTT
Organism: Lygus lineolaris; assembly: GCA_030264115.1. Classification (NCBI taxonomy): domain Eukaryota; kingdom Metazoa; phylum Arthropoda; class Insecta; order Hemiptera; family Miridae; genus Lygus; species Lygus lineolaris. The sequence continues at coordinate 74,532,686 of JAEMON010000001.1, forward strand.
ATACTGATTTCTTTCACATCCTGGTTATTATTATTTTTTTATTGAGGTGGTCGGGGACCCCTGGGACTGGGAGCATTTCCTGCCTGTTCGATCTCAATTTTTGGTGGTTATGATCTTCAATCCAAGATAATGAGTTTCTTTCTCTCCACTTGGAGGACATCTAATAAACAAGTTCTCCAACAACGCTATGCGGTTGCGTTTCATTTGTGGTAAACTCTGTTTCGTCTAACCTATTTATCCGAAATGAAAAAGTTTATCAGGAAACTGATGGAGAAAATTCTCTCCACCCTCTGACATGGAGGTATTACAAGGTTTCCGGTAAAAGAGCCTATTGGAATTTCGAATAGGGTGGAAGATGAGTCCAACTTGTTCAATAAAGGTACTTTGGGGGAGAGTGATGTCATTATGTAGATTAGCAGCTGATGGTGTAGGTACACCCCGGTTGGTTCGAATTGCTCTTCTTTTGACAACCTCTTTACGTGAACCTAAAACTTTCCTTCTCCTTCTCATTTGGGCTTGAAGAGGAATATCAAAAACGAAAAGAATAATGTCTAAGTTTAGTAGGTATCTACCTACTTACCATCTCTTTTCTACCTTGCTAGAAAAGCCTCAGCCTCGGTGTCTACGTAAATAGATGTTCTGGACATCCAGTATTATCTACCCAAATGAATGCCACAGGAATACTTCGTAATGTTGCATAAGATTCTTGTTGTTGTGTTTAAATTCAATAGTGGATCAATTCAAGGTGGAGTTTGATTAGATGATCAGATTGAGTTGCAGTTGATGCAGCATTTAAACATTTTCCTTGCTTACTGAAATAAGGAGATGGAGGGGGAAAAAAGTAGAAAGATAATGGGCAAAGGATGGTTGATCTAGGAATATGGAAGTAATTGATCTGTGAATTTATGTCAGGCTTCAGATCGCCTTAAGGGGTGATTTGCATCCAGTTCCAGGTGTTTTATTTTGTTACTTTGGAGCCTGGAGGTAAATCGGACTCTAAGGGGTCAAGTGATCCATGGGCATGTACTCGTCGGAGCAACGACCAAGTTAGTCTGTGCGTTGCCATCTTTCGCGAAACATCCCAGAAAATTACAGGTTCAAGGCAAGTTTTCCCATAATAATTCTTCTAATAATTGCATACTGCAGTTTTTCTTATGCAGAGTGTCTCACGAGTTATGGGAGTTTTCTCCCTCTACAATGCGAGATAATAATGAATAATAATGACCCCCTAAATAATTTTTCACGAGAAATTCAACTAACACATTTTCTCGCGTTTGGCACACTAACTCAGTTTTTCAAATGGAAACTCCCTATTTCTTATTGCATATTCGAATTCTACGCAAAATTTCATGAAGAAATGAACCCTCACTCGAAAATTTGACACTTGACACGTGCTCTAAAAGCAAGAGTTTTTGGGTGTAGTAATCTATGAAGTATGATACACGATTTTAATGTGTTTTTTGACTAATCAAAAAAATAATATCATCCCGTTATTAAGCGTGAAAAATACATTAAAATCATTTATCATACCTCCTTGGTAGTTAACTACACCCAGAAATCTAGGTTTCTTGCTTTTAGCGCACATTTGGAAAGAAGGGTCATTTCTTCTTAAAATTTTGCGCAGTATCCGAATCTGCAATAAAAAAATTGGTTCCGATTTGAAAAAAACAAAGTTAGTGCGCTAAACGCGCCCTAGCGCGACAGTGTGGTGCGCGAAAATGTGTTGGTTGAATTCCTCGTAAAAAATTATTAAGTTATGTTTATAAGTATATTAATAGCATGTCTGGCAAAATTTCAATTAGAACTTATCTCTGTAGCTTACTGTTCAGCAAGTTTAGGCTGATCAGTGTTACAAAGGTGTGAATTAATATATTTCAGTGTTGTTCTGACGTTAAAATGTTTTAATTCAGATTAGGTTTAACTTAATTTAATTCAGTTATACCTGAATCGATCTAGAAGAGTTTAGAGGAGGGATAGAGGGGGTGTAACAAGAAGGGGACCAAGGACTCAGCCTCTTGACTCACAGAGCTGGATAGTCATTGGGATCGAAAAGTATACCTCGTATTCTATACCAGTATTGATTTTTGAGCATCGATAACTAACGATCAATGACTATCAAAAATTTGATTCGAATAATTTTTAACAACTTGAAATTTATTAGGTTGTTTTGAGTCGGATTACTCAACTTTTTCCTCCGCCTTTTAAGGATTACTTTGTTCAAAAGCTCCCATTGGCTGATGGTGATGTTCCATATCTATCCTAATTCTAACTCTTTGATCTATCAACCTACCTACCTATATTTTCCCTGTGCCAAGAACGCGAGGCATCTAAGAGACCATGCCATTCATTGGATCGTGCCATGCTAAGCTCTCTGAAATAGGTTCACGAGTTTGTGAACGCACTGAGAACAAAATAGACCATTGAAAATCCAAGCGGAAACCGACCTAATTTCCCAGGATAATATCGGAAGGATGATATTCAAAGGAGGTAAGTATCATCCACGTAAGGCAATTACCAGAGTCTTTCCGCAGGGAGACGCGCCTCTTTTTACAATGGGCAGCCTCGGGCACATCAACGTAGGGAATGGATACGCCAGGATACGTCAAGAACAGTCGGGAGCTCGTCTAACAATGGCCCCACAACCCTCATACGGGTCCTCAAAGCGAGAGCGATAACAGATCTCTTATCAAGTGCGTTCCACTTGGGATGAACCCCTTAACGACATCGCCATTTCTTGTAAAAACCCATCGCCTATACAACGGTTTACACCAATTTTGAGAAGGAAAAGAGTCTCTGTCACAAAGAGGATTCTTCTACAGAAGCACGTTTTTTTTTTGTTGGAATTTTCATGAGCTCATAAGTTGTAATTCACGTTTTACAGGGTTGATATTTTTTATGTATAGGTACCTTGGTAGCTACTGATCTGCGAATGATTTTTTGTTTTTACAATTTTTTTATTGGAATAGAATCGATTCAAAGTGGCCATAGTGGGGTTATCCGAGACACAGTTGCACCACTCTTTTAACCAAGCTGATTGATGGTGTTCATGAAGGGTTGGGCCCTCGCTCTGCTTGACTCTTGATCTGTGAATCACGAACTCTTTCTTTTGAAGCTTCAGAATTATTTTCGATTTTATGTAACTGTCATAGCTATGATTAATTCGTATCTCTCCTGCAGATCCCAATTTGATTCAACCAAAAATGGAGTATCAAGTGTTTTTCCTTTGACTTGCGGTGTTCCACAGGGCTTAATCATGGGTCCCCAGCTCTTTGCTATATTTATCAATGACATACCGTCGTCATTCAGCTGCTCGAATTGCCATTTATTTTCAGATGACGTGCAGTTGCTCTTGATTTGTGCGCGGCTGTTGAGTTGCCACGGAAGGGGAGGTTGCCACCTCATGGGAGGGAAGGGGTTTGGGTACCTGGAGCCCAGGCATCATCGAATATGGGACAGAGAGTACCTAATCAGCCATAGGCAACTGAGAGGATGGCTGAGTGGGAAGCGTCGCAGATTTTTCAGTAGATTCCTCTTGTAGTTCTGAGCCTTATGGTTCAAATCCAGACTCATATCCTAACTTTTTTGTCCTGGCCACTGGCCACCAGCTAGTTTGGTCACTCAACACTAGGCGAAGGTCAATCAAACCGGGGGTTCCCTCTCGCCCTAGCTCTAGCTTTCATGTCTGTTGATTGATGTGTACCTACCATGTGTGTACTGTAAACTTCTGGGCTCCTAAATTAATCAGTTAATTATTCAGTTAGTTACCTACTGATTAATTCAGGAGCCCAGGAGTTTACAGTACACACAACATGGTAGGTACACATCAATCAACCGAGATAAAAGCTAGGGCGAGAGGAACACCCCGTGTTTGATCGACCTTCGCCTAGTGTTGAGCGACAAAAAAGTTAGGATATGAGCCAGGACTTGAACCACGAAGCTCAAAACTACAAGAGGAATCTTGAGGATGCTTGGAACAGAAGACGACTCTCGAGAAGTTGACCGCTGGGAGCAGAATTCCAGAGCTACCGCCACCCAATCTGACCGTCGATCCCCTTCAGGGGTGCACCCAGGATTTTCAATAGAGGGTTTTCAAAAAAAGGGAGGGTCCGGGGGCCCTCCCCAGAAATTTTTTCAAAAATTGGATGTTTAAAATTGCGTTTTTAACCTATTTTGGCTCTTGAAAGTGTACGTAAAATACGCAATTTTAATATGGAAACATGTGTATAGGCGTTGATATATTATTATAATGTTTCGTCGAGGAGGATGGATTCATCTCCTGTCCGCCCCCTGGGCCCTGACAGTATGGCTTCTTAAGGTCAGAAGAGATTTCCATTGGAAACATTTTTATGTCTACTTCAAAGATCACTTTGGTACAAGTTCAAAAATGTATAAACAAGCATTACAGGTTAGGGGAAGACTTGTATCACGCAATCCGCATCCAATGATAATCCAATTTAGAATATTTTATTACATTGTTGGTCAGGCCATATTAAAAAGTTATTATTTTTCGGATGCTTGGGGGAGGGGGGGGGGGGGGGGCTGGAGCCCTTCGAAGATTTCCCACATCAATAATTACCAATTCTGCACAAAATCAGAAGCCATTCGTCACCTTCACCGCATTGTACATCGTCAAGTGGCAGCAGATTGGTGGAAAGTCCACTCACACCTATAAAAATCGCGATTCCGGAGGATTTGTCGCTGATTTGATAGAATATCGAAATGGAAGTGTTTCCAGGAAGAGACCAGAAGGAGGACGAAAATCTAGCCCTGCAGTTGGATCCCCAGATAACAGGAAAGCATCGTGGAAGGGAAACAGCACGTTGGAACGAAACCGTTCGACAAGAGCTCAAAAAGTACTGTAGACTTGCTGGACACTCTGCGACCTGAAAGTACTGCTGCTCACCATCCTTCAGCCCGCCACCAGTCATTGTGAGGTGAGGAGCCAGTCCCTAGTTGATTTCCCCTCCACCAACTGCTGTACTCAAGCACCTGCTCAGAGGGACGTAGCTGATCCGTCGCCATGCAGGGAACGCCAGAAAATTGCGAAATTGCGAGTCAATATTCAAAGGCACAAAGGAGGGACGAATTTCAATTAATCATTTAATCTGTATGTGCTCCTATTACTAACGTAATTAAGTTCAAGGTTCGTTACAACTCTCCATAGCTTGAAACAGCCATCACCCTGATTTACTACTGTATCATACGATCGTTCATATTTTATCTACTTCTCACATTTATTTGTTTAGGTTATCAATAAACAGCAGATTAATCAAGAGGGGATAAACAGGGTAAACTCCCGTTCTTACATCTGGTGGAGTGCCGTCGATTCAGACGGCTCCCCACAACCCTATAACTAATTGGGTATCCCTATCACTAATAGGTAATAGTCATAATTAACCTCATAAAATTTTAAGCTAATCATAAGTTTAAAAATTAGCAGTTATTTTCAAACAAAATAAGTAAAATAGAAATTCTAAGAACTAGTTCTCCAAATCGAACATTTCTCTATCAATTCAAGTAAAGCCTCATTAAATGCAGGCCCAAGTATGGCAACAAATAAATACGATAAATAAGTAAGATAAAGAACTAAGAAATAATGAATCCCGGCCCAATTTCATATTTGTCCCCTCAGACAGATGACTGACTGACCTACGACAATACATCGCATAATATATACCTATATCATTAAACACATTTTACACGTTTTATACAAACAAGTAGGGTCAGGCAGGGCAAGGGCGTCGCTTGGTTTTTTCTCGCTATGAGGCCACTCTATTCTTATACATTTTTTAGCAAACTCATAGAACAGGTATTTATGAACACCTAAAAAAAATTTCGGGGTCCTCAGCAAACAAATTCGCGCAATTTCAACCAAGTTCCGTGTCCTCCTGATATCGGAGTGTTCAAATCTGAGGTGTATCCGGTTTTTCAATGATTTTTACGATTAAAATTTTAACACAGAATGTGTTTTTACGGAGGGTTATCAGGTTTGAAGGCGTCTGTTCCGTAAGATCCCCCCCGAACCCCACCCCTCTCACGTACGAGCTGCTACCCCCACCGCGCGTCCGCTCAACCACCTACTTCCTTCGCCTTCCTTCACTCCCATAGTATTTGATTTACCAAACACTTTGCCAGGGGGGTGGGGCTGTATAATGTCAATTCAAGGTGATGGCTGCCAGGATGGTGGGCAGTGTATTATAGGTAGGTATTTTATCAGTTACCTGCCAAGTGGAGGGACAGTATAGTATTTGATTTATTAGTTACCTGCCAAGTGGAGGGACAGTATAGTATATGATTTACCTATTTTCATGGATAGGTCCATGCCTGACATGCTTAACGACTTTTTTAACTTACTGCTCCCATGTTATTGAAAATTAGTAAACAGACGATAGTTGGATTGTTCAACGACTCATATGAGCCTCCATGCTTCTATTCGTCTTAGGAACTCATATGTTCACACCACAATTGGTCACAGGGTTGCCACCTTATAAAACGTTAATATCCCCGGGAAGGGTAGGTCTACAATCCAAGGCGCTGGATTCCAAGAACGCGGAATGAACTTCGGCCGAACTTACCAGAATGCCACCAGCCCTCCGGGGAATCCCCGAATTACACATTCTGTGTTTCATTCGTTTGATCCTTGATCCGAACGTTAACAATCCAGGGGTCTGGGGGTGTCCCCCAGATTTCATTTCATAATAAATGTACCATCATGAACACAAACCACTGGCGGCTAGACACCCCCAACGGCAACTTTTTTTTTTTATTCCTCTGTATTCTGATTTTAATCTGTACACTTATTGTCTCTGCATGAACTGCGCGCTTGATAATTTTAAAACTACGAAAATTTATTGACGCGATAATTAACAAACGCTCATTTTTCCGCCAGAGGGGCCAGAGAGTTTTCAAGTATGGGGCAAGTGCGTTACGTTGAAAAATTACATGAAATTCGCTATTATGCGCATTAGATGTAAGATTATGCCTATGCTTTAGTAATTTTAAATGTGCTTTCAAAATGTATGTTCTTTCTTAGAGAATTTTGGAATAGGTAGCCTCTTTCGCTTAGAATTGCGTTAATAACCGCTTTTTTAGCAAAAAATACTGGGTATGAAATCCTGGTAAAAAAGGGCTCGGTGGATCCATATGTTCCATACTATAACTTTACAGTTAGGTATACTTTGGCTTGAATGTACCTACCTATCATACCTACCTTGTTGCATGCTGCATGTGGTTCCCTTTTAGGGAAAATGTTAACAAAATACATTGAACATTTGATAAACTCAGGAGTTCCTGTTAAGAAATCCAAATCGATTTTATGATGTTTTTCCCTTAATTTTCAAATGCAATCCTCAGCCTACCTCATTCTTTTGAACCCCAGTCCTAACTCACCCTTACACAAACCTGAATCAAGCTTGAACCTGGACCATTTAGAAGATTAATAACAGTTGGAATAATTTATTGAACATTTGGTCAACTCAGGAGTTTCCTCTTGAGAAATAACCTATTTTATGAGTTTTTTGTTTGTTTTAAAATGCATAGTTTAGCTATATACCTCTTTACTTACCTACTTTGGTCCATTTGAGTTTTTGCTTCCTCACTACCGAAGGTAGGAAGCTATGTATTCGTGCAAGAAATAAACAAAATTGTTGTCCTCCAAAATCAAAATTTCCACTTGCTTTTTGCGTTTCAGAGCTTTCTGAACAATTTTGGTTCCGTGTCTGTCTGTCGGTCTGTAGTCAATTCCTTGTCCCAGGCAAAACTATATGAAGATGTGGTCCGAATTTGATGAAATTTTCAGTGATTGTGCAGGTTAGTCCCGTGACGGTCGCCTATAGATTTCATCGCCATCGGATTACTAGTAGCGTGAGCGCATGCGCAAACGTGAATTTCCTGAAACCCCTGTATCTCAGTTCCTAATTGACCTATTTCGCTCAAATTTTCAGGGTAGTTATGGACTGACTCCAAGACAATAATCTATGAATTTCGTGATGGTTGGATCAGTAATAGCTACTGCGCAAGCGCAAACTTGAAATTTGTTGTCATAGGCGTATCTCCGGAACTACTCTACTAATTTCGGTGAAATATTCAGGGATTACGCGAGTTAGGCACAAGAGGGTCCCCTATGAATTTCATCGCCATCGGACCATTGCGCATGCGCAAACGTGAATTTCCAGAAACTACGATTTCTCTGTTCTTAATGGACCAATTCTGCTCGAATTGGGAGGATATTCCGAGGTGGATACTTACCTTCAAATTTCAACACGAATCTATCAGTAATATCTACAGCGCATGCGCAATTTTGAAATGAGTTTCATAGCCTTAACTCCGGAACTACTCGACCAATTCTGGTTAAATTTTCAGAGATTGTCCGAGGCAGCCCATACTCAGTGCCCTATTAATTAATAGCCATCGAGCCATTAAATCGGGCCATCGATGCGCATGCGCTCACGTAAATTTCCTCAAAGTACGATTTCTCAGTTCCTAATGGACGGATTTTGCTCAATTTTGGAGGGTAGCTGAGGGCTGACTCCAAGACAATTACCTACCTATGGATTTCGCCACAATTAGATAAGTGATTGGATCAAGTGAACTCCAAAACTATTCTACCTATTTCATTGAAACGTTGACTCACTGACTATATGTCCATGTTACAAAAATGTGAGGAAGCTATACTGCTCACCCAACTTGGTAGACGTTTTTTTTATTAAGATATTTCTACTGTTATTCTGGGTAAAAATCTTGAAAACGCACTTGCCCCATCACACTTAATAGGTACCTATTTGTATAGGTACATACTTAATAGTTTTTGAAACCCTTCAGATGTTTCTCAATTTGTAAAGAATTACGAACATGAATTCAATACATTCTCACCTTTCTCGATTTACAGACGTCTGGAAAATGCAATAAAACTGTAGTCATGTCTAAATTCGAAGTTAGAGGAAAATGGTAGCATCACAAAGTCAGATTTATGAAAAACGGGTACGTACTTGCCTCGACTGACCCTACTCTAGATTATAGGATGTTACACACTCACCGGAGCAGCTGGAGACACTCCTGCAACAAAATAGATTCTCGTAAATTTTAGGATAATAGGAAATTCCATATTCCTAATAAATCACATAAACGAATAAGAGGTAAACACAATAAAAAGTCAGCATGAAGAAAAATGTCAGATAACCAACTGGGAGAAGATCACGGAAATTTAGTCAACGTAGAAGATGAATTACCAACGGCTACGATAAACCCATTACCCCCTAGGATTTCCAAAACAAATTGGAAATTTTTCCAAACAAAATTGGACATTTCCCAAACCAAATGGGACATTTTTCAAATTAAATTGGGCACTAAAAAATGAAGTTGTACTTTGGTCATCCATGAAAATTGGGGAATTGGGAAAATTGGTCCAATTGAAGAACTTGACCAATTTCGGACTTTTTATTCTAACCAGAGGTGATTCAGGGCTGATATGCTCCGAAATCAGCCAAAAGCACTTATTGGCAAAACTCCATACTTATTTCAAAAAAGTAGAATTTAACCATCTCCAAATTAGACTAATCGGAAAATTTTGGTGCTTTTGAACTTTCTCGTTGATGTTCTACAACTTCATGGGAAGGGGATAGCGAATGTATAGATCCTTTCGGTGTGCCTAAAACACCTTTCAAAACGGGTGTTATGGATTTTTTGTTTGTTTACAAAAGTTGGAAAAATTAGGTGTTTTTTGACCGCCCGTAAAAATTGGCCCATTGAACCAATTTTGGACTTGTTTCTCCTAATCGACGCGAAATATAATGCTCTTCAATTTACTCCTCGACAACGTTTTATGTAGGATGCGTCGTTTTCGAGCAGCAAACGAAAAAGAAACAATTTCGAAAATGTCGAGGGTTTTCTAGCTTATTTTGGCCAAAATTGAATCTTAAGAGACCAAATTTTGAGGGGAGGTTAAAGAACATTTTTCGTGTTCGATTCCAAGGTTCATCAGAATATTAAACCAAAGATGAGATGATGGTGGCAATCGTCTTCAAATAGTACCTACTTAAATCGAAAAAGAACCACAAAAATTCATGGTTCATTCTGTTCATGGACAGAATTAAGTATAAGTACCTATTTTATTAATAAAGATGGATTCTATGCTTAATGAAACCACGAATAATAGGTAACTACTAGGCGCAAGACAGTTTTCTTTATAGGAATCACACCAGCGTGTTTTAAAAATTGTTATTAGAAAATCGGCATATTCAGGGCTACCGCGTGCAGCTGCAGTGTAGAGGGAGAGCGCTAGTTAGACGATTTGCCCGTAGATCGCAGTGCGGGCCTCTATTTTTTAAATCCGTTAGGCGCATCAAATCAGTTAGGTGTATTTTATTAATTCCTAATTTTTCCCTTGTTATCAGGTGTATATTCCTCACTATCCGTATATTATCTAAGAAGGTACCTCCACACTAGGTTCTGTAGGTGTTTGAAAATCGGTTTCGGATCAATAAGGTATTTGACATTGGTACCGTTGTCGAGTCGATGATTTGATCGAATGTTCAGTGGGTTTAAGGAAATTGATAATTGTCTATCAAATTATCAGTCAAACCCAATGAATTTTTGAACGACCTTTGGTGTTCTGCGCCTAGGTCTAACTTATATACTGAATCTTGAGTTTCTATGATACATAGTACGAGTTCTCGTACTATACATACGTACTAATGCTACCACTGCATTGGCTTAATATGTAGGTACACCTCCTGAATTCGGTCTTTATCGATTGCCTCCCGACCAGTAGAAAATAGTACGACTGGCTCTCGATCCCACGACTACATATTTACGACTGCCTCCCAATCCCACGACTACATATATACGACTGCCTCCTGAGAGGTCGGGGGCTGAATTACGATAGCCACCCAAAGAATGAGGGAGTTTTGACCGGTCCAGGCCTTTCTCTCTCAGTTTTTTGTTAGAACATGTTAGGCCGAAACTTCCAGTGCATGTCCTATAATACTTTCTTACAGTTTTTCTAACAGTAATTCGGATCTAACAGTTAATGGTAATTATGGATACTTAGTGTTTTTTATCAAAGTGATTGCGATGTTGAGTTGATTCTTAGATTACTTTTCAGAAGCTGCCTAGTTTCATTTTTGAAAATTTCTGGGGTTTTCGCTGTTTTAACTGCATATGGCAGCTGTTCAAATAGCGACGGTGCCAGCATTGGTAGTTGCCTAGTGTAGAAATCATTGAAGGGCCGTGATTTTTTTAAAATAGCTGCGTTTGGTTTGCTTGTTTGGAGTACTGACATATTTTCCGAACGTATCAATAGATTTGTATACATAGATCATCATTCTATACACATATGTTTGCAGAAGGATGCATTTATTGCCGAGTTGAGGTGTTTTACCGTCACAATATTGAAAAATAAACAGTGACTTGAGGCATTTCAATCAAGAAGTTGAAGTGTTTTATCTTCAAAGCGCGTCAATGAGGCGTTTCTCCTGCAAACCGACCGATTTCGGATTTGTTATGGTCGGATTACCCCCACTTCCGAATCGAATTTTGCAATTTCGGCTTCACCATCGGAAGGAGCAGGTCGAAAATAGGGGGGTACGTGAAAATCCCATTTTCGTAAAAATTGGAGTTGAGTCGTTTTTCTTCAACACGGCAGTAATAGTTGCGGGAGGCAATCGTAATATTTCACTTCGCTCGGCCGGAGGCAATCGTTAAATATTTCCTTCACTTTCTCTTTTCTGGGAGGCAATCGATAGTCTCCCCCTGAAGGGTTAGCTCTCGAAGATAGGTAGAGATGCAGGTAATGAGTATTCGAGCGTTACATTTCCTATCTCTTTTATGTATAATCAAAATTTTTCAAGAGGAATCGGAGGGTGAAAATGGTACTTGAAAATTGAATTTCGTCAAAACAAGACCAGGCATAAGTAGTGGTTTTTTTCAAACGCTTATTAGCCCTGATAATTCTGCTTGTTAACACTTGCCCATAAGCTTAAAACAGCGCAATAACCTTACCTTTACAATGGTGTGGTTGTTTATTATGTTAGGTACTGTACGAATTAGGAGCGAAAATTACGTTTGAATGCAAAAAAAATTAAGTTTGTTAAGGAAATCGAGGTTTTGGGTGTGTCTCGAATTGATCATGGCTAGGAGAGTTGGTTTTCCACGTAACTCAGGGTTGCTACGGAAACAGAACCCCAAAATTCCCTGAATTTTCCAGGTTTTCCGGACCGCAAAAGTGATTTTTCCCTGACCTTTTCCTATGCGTTTCAAAAGCCCCCAAACAATAGTAAGCACGTACAATCATCTGAAAATTCCACCGAAGTAGGTTGAGTAGTTCCGGAGTTACGGCTATGAAAACACATTTAAAGTTTGCTCCTGCGCAGTAGCTATTACTGATCCAGTCGTGTCAAAATTAATAGGTATTTGTCTTGGAGTCAGCCAGCAACTATACTCCGAATTTGAGCAAAATCAGCCCATTAGGAACTGAGGAAATTTCAGGGAATCTACTTTTGTGCATGCGTCATGGGGCTAACCCGCACAATCCCTGAAATTTCCTTCAAAATCGGACCATAACTTCATACCTTCATAACGGAAGAGGGTGGAAAGGGGTTCAATAAAATATATCAACCATGAACCGCAGATTATCGTCACCAAGAACACTGGCTCTCGCTCTTCAACCAAGAATCGTTTAAACTAATCAAGCCCAATTCATTCTCAGCATTCTACCAAAACGTAAGGGGTCTAAATACCAAATTATCTACCATTCGTCATCAGGCACCGCACCTATCATACGACTTCCTTTTTATTACTGAAACGTGGCTCACCCAAAATGTTGAAACCAAGGAGCTGCAGTTCACAAAATACAATATTTTTCGCACCGATCGCTCTTCATATAACAATCGGAGGGGTGTTGATTGGGGTATCAAATAAATATCGGGCATTTCGTTGGGATTCGCCTGACTGTGTGGAGCACACATTTGAGGTGCTCCCTGACAACAAACTGATTTTGGGCTGTATTTATTT
>JAEMON010000001.1:74569077-74579163 GCA_030264115.1 Lygus lineolaris
CAAAAATCTTCATTACAAAAATTTTGAAGCCATTGCAATAGAACATTCGCTAATAAAAAATCGATGCAGAGTTCCCCATTGAATGAGTTTTTTTTTTTATAGACTTAAGTAGGTAAGTATAAAAATCCTCATCAAATCAGAGCGGGAGTTGGCCATGGCATTGTTGGATAGTTAATCAGTCTGGATTATAATAATTGGGAGGCGGAGTCTTAGGTATTCGCTAGATTCAAAGGTGCCTATTCATTTGTTTCACAGTCAGCTGATTCAAAAAATGCATGCTTTATTTTGAATGAAAATCCATATTACTGCATATTTTCACATTTTATTTTTAACAAATTTATTGGAATGATCTTTTGCATGAAAACAGCAAAAGAAATCTGTTGATTCCTTAATATTTGAATAATTGAGAACACCAGTTTTGCTTTCTAAAAAACTTGAACGGTGAAATCGTTATTAGTCCTACATGCCGACAATGCTGGAGAGCGAAAGGGGAAACCGAAAACCCAACCAACCTTTTCTTTAAATCTCAAACTCAAAATGAATTAATGAACTGAGGTTTTCACGACTTCCCAAAGTTCCTCATTATTGAGTCATTTTATATTTTATTCTGATATAAAAGAGAAGAATTGAAGCAATTGTACTAATAAAGTGATATTCAAACAAACAATTTGGAATTTTTTGTTATATTTTCCGCCATTTCGCTTGTAATTGTGGTTCAGTTCACTTGTAAGTCGAATTCTTGAACGCATATTTTGAAGTTTAAGCGACATAATTTCGATGCATAAAACAGCTTTTTTAGTGACCTAAAAATCCGCCCTCTTATAATAATCAATCCTCGGCAGTGGATTTACACTTCCAATTCATAAAGGTATTAGAAGTGTTGATTCTGAACTAACTCTGTAGTGAAACCGACCCGGGCCCGTATGCAAGAACGCACCTTCTAATAAAAGGACTTTTAACTTCCTTTAAACTTAAAAGGAAGCTAAACGGAGCGTCCCTTTTAAAAACGGAATGCAGAGATCAACCTTATCCGTAAAGGGAACCTTTCCGAGTAAAGGATCGTTCAAGGGACAGTTAGCTGCAATAGCTTCTCCCAGGTCAACTGCAAACTCAATCTTTCTCCTTATCAGTTGTTTGCGTTGATTTCGTTTTTGTTGCACTATTTCGAAAAGTTTTCATCTTGAACAGTCAAGAGAAAGCTTACCTCATTATGAAAATTAGTGAAAAGCATACAAGCTTTTTGAAGTAAAATAAACTGATTACCTCAGGAAATTAATCCTGGAGAAAAAAAAGTAGTAGAAAATAAGCAGTCGGATGCTGTCTCAAATTCATCAAAGAAGGCAGCATGGGAGGAGATTGCAACAAAATTTAACGAGGAACCTGCTCATAGCTCGGTAATTCATAAATTATTATTGCTAGTGGGTCCTAAATTTTGAGAACACGACCCGTGTTCGGTTGTTTCCTTCTATCAGAGTGAAAGGAGAGCTTGTCAAAAAAAGTCCCATTCATGCAACATCATTTTAACCGATTTGGAGGGTCATTCTTATAGGAAATTGGTTCCGAATATATCATTTATGTTCCTATGTTTAAGATGGTAATTTACACAAAAACCTCAAAAAACGCGTTTTTTGTAAAAAGCGATTTTTGACTCAAATGATGATTTTTAAAATTTCAACCTTTTGAGTACCTACTCCAGAAATTCCAGCCAACGAATTCATCCTTCCTTTTGATATTATTGACATTTTGAATTTTTTTCGGATTTTTAGCTCGATTCCAGGGTCAAATGTCGTCTGGAGTGATAAATATACAGGGTGGGTACCACACCGGCTGGGGTTCGATTCTACAGGTCATTTCCATCAAAAAGTGTCGCCTAGAGTTTTTTTAAACCCCTCATTTTTCGAGTTATTTCAAATTTAAGATTTTGTTTTTTCTCCCGACGTTTATTACTAAAACAGCCATAAATCCCTTCATTTACAGTGTAAAATTGAAAATAAATATACCATTGAAAATAGCGTAGAATTTCCTATTTCCTTGATGGAAAACCAAAGTTTTTTCAGTAGACGAAATGGGTGAAAAATGAACTTGAAGAGGAAAAATTGTCAAATCTTGAAAATCACCACTTTCTTTCAATCGCTCTTAGGTCCCTGCCATCTAGCATAGATGCCTCCGACATTTCAACACAATAATTAATTCGAAAATATCTCGTTGAACTTTGAATTACATATGTATCATGTTCACTACCTAAAACCATCTCCTTGAAGCTAAAAGGGTATAAGGTACCTCGCGACCAGCCTTACAACTAAAGGAAGGCTCCTTCAAATTAAAAGGCTCCCTTAAAATTCCAGACTGATTTAAGGTATGGCAGATTAACGAAGGCGTTGAGGAAGATCTCTGCATTAGAAACTCGCGAAAGGAACGAAAAAGGGAGATCCCTTTAGATTAAAGGAGGTCTCCTTAAAGGGAGCTTTAAGGGAGTTCTCTGCATCGGAACTTGAATAGAAGGATTCCTAAAGGCTTTCATCATTCATCATTCCTACTAGCTGGTGACATAACTGGCGGGAAATCGGAAGCTAGGTACGAGACGGCGCTTTGACCAACCTCACCGGCAAGACTGAGCGGTCGTGCGTTTCATTGCATAGTGCATACCCTGCGCCTGGTCGAACCCATCGAGATACTAGGAGCGTCGATATAGAACTACTAAAGAGAGCGCCACTGATAGGAACTTTTTGCAGTATCTGAAGTGTCGTATCTTTACGAACTTTCTGTTAGAGATACGACGTCATATCTCGATACGAAATTTCGTAACTGGTTGCCCATGCGTAGATGCCGCTGCGATACGATACGACAGTCCACGATGCGAACCTTCGTATCTTGAAAAGCACTCCTAGGAACTGTCTACTATATCGGTATAGGGGTAGAAGTATAACGTCAATACTACCGAAAGCAGGAAACCTACGTACTCATTTGTACAAGAAGTTGAAAAAAAAATAAAATTAAAAAAATTGGCCTTTAAAATCAAAACTTCTGTCTGTCTGTCGTCAATTCCTTGTCCTAGGCCAAACTATACGAAATTAAGGTACGATATTGTCGGGAAAGTGCAGGATAGTCCGTAGACGGACCACTGTTAGCGTGCGTGCATGCGCAACATGAATTTCCTGAAACAGCGGTTTCTGAATTCCTAATGGAACGATTTAGCTCAAACTCGTGTCGACGGGGGGGGGGGGGGGGGGGGGGACTCCATTTTGTCACAGTTGGATCAGTAATAAATATTGCGCAAACTTGAAATTTGTTGTCATTGGCATAACTCTAGAACTATTGGCCCAATTTCGGCGAAATTGTTCACTAACTGATTCTATACGTTCATGTTATATTTCTATTCGACAGGATGCAATACTTTCTCAATTAGTAGTGCATATGTTAGTTTAATTATTTATGATGTGTCTCTGGTTCTGAATAAGACATCCACGAATTATTAATCTGCGATGAATTTCACCGGCCTTTACGCCTTCCCACGTGAAAAATTTGATTACTATCGGGCCCACGCTCGATATAGTTTGCCATGTTTACGACTGAATAGATTACAAACGACGCGACCTGACATTTTTTACAGTGTGACCACTACACCCGAAAGAAAATTTTGAGACCCTCCTCCACAGCTGTCTACCTCTTTCTGTTCTGGTACAAGAAAATAGGGAAACTTCCTTCTAGGATGACCCTCGTGCATATACGTGTTTATATACATATGACGGGGCAAGTCAATAAAGGTGATATCTCACATTTTTCAAAATGTCCAGAAAAAGCAAACTTCATCAAGAAAAAAATGTTGACAGCTTTTTCTGGACATTTTGAAAAATGTGACATATCACCTTTATTGACTTGCCCCTTCATATGCAAAAGTGTTAAACTTCAGGAATTGTTGGAATGATCTGAAACTTGAATGATCGGTAACCTCAAAGATTCTGAGACTTTCAATAAGGAAACTTGGAATGATTTGAAACTGATTCCCATGAAGAAAATAGTCAAGAATTTGAACACCAACAATTTTGGTGTCATTGCAATAGCATCATTTTTCGCTTTGGCGAAAATTCGCCAAAAGTCCTCTCATATTTGCGGATTACTGATGAAAAATCGTTGTTCCAGTCTGACAAATTATGGATTTTATTGAAATATACATCCAATCAAGAGTTTAATATACCAATGTCAGCTTTTGAATTTTCCAAGGACCATGGTAAAATATTCTTTTTGCTGAGATGTTGAGAGAATTGAAAAAGCACCATGAGGGATAGTTTATCAGGTCATCTCCCGTTAATCGTCTCAAAGATACCTAATTTACGAGTCTGGTCTATAGTTGCTGTGGAATCTCATGTCGGTAAACGCCCTACTACTCGTAAATCTTCGCTCTAAAACTAGATGATGTGTGTAGTTATTGGAAACATCAACAATATTAAAGTGCAACTTTTAGATTTCCACTATGTTTTATTCCAATTTACACAAAGCTGTCCGACGATTTTGCCGTCATCTTCAGACTTCAAGGAGCGAAAGATAGGAGCCAACTTCCAGGAGTTAAAGAAAATCTTTGTGTAAATTGAAATAAACATAGTGGAAATCTAAAAGGTGAATTTCATCATTGTTGGTGTTTCCAACACCTACATAATGTTTGGGGGAACCCTTCAAAATCTCAGCGTAAAGTGTAGAAGGGAGGCACTCTATGGTGGGTGGTCCGAGAGTTTCATCGACACACCGGTAGATCGCAGGAGGGTGCAGAAAATAAATTCTTCTCAACAGTCTTCAGCTTCCCTTCAACGAGATTGGCTTTACACAATCCCAACGACGGGATTAAATAAGATAGTAGGTAAGTGACTGGTAGAATCGATTTTAGAGCCAAGAGTACATATCACGCGAGGAGCGCACAATAGAAAAAAGCCTGCTGATTTCACAATGAGGAATTTGCGTGGGTAGGAATTTCGCATTTTGAACCTTAAAATCTGATTATGAGTGCCAATTTTAAGCTTGAAATTACGTCTGGTTTAACCAGAAAACAGGTTGAAAGGGATTGCATGACGTAATTCAGGTTAGGGAGCTGAGGAACCTGCACAGGTTCGGTGAAGTCAGTTAGGTTACAATTTCAAGACCTATTCACGGTAAGTTTCAACAATCGGATACCCATCATATAGCACCATTTTGGAAAGACCTCTCTAAGATCTTCCAAACGCTGGAATAAAAAATAATCATGCATGTTCCCCATTCGATTGTGAGCTATAATGGATGAAGATACGAATGCTTTGGTACACATTGCCTGTCTTTGTGGTGCAGAAAAATGCATTTAGGCTCCCGTTAAGTCAGGCCATGTGGTATAGCCGAAATATTTGATATTATTACTGTCAGAGAATTGTGAGATTCATTAATAAAGAAATTCAGGAAGCTTATGCATGTAAACAAGGAGCTTGGTCCGGTGAAATCGAAAGAAAATTGCACTTGATCCGCTAAACTTTTAATGGGAATGAGGTCTGCGCATGAGATATAAAAATTGGAAAAAACCCATTAATTATGTTTTTCGAGTTGCCATGACTAGTAAACACTATTTATCAGGACAAAAAACTCCATGTGGGAGCAGAAATCGTCATGTTAAAATGGAATGTTTTGAAATTTCGCGGGGGGGGGGGGGGGGGGGGGGGGGGGGGGGGTGACGTACGTATCTCCAGAAGTAGGTACTTACGTCACCTCCCCCTGCTGTCCCTTTAAAAACCGTCCGTGGATATTATAGACCTGGAAAAGGTGGTGTTTGTAAGGATACCTTTCTATTTGAAGTTTTCGAACTAGGGCGTTTTGAATATTTCATCCCCTATTTTTTACCACCTTTGGGAAAACTGACTGTAGGTAAAGCCAAACTTCGGGGCACAACTAGCCGGAAGCCGGGATACCAAATTTCTCTCCTCGACATTTATAGGAAATTTTGCGGTGATTCCAAATATGCCTCATATTCCAATACCTAGAGCAGCGAATTAACTGCGTAAAAATTTAAAAAAAAACCTAGAAAATTCAAGTATTCGACCACTGGAATCGCCCTAAATCATTTTCGTATGAGAGGAAAGTTGAAGACCTCAGACTTCTGCGTCGAATAAGACCAACGCCAGCTCACCAACTAAGTAGGTACCCATGATGTTTGGTGATTTTTCAAATTTTCCGTTTTTCCCGACTCTTTTCGTTTTCACGACTGAAAAAAGAAAACTTTGAAAAATAATCAAAAATCATGGTTACTATGTTGGTGACCTGGCGTTGGTTTCATTCAATGCAGAAGTCTCAGGTCTTCAACTTATATATTAATACAAAAATAATTTTGGAACGGGTTAAAAGGTGAATTTCCTAGGGTTAATTCGCTATATTAGGTATAGGAACATGGGGTATATTCCGAATCAGCCCGAAATTTCCTATAAATGTGGAGCGGAGCTTAGTTTTTGCCGACAAATGACCATTAGCCCCTACTGTGCGGCGGACGGACGGATTTTTTTAAATGAATATTTTTGGATTCTACATATCTTGAGACGTAAGACATCAAATTTTGAGGGGGTTTAGAAAATATAATTTTCTTGCTCGATTCCAAAGGTTCATTATTGAAAATGAAAACCGAAATTGCCTGTCTACGATGTATCTGTATCGCAACACATTTTAGTTGGAGAAAAAATCCATTGCAATCTAGTCACATCTAATTTTCACGACTTTTAGCGAGGAGCATCACACTACTTTCCTTACTTGTATGGACCCAAATATGATTGTTTTTGGAAGCTATTCTGCTACTCATGTCCCACAGTGGGACGAAAGTCCGATGTAGGTGGACACAATTGATTGCCACGCTTTCCACACATTTTATTCGCCGTTGTTTCAATAAAGTAATCCAGTTTAAGAAAATTCGAGATAGATTGTTCGAAAATTGTTGTTCTGACGCAAAACGTCCAAAAACGTCCGTTTCCCCCCCATGACCCCCCCCCCCTTTTCCCCATTGAAGATTCGGATTTAATGTGAAGTATCACAGCCCCCCCTATACGTAATTTTACTGTTCTGTTAAAACGTGCGGTGAATGAACCCAAACGCATAAATTCAATCTCACTTTTTTGCGTTTTCCACACTTTTTGTACTCATTAGACTTACGTTTTAAATGGTCAAAAGAATTGTGTGTTGTGAAATCGCACGTAGAATCCGAAACTACAATGAAAAGAGGGGGAGGGGGGGGGTCCTATACCAAAAACAATCTATCTCGAATTTTCTTAGCCTTGATTACTTTATAGACAAAATCCCACAAACAAAATTCGGGGAATGCGTGGCGATACATTTTGTCAGCATAGAAGAATCACTATGAGAAAAGTAGAAGAATCACTCACCCAAAAAATTTCATTGATTGTACGTCATTTGCTTTATTTATCATAAGATTGTGCCATAATCATATCATATTGGGTCTTTAGTAATTAATTCTTCGATAATTCAACAAAGTAGACTGTATAAGAGACTTGGTTGGAAACTACGATTATTGAATTCTGTCAAGTATTGATATGTAGTGTTTTACATTTCATCTTGCAGCTGGCTGTACTTACAGTTATTTCATGTGAGGAGTGACAACATTTATCTCCACGTATTCCCAAAATATTCTTTTGGGGGTTGTGTCAATAGTATGTAATCTAGTTTAAGAAAATTCAAGATAGATTGTTTTTTTTTTAATAGGATCCCACCCTTTTCATTATAGATTCAGATTCTTCCTAAGATTTCACAACACACGTACCCCCTCAGTTAATTCGTTTGACCATTAAATCATTATGTCATGTCTGGAACTTTAGAAAGTCAAATGGTCTTCAACGCAGTCCAAACTAGTCTCACCACCTCGCTGCAATCATTGACGGATGAAGATATTAGAGCGTTTTAGGGAGGAAAAGGCACGAACTAAATCACTCTGGACGAAGTTGTGGAAACCCATTTCAATAGGATGAAAACGGAGTTGATGAGAAGTTCCATTCATGCAGCATGAGTTGGTGAGCGAATTTTCAAAGAATAATTTTAACCGATTTTGTGGGTGATTCTTATAGGAAATTTCACGCTGATTCCGAATATACCATATGTTCCCATGTTTAGGATGGTATCTCACACCAAAAACCTCAAAGAACACGTTTTTTAGCGATTTTTGAAACTAAATTTTCAAAATTTGACCCCTTGGAGTACTCCAGAATGAACTCAGCCTTACTTTTGATATTATTGACATTTAAAATTTTTTTTTGGATTTTTTCATCTCGATTCCTCGGTCAGATATCGTCTGGAATGACACATATATGAACATATATATAAATATATATATACATATGAAAAAGTTGTTAATTTTCAGGAATCGTTTTAGAACGGTCTGAAACGGATTTCCATGAAGAAGATTTTCTTCGAAAATTCGCTAAAACGTCGTCAATTTCCACGAAAATAGTGAGTTACAAAGTTAAATCGATTTCGACGGTTCGGCCATCATCAGTAACAAATAAGTTCTTTGTTGTTACTGATGATGGCCCAACCGTCGAAATCGATTTAACTTTGTAACTCATTATAGTCGTGGAAATTGTCAACGTTTTTCACTCAGTTTTCTGCGAGGTAGAGTTCGTCGGCTGCATAGCTGTTACTCGATGTAGATAATCGGGATTCAGCCAACAACAGTAGGTGAGGAATCACACAAATTCACTTTATTTTTACGTTTCGGGTCACACCGGACCCATCTTCAGGACCAACCTTTAAGCAGGAGTACGCACACATGTAGTCAAAGAAGAAAACAGTAGGTATACAAGTAGGTATGACATATCCTGCTTACAGGCTGGTCCTGAAGAAGGGTCCGGTGCGACCCGAAACGTCGACATAAAGTGAATCTATGTGATTCCTTACCTACTGTTGTTGGCTGAATCCCGTCTACACCCAGTTACAACTATGCAGCCGACGAACTCTACCTCGATCCATAATCTGTGATGGATCTCAACGCAATCTTTGAGCCGTGCCTACCCTATGTTTCAGCCAGTTTTAGCGAATTTTTGAAGAAAATGAAGCTATTTAAATGGCTTCAGAATTTGAATAATGCAAATTTTTCAAAATTTTCTTTATGGAAATTCGTTTCAAGTCATTCTGAAACGTTTCCTGAAATTTAACACTTTTTTATATGTGTATATCGAGATTTTTTATACGGAATCGAGCTAAAATTCCGAAAACATTTCAAAATGTCAATAGTATCAGGAGAAAGGATGATTTCGTTGGCCAGAATTTTCGGAGTACTCCAAGGGTTCAAATTTTGAAAATTTAGAGTCAAAAATCGCTTTAAATGTGTTTTTTGAGGTTTTTTGTGTAAATTACTATCTTAAACATAGGAAGATGTGGTATATTCGGAATCAGTGTAAAATTTCCTATAAGAATAACCCACCAAATTGGTTAAAATGATTCTTTGAAAATTCGCTCACCATCTCATGCTGCACGAAGGGGACTTTTTCGACGTCTTGAGGGAACTCTCAAGAAATTACTCGTAGGTATCCAAACGTACTCCGACCTTTGCCATGTTTTCGAGTTGAATATGTCACGCCTACCTGTGTACCTACCGTTTTCTTCTTTGGCTACATGTCCTGCTTACAGGTTGTCCCTGAAGATGGGTCCGGTGCTACCCGAAACGTCGAAAAAAAGTGAATTTATGAGATTCCTTACGTAATGTTTTTGGATGAATCCCGATTATCCACATCCAGTAACTCCGTTTTCATCTGATTGAGGAAACGGCATTTCGAAACTCCTAAGCCACGCCTCATCCGATGTAAGAAGATGGCAGAGTATGACTGATGTTATCCTACCTAATGAAATTCTGAACTAATCCGATGTAGGCGGCATTGTTGGTGAAGTTGCTTCTTTCAACTAACAACCCCTTCTGCTGGGAATTCAATGTCATCAGCTCAACTCCACCGCTGTTTTTGTGGCCCTCCGGTTGATTGTGCGTTCTGAACATCACAATGAATCAATAACGAACCGTGTTATCTTCGCCCTACGTAGAAATGAGCAGGTCGTGTCAAGTAATACATAAGCACATCGATGTCCCAC
>JAEMON010000001.1:74604957-74619379 GCA_030264115.1 Lygus lineolaris
CATCAACTCATGCTGCATGAATGGGACTTTTTATATGTATATCAATATTTATATATGTGTGTCACTCCAGACGATATCTGACCAAGGAATCGAGCTGAAAATCCGAAAAAATTTCAAAATGTCAATAATATCAAAAGTAAGGAT
Source organism: Lygus lineolaris (assembly GCA_030264115.1). Classification (NCBI taxonomy): domain Eukaryota; kingdom Metazoa; phylum Arthropoda; class Insecta; order Hemiptera; family Miridae; genus Lygus; species Lygus lineolaris. The sequence goes on from JAEMON010000001.1 coordinate 74,605,102, forward strand.
GAGTTCGTTGGCCAGAATTTTTGGAGTACTCCAAGGATTCAAATTGTGGAAATTTAAGGTCAAAAAACACTTAAAAACGCGTGTATAGAGGTTTTTTTTGTGAATTACCATCTTGAACATAGGAACATATGGTATATTTGGAATCAGCGTAAAATTTTCTTTAGGAATCACCCACCGAATAGGTATTTTAACCTTAAGAATCATTTTAGATTCTTTGAAAATTCGCTCATCAACTCATGCTGCATGAATGGTATTTTTTTGAGTGTCAAACTTTCAATTCAGGTGACGTTTCGATCATGTTAAAACGGATTTCGATAAAACAAATTTTCATGTAGGTACCAGGGGTAGGTTTCGGTTGACCGACTCCTGGCCTAAGGATGAAGAAACAAATTTGAACATTTTGGTCTGGAGAGATTTGAGCTGAGAAACATTCGGTTTCAAGGTGTTCGTTCTTAGCTATCCACAATGAGGTAAATTAGGTCACACTGGAAGGGAAGGTACCTGTTTCAACAGTGAGAACATAAAAGGCTGCCTGAATGTGAGTAGTTCTCGAAAATTCGCACATGATGGCATGTTGTAAGAATGGAACTTTCCATATAACAAACACCCTATAATACAATAGTGGTGATTACGCATGTTCTCCTTCAATGACTTTAACACTGATCACGCTCAAGCGTGTTGTAAAAAAAAGGATGACTCTTGAAAAATTGCATATTTATGGACCCCCTGGGCTTTAGGTCAAGACTGGTAATTTGCATGAAATAATAATTAAGGGTTCATACCCGAAGGGTAAGGAGTTGAGTATACTTGAGAGCAATACAGAAAGGCTCGCCTCCCTAATATCAAGATGTCGGCTCTTGGAAATATACTACTGACACACACGAATACGCTGAAAAATGCTGCCCCTTCCCCTTCCGACAGCTCCTCGGTCAGTAAGCATGTAAGTTAAGGTTTAACCTTCCGTTTTCTAAGTGAAATAGCGCCTCGCTGTGAGCGGTCTGTCAGGTCCTAAACATCAAAATAACGGACTCCACGACCGTTAAACACGAAAAGGAGAATCGAAAGGTTTGGAAGTGGAGGAGGCTGTTTTATTTTATAAAGAATGATTAACTCCGATCGTCCGAGAAAGAAACTAGGTTCATACACGATCTCTCCAATGGAAGCGAACAGCACGACATTATACAATACATTAATAACATCAGATGCGACGTTTCAACAGTACTTTCCTTACTTGTATGAGTTTATGAAGGCTACTTACGGCCCTCGGAATTTTAGAACATCTGAAGGGCATTGATATCCTTGCATTCAAATGAAAAAAGTAGGAACATCATGTACATATGAATTTCATCAATATGGAAAAAAATGCCGAATCTTGCCTTAAAAAAATGTTTTGGTTTATTATTTTCCAATACCAATTATACACAAATCAAATTCGAAATAGGAATTTTTGACCAACTTCGAAACAGGGCGAGTTCTCCCAATTCGGTGTGTTATGGGACGACTTTTTGCTTTCTTACATGTTTCCAGACCGCATTTTTTTCATTTTGCTATCAATCGACCAGGTTATTTTGTAATGTGTTCTCTTGATCTGATACCCATGGTGGTCTCGTTTCAAACAAACTTCGTTAAAATAAAAGTTAAAAATTAAAAAGTTAAAATTGAAAAAAATAGGGGAAAAAATAGTTGAAATAGCCTGGGATGTTGGGGACTGACTCCAAGACGATTGTCTACGAATTGGATCAGTAATAGCTACTGCGCATACGCAAACATGAAATTTGTTGTCATAGGTGCAACTCCGAAACTATTCTACCAATTTCGATGAAACTTTCACTATACTACACCCATGTTACAAAAGTGAGGAAGCTGTACTGCCAACCCCACTTTTTTTGTTAAGACAAGCCAAATATTCAGCCAAATAGTATAATATGGTATATTCGGAATCAGCGTGAAATACGGAAAATATTATGGAAAAAATGGAATATATCTTCGCTTAAGAAGCAACACGCCCTATCGACCATTTTCACGAAATTGAGGTTTTGACTGATCCTTATTCGACTTCTCACGTTGCATCGACTGGTTAGCTCAAAATTGCTTCAACTAGACTACAAAATCGAGATATACTCGAAAAACGTAACACGCCAATTTACCTCAATACCTCAAATACCTATCCTGACAACACCCCATATCAACCTAAATTTCCGAATTTCTTCAATTAATACTTTTTTCAGTATTGACGACTACCGGAAGGCAAGAAGTGACTGAACAAAGGGAAAAAAAGGGACAGGTGATGAAAAACGGGATTAAGTTTTTTCCTCCTCCTGAAAAATTGGAATTTGGTTCATAGGGCGTGTTGCTTCTTAAGCGACGATATTATGTTAGTATGTTCAAGATGGTAATGGGGTCTGCGCATGAGAAATAAAAATTGGAAAAACCCTATTAATTATGTTATTTGAGTTGCCATGACTAGTAAACACTATTTATCAGGACAAAAAGCTCCATGTAGGAGCAGAAATCGTCATGTTAAAATGGAATGTTTTGAACTTCATGGGGGGTTGTTACGTACGTACCTCCAGAGGTACGTACGTCACCGCCCTCTGCTGTCCCTTTCAAAAACCGTTCGTGGATATTATACGTAATCAGCATGGATGCGCTTTGAAAAATCATGCGCAGGCCCCATTCACACCAAAAACCTCAAAAAACAAGTTTTTTTTAAAGCGATTTTTGACTCTCAATTTTCAAAAATTGCCCCCTTGGAGTACTCCAAAAATTTTGGCCAACGAACTTGACCTGTCTTTTGATATTATTGACATTTTAAATTTTTTTTTGGATTTTTATCTCGATCCCTCGGGTAGATATCGTCTGGAGTGACTGGCAATATATCTATATACATATATATACACAAATAAAAAAATTTTACATTTCAGGAATCGTTTTAGAATGGTCTGAAACGGATTTCCATGAAGAAAATTTTCAAAAATGTTCATTACAAAAATTTTGAAGCCATTGCAATAGCTTCATTTTCTTCGAAAATTCGCTAAAAGATTGATGATGATTCCCCACTGGTTATGGAATTATCAGCTGAGCTCAGAAGGGATGCAGGGCTGCTGGTACAGACCTGATCGTCCTAATCGTTTTCAGGAATTGAGGATGTACCAGTCTTAATGACAAGGTAAATCTCTTTTTCCGTCACCAACACCTCCAGTGTCCAGACTTGTGGCCGTTCGAGGGAAACGGGCAACAAGCGGAAGACAATGAGGGCCTCTTCAGAACTGAAAAGTTCCAGTGCTTTCCTGAATACGGCGAGCGGCAAGTATCTGGAAGGTGTGGGGGACCCAACGGAACTCGGAGAACCTGTATCTTTGTACAGAAAAACCTGGATGAAAGGACGGGAAAAGTGGGTGATAGAGAGGGAGAATTCGGTAGAGAATTAATTGGAACAGAGGAAGGAAAAGAGGGCGGGGAGTTGAGTGCTCTTCTGGTGTGTGAACCCGGCGATTAATTACAGAAGATTGTAATTGTCTTGCTGAGCAATTAGCGCAGGGGAGCGGCCTCGCGAGGGGGGCAAATTGGCCCGCATTTGACCTGAACTTGTCGAATTGTCTTCAACCGGCGGTGGAAGGAGATCGGCGATGGCGAGGGGGTTAGAAACGTTCGCTAGAGTGTTTGTCAAGTAGTGCCCCTATAGGTTGAACAAAGGGGTTGAAGGGGGTGAGGAGAGGAGAGGGGGGTTCCTCTTTTCACTGTCATTACGACCTCAAGATATCTTTTATACCACTTGTCCCTTCCCGGCCGCTTCCTGAGGAGGCCAACGAGATTATAGAAAATAACCTGCCACTTGTGGTCGCGGCTACGATGCGGGGGCGTTATGAAGTCTCAACATCGCATTATTACGGCGATTTCACACAATGTAACCCATTTGGACTATTCCACTCGGCTCAGCCTTTTAATCTTTCCCTCTTTTGATTTCACAATTATGTATCTAACAGTCACACAATGGCTCGGAATAAGGTTTTTCCGGACAAAAATATGCTTTCCTCCAGTCTTATAAAGGAAACTAGCTGACCCGGCGAACGTTGTTTTGCCATATATATAAATGTTCTCTAGCCGGTTAATTCTAGACGGCCGGATTTCTAGACGGTTGGTTGTCCAGATCCCAAACGCTCGCTTCGCTCGCGTGACAGTGGCTATTAAAAAATAAGGGTTGATCGTAGAAGGGTGAAAATTGAGGATTGTATGTATTTTTGTATGTTGTATCATAAAAAAATAGAAATTAAAAATTTTGTCTAAAAAATAAAAAAAAAATTTTAGGGGTGGACTACCCCTAACATTTAGGGGGATGAAAAATAGATGTTGGCCGATTCTCATAGATACCGGATAAGCACAAAAAATTTCATCAAAATCGGTCAAGCCGTTTCGGAGGAGTATGGCAACGAAAACTGTGACACGAGAATTTTATATATTAGATTTTGTACTGATTCCATATACCATATACAGGGTGGTCCCAAACGTAACAGACTTAGTTTGAGGCCTGACGGGAAATTTCACGCTGATCACGAATGTACCACTTGTTAAGGGTCCCCGAATAAATCTTGACCACTCTTTTCGCAAGAAACCACCTTTTTCGACGTTTTTTGAGTGTTTTTGGGCAAAAAACACGGAAATTATCTGGGGAATCGAAAAACACCTCGAACTAAACGTTGTAGAAAATTAAATTCTGCGTCGAATGAGACCAATGCCAGCTCATTAAACAGTAGCCATGATTTTTGGCGATTTTTCACAGTTTTCCATTTTATTGACTTTTTTGAAAAATCGAGAAAACGGAAAAATCTGAAACGTTGAAAAATCACCAAAAATCACGGGTACTATGTTGGTGAGCTGGCGTTGGTCTCATTCGACGCAGAAGTCTCACGTCTTCAATTCTTCTTCTATACGAAACTGATTTTGGGCAGTTCCAATGATCAAAAACGTGAATTTTCTAGGTTTTTTCAAGATTTCGCAGCTAATTAGCTATTCTAGGTATAGGAACAGATATTCGGAATCAGAGCAAAATGTCCTATACGTCGGGAGGGAACGATTTTATTTGTCCGAAAAACCCCTATTTGGAGCCACTGTGCTGCGTGGTGGCTTGTGTCCGAAGGTTCTTCCGGTGGGGTATTCAAATTCTCTCAGATGGCTGGATTAAATACCAAAACATATGTACCTACATTATATGACCCCCCCAACTGCACACTCCTACAATTTTTTGGTTTGATTGGTATTCAGATATGTTCTTTGAGTTTCTTACCTACTCATTGAACTAATATCGTCAAATTAAATTATCACGAAGAGGTCTACACCCAGGGAAACGTCCTTGAATATGAATACACAGTGAAGAATGGTATTGGTAACTCGGTAGATGACCGGTAAAGAACATGGGGAGAAGCGTAACATAAGAACTCTGGAGGGAGGATCCGGACTCCCTTCTGTCCTCACGATCGTGTGTCCCGCAATATTATTCGTTCCTCCCTTCAAAGAGTGCTGAAAAAGAAGCGGAGAAAAGTTGTAATCCTGAAATCAAGAACTTATTCATAATAATCAAAGCTCAAAGTCGGCTGAAGGGAAAAAATGGTGGGAAGGGAAGGGACACAGGAGCTTTTTCCCGGCTCATGTTTTAATGATCTTTAGGTAGGGAAAGTTGTGTTGCTAATTAGAAGAAAAGAGAAAAGGAGTTATCAATACTAAAGAGCCTAACACATAGAGAGTGGCTCAAAGGCACCGACCCCCTTCTCCTTACACATGTACAGAACGGAGAGGTGAGGGATGGGCCCTCACTAATGAGTAGCCTACCCTTTTTCGCTGCCATATAAAATATGTAGATCTTGTGCATTAATAATTACTCTTCAGCAAGGCACTTCCCTTCAGAGGAATCATAATAGGAAAATATTATTCTGAAATTAAGTTTCAGCGTGGGATTGGGTCGAGAGATTACGGCGGTCCGAGCCCAAATGGCGAGCATGTCTTATCCTTTCTGAATATGTAATGGGGAAAAATAACACTTGCTCCACGAAAAGACACGTTCCCCGTCTAATGACTCGAGATTAGCAGGCCCATTAGAGTTTCTTCTACTGTCCTTCGTCATTACCGCGTTCTTCCGCCCAGTTGAAATTGTTCGGCCATTTGTGCCAAGTGAAGCTTCAAAATCTCCGGTCCGGCGAATCCTTCGAAGGGGCTGAAAGAGGAGCGACACGCCTGGGTTGGTTCGGCAAGAGTTTCCTGTTGACTTCGTGGCTTCTGGACTCGCCGCTGATGCTAATTTCGGGCTTCAAGCCTTGGAATTTGATGGCACTATTAGGGGGTAGCGAGTGGCAGAGCGGGTTAGCGCTCAATCATTGGAAGTAGAGATGAAGCAGCAGTTGTCTGTTCTAAGCTCAACGTTCCACAGTAGAATTGGAGAGGACAAAAGTATGTTCGCGTTCTTGAAGGATTTTAATAGGCAATTTCTCGTTGATCACGAATATACCACATATGTGGTTGTACGGTGGTACCGATGTTATATTGGTTCATTATTTTCAATAATGAACGTTCGGAATTGAGGACGAACAATTTTTTTCGAGCACGAAAAAACGTATCAAGATATGTAGAATCAGAAAAATCGAATAATTAAAAAAAATAAATCCGTCCGTCCGCCGTACGCGGCACTTTCCTTACTTACCTTGGACCAAAATTAATGAAATTTGGTATACCGGCCACATTTTGGTATATTATTTTCAATGATGAACCTTTGGAATCGAGCACGAAAAAAAAAATTTTTTAACCCCCCCCCCTCAAAATTTGAGGTTTTACGTTTCAAGATACGTAGAATCCAAAAATCGAATAAAAAAAAATCAGTCCGTCCGCCGTCCGCCGTACGCGGCACTTTCCTTAGTTACCATGGTCCAAAATTAATGAAATATGGTATACCGGCCCCATTCGGGGTCTAGTTGTGCCGCGAAGCTTTTCGTTTCCGTCAGTCTTCTCTAAGGGGTAGGAAATAGGGGATGAAATTTTCAAAACGGCCTAGCTCGAAAATTTCGAATGGGAAGGTATATTTTTTCCATCAATTTCGAATAGAACACAATTTTTAGCGTCGAATGAGACCTAGCGGAGCGTTTTAGGACCAACCGTTCGCTCCCTGTAAGGACTTAAGGGTTGAACGAAAAAAAGAGCAGAAACGCAGCAGAGTGTGAATCGCAATTCTTCCCGGCGAGTAGGCAAAATCTCCGTTCAAATATCAGCTGTTCAAATGCAACTTTCTTTCTATTCCACCGAACCAAGTTTTTTGTTTACTTTCAGAAGCTTCCTTAGTTACTGAATTGCATTAAGAGAATGAATTATACAACTCTCCGATAATAATAATCACAAGAAATTACCTACTCATTGCCGCCAAGAGATGATAGTGAACCTCATGGTAGGTGGGTATTTTATGTCAATAGGATCTTTGTAGATGGGCGGTCTATACAGAAAATAATAAACCGTTGTGTAATAATTTGCAGCGTTTGTGTCTAGTTGTACCCCGAAGCTTATCGTTACCGTCAGTCTTCTCAAAGGGTTAGAAAATAGGGGGTACAATTTTCAAAACGCCCTCGGTCGAAAACTTCATACAGGAAGGTATATTTTTCCCATCGATTTCGAATAGAATACAATTTTTACCATCGAATGAGACCTAGCGGAGCATCTTAGGACCAACCGTTCGCACAGAAATCGCTTAGAAATTAGTTGTCATCGGGATAACTCCGGACCTATTCTACCAATTCCGCTGAAATGTCTGATGCTATACGTCCATGTTACAAAAGTCAGAAAGCTATACTGCCCACCTAACTTGGCAAACCTTTCTGATCGTGGACAGTCCGTTTCAAGAATCGTCTCGGGTAAAAAGTGTCAACCTAATCAGCCATTCCAATTCATTTACGTCAACGTGACGCATTTGCGCGTCCGTATGAACTCAGCTTAACCCTGACGCCATTTGTGCACGTGTCGATTGGAGGTTGGAGCTTATTGGAGAGTTGAAAGCTTGAAAAAGGCTAGGCTGGGCAGGAGCCTATTCTAGTCTCGCCCGCCAATAGTTTGGGCATTGTGATTGTTGGACGTCCCATAACAGCGGCACTGCGTCCCTGGTTACATGGAATGTCTTTTTTGTCAAATTCATTGGCCCAATTGTAAGTGGATTAAAATGACAATTACTTAATGGTCTCCATCGAATACTATTCTCTCAGCCAATAACTTATTATTGTCATCATCATTGGTCTCTTTTATAATATTGGCCCTAATAATTGTCCATAATATATTGCTTAAAATATTGGATATATTATATTGGTCCCAATAATATTGGTTATAATATTTATAATATTGGTCCCTATAATATTGGTTATACAATTGGTACCAATAATGTTGGTTACAAAATTGGTCCCAATAATATTGGTTATGAAATTGGTACCAATACTATTAGTCTTAATAATATTGGTTATAATATTTATAATATTGGTCCCAATAATATTGGTTAAAATATTGGTCCCAATAATATTGGTTATAATATTAGGAAACAATAGGCATCGTGCACAAGGCTGTGGTCAGAGCGCTCTGTCGGAATGGCGGTGTCTGGAATGGACCTAATGCTGTATGCCCCTCCCTCCACCCCAACTATGGCCCCCTCCTAATAGACCCCCTAGCAGCATATGAGGCGTTTAGTATCAAAACCGGATAACTCCAAACTGTCGAAAATTCGTTTTTTCACATTTTTCACAAGTTTGACCAAAGAACTTCATTCTCCTAAAATATTGAGTTTGAAACTGGACTAAAACCATGAGAAACAATGAAGCAAACTGTTGTGTTGGTTAATGAATTTAACGTGGCCCTAAATGAACTTTTGCCTCTCCTGTAAAATTTGGTTTTGTGGAGTAATCCGGTTTTGATACTAAACGCCTCATATATAGTTAGATAATCAATATATATTTATGATCCTCAGTAACTATAACGGAAAATTCGGTATTGGATGAAACCTATCCAGTACCGATACCTCCCCAGTTCTTCATCTAAGGATCATGGTAAACATTTTCAGGGATTGTACGGGGTAGAACTAGACGGTCCCCTATTAATTTCAGAGCCGAACCACCCTGTTCTTGTGCGCATGCGCAACCGTGAAGTTTACTAACTAACGAACTACGATTTCTCAGTTCCTGATTGACCGATTTCGCTCATAGTCCGAGGGTAGTTGGGAGCTGACTCTAAGACAATTACTAATGAATTTCATCACTGTTGGATCAGTAATAGCTACTGCGCAAGAACAAACTTTTGAAATTAGTCGTCATAGGGATAACTCCGGAACCAATTTCGCTGAAATGTTCACTAGCTGATGCTATACGTCCATGTTACTAAAGTGAGGAAGCTATACTGCCCACCCAACTTGGCAGATGTTTTTTTAAATTAGGCTAGATATTGTCTATTTCAATTTAACAATAACATTTGATGGGGAAAAATGACATTTGATCGGTAAGAACATGGTCTTGTATGTGACTGAACAGAGGAAGCTATGTGGCACGCTCTCTTGGCAGAAGCCTTTAGTACGTACACACATGATACTGCTAGGAATTTTTAAATGCTTTTGAATTATGAACGCACCTATGGTGTCACACAAGCAGTTTTAGTATAACAAACCCATTCGTGATATTGTTGTTCACCAGAATTATTTATGGAGGAGGTTACAAAGTAATGAAAAAACTTTCTTCAACTTTAAAAACAAACTTTTGGGAAATTTCAAATGTTATGTAGTTCATGGAAGGTCGGAAGCAGATAAGTGTTATACCTTGGTGGATAATACCTTCGATCATACTCTTCTTCCTCCCTTCGCACCCTCCGATCCCCTCTTCCTCTTTCATCCCTACACTCTCATCTGAAGTACTTGCAGATTAGCATGTGTATGTTTGATGAAGGGTCCGCATGTTTGAATTTCTCTCTTATTAAAAGGTACATCTAATATTCAACATATAATTAACTTTGAAGGAAAAGTGACAAGCGTCGAGGGTGGGATACTTCATTATTTATTCAGGATTATGTTATATGGCTTACTTTGAGCGAGAGGAGTTTTTAATTCCAGGATATTGTTTAATTTTTGTACCTGCACAGTTTTTCTCTATTACGTAACATCTACTTGTGTACGTGGGCTGTAGCAATGCGTCACATCAACTAAAGTTTCGACGAGCTGAAAATCTCCAGCGAAAATCTGGTTCCATAATTAATTATTCATTACTTTCATCAGCAAATGCGAAAATGTACGCTATGAGTTTGAAAAAACCTACATTAAGATGTTCTGAAACTGCAGTGCGTGATTCCATCTGTTTGAGAAATTGAGGAGAATAAATATAAGTACGTAACTTGCAGAGGCAGGGGCTGGCGTAAGTTTTTTGTTTAAACATTTATTTCAGAAATTATAGTTGATTACATAGAAACCCATGTTATGAAGTAAATACAGTAAATAAAATACCTATTCACACATCTACAATAGAAATCCAAACAAGTCTTGTCACTGAAATTAATCTTCCATTTGAGATGAAACTAGTGGAGGAAGATGTGTTGTATGTCCGTTCTAATATTTGCTCAAATTGTTATTAAATTATAATTCCTAATTAGGCCTTTAATAATTACTTGTCGTAGGCAATTATACATTTGAAAATGATAAAAAATGGTTCCGTAGTTCTTCACGTATTTGTTTATTGAAATGACGCTGCTTCTTAGCTCTAGGAGTTAATCATTAAAACATTTTATACCACTATAAATGCATTTTGCGCCAATGTGGTTCGAAGTTATGGTAGGCTTATCTTATATTCATTTCTGAATATGGTGTGCTGTATATGTGAAGATACTGAAAAGGCTTTGATGATATATTTAATACTATTGAAATCGATCAGTTTTGGGAAGGGGAGGATTTTTAATTTTTTTTTAAATAGGAAAAGTGTGGTGCAGGTATCCGGCTTTGTCAACTGTTCTTACTATGGCTTTTTGACTCGTAATAATTGGCTTCAAGGTGGATACATAGGTACTGCTCCACACTGGTAAGCAATAAGTAAGTGTAGGCTCGACCAAGGCGAAGTGAGCATTTCGCAATAGTTAACACTTTATTCAATATTTTTCAATATTCCAATATATTCGTGAATATATGAATTATTATTCAGTTTATTATTGGTTTGTGTGACAAGAATTTGGAACTTGAGTTGCGTGTCGAAAACAATGCCCGAATATTTGGCACATAGCGAAGGATTTATAATCTCACAAGATTCATAGTTTTAGTGATCCCGACAAGAGGGTGAATGGATGGGTACGGGTGAAAACTGGATCAATATTGAAGGGGAAAATATTGGTTTTCTTAACGTTTAGCGTAAGTTTATTTACAACCAACCATAAGCCTAATCATGGGCCTAACCATAGGCTAATCATTGATTAGCCTTCAACAGTTTTATGGTTCGAATCCTCCCATGTATTTATTTATTTGATTTAATACGGGCAGAGCCCAATTACAAAGATTCCTGAACAAATAAGATCACTTTCAGCAAATTGAGGCAAATTGAGTTTTGCTAATGAATTCATGTAAATTATGAACGCAATAGGTCCAACAACAGTTCCCTGGGGAACCGAGTAGGATCCTAGAGTTACTTCATCGCTTTTTACCCCATTCACCTGTACCACTTGCTTCCGATCTCCAAGGTAACTCTTGAACCATTTCACAGCTAATGCAACTACCCAAACAGCGCAATTGGTCGGATTTGGTCGTGTTTCACGGCTCACCACCAAACCTGTAGTACATCAGGTAGGATGTCAGAAATCTGTATGTCAAATATTGACGTCATCAGGACGTCGGTACAACGTCAGATTTCTGTACCACAACTGCTATTGGCGGAGTTATATAGGACGGAATGATGAGGTCGCCTCGACGTCGGATATCTATAGTACAGATAGACGAGGTCGCCACAACGTCGTATATCTATAGTACATCATGCTGAGGTCGCCACGACGTCGGATATATGTAATAAAACTGCTGTAAGTCCCCTCAACGTCTTATATTTATAGTAAAGAATAATGAGGTCGGCACGACGTCGCGTCGTATTGTTGTACATTATTGGTAGGTATGGCAAACAGATCTTAGGTCGCCATTATAAAATAGAAGTATCTTCGTTTTGCCATCTTCCATTACAGTTTAGGTTGGGGTTTGATATTTATTTAAATAGTTTTACTATTTATTTACTACTCACATTCAAAATTAGTAATAACTCTGATGGTTACAAGGAATTACAACTTTTTTATAGTGAAACCAGAGGAATAATATTCGTCATACCATTTTCACAACAGTTACCAAATTGAACAAATTATCTACAACGTCTCAAAACCGGAGGACACAATTTGTTTTTGAGATATGGGTTGAGATATGGGTGGGTTGTTTTTGAGAGGTAGAATCGAGGATTTTACGTTAAGATTCTCTCCGCAGATGATTTGAAGAGTCTAAAACCCACGAAGGAGGGAGATAGGCACCTACCTATACAACATTGCGAGATAATAATATTCACATTATTTCATCATCCACCATCTTAGTGATTTCGCTGGAGAGAGAACTGGAACTCATTTTGACGAATGATACGTACAAAATAAATTTCGAAGGCCTGAAAATCCTGCCTCAAATGAAGCCAACGACAGCTCACTAACACAGTACCCATGATATGTTTGGTGATTTTTAAAGTTTTTCGTTTTTCGTGTTCATGACTAAAAGATTTCGTGTTCACGTCTAAGAGAATTTAGACCATTTTTCAAGTTTTTCGTTTTTTGTGTTCATGACTAAGAAAATCTAGACCATTCGCACCTAAATAACACAGACCAAGCCTCTATCAACCTCACTCAATCTTAGCTTGGGTCCGTTTGAGTAGGTATACTACATAGTGAGTACCTAACTATTTAGTATAACATCGCTTTTTCACATCTTTGAAAATATGTAATTTTGATTCTCAACAACTTTTTTCAGTTCTGGAAACTATCTAATACAAGGAACTGATAGGACATTGGAGTTCGAGATATAGTTCCTTATTATGATGATGCGATCAAATCTTCCCCTCTCCAACTGATAGAAATTCCAATAGGTCCACCTAATGAAAAAACCATAGAAGCAGGAGTTGATGGATAACTTGTGAGAAGTATACGTGAGGGTGTCATAATGCCCAGTGGTCGGCCTCCCCTGCTGATCTCTGATCCGGACAACCCCATCCACGTACAGCCGTCCGATCGTGTGCCTCAATCAATCACCAACGCCCCCAACACACGGTGGCTCTTCAGTTAAGAAATACAGCCATTTATTGAATGAGGCTTAACGTATTTTTTTACGTCCTGACGTTCAATGCCAGAAACGAAATTCTATTTGATCGTCATATCAAGAGTTTGGCAAATGTTATGTATTTATTGCTCGTTTTAGCGTTGAGGTATGTAACTACCCGAAAACGTTACGAAATTGTGACACACAAATGCGACCTAACTGACAGCACCTATCTGTCACCTCCTATCTGTCACCACCAAACTGTCACCACCAAAATGTCACCACCAAACTGTCACTGCCAAACTGTCACCACGTAACTGTCACCACCTAACTGTCACCACCCAACTGTCACCACCAAACTCTCACCATCCAATTGTCACCACCTAACTGTGACCAACTAACTGTCACCACCCAACTGTCACCAATTAATTGTCACCACCTAACTATCACCACCTAACTGTCACCAAACTCTCACCATCCAACTGTCACCACCTAAGTGTGACCACCTAACTGTCACAAAAAGACCAAAGTAATGTTAATGACCAAGGCCAAAGCATGTTCTATGTTTCTTGAATTTTAGCCATGGCTCTAAGCAAAAGAATCTGGCCCCCTGCCGAGTTTTTCAAATTTTATGTTTTGGGTCAAACATTGTTAAAAAACGCTGCAAATTATTACGCAACGGTTTATTATTTTTAGTATATGTAGATCACCCACCTACAAAGATCCTATTGACATAAAATACCCACCTACCGCGAGGTTCACTATCATCTCTTGGCGACAATGAGTGGGTACCTTTTTGTAATTATTATTATCGGAGAGTTGTATCATTCACTCTTAATGATATTCAGTAACTAAGGAAGCTTCTGAAAGTAAACAACCAACTTGGTTCGGTGGAATCGAAAGAAAATTGCATTTCAACAGCTGGTATTAACAGAGATTTTGCCTACTCGGGAAGAATTACGATTCACACTCGTG
>JAEMON010000001.1:74652757-74668841 GCA_030264115.1 Lygus lineolaris
GAAAATAATCAACCGTTGTGTAATAATTTGCAGCGTTTTTCGGAGTAGTGGGCATACAATGGAAAACGCTGCAAATTATTATACGACGGTTTAGTATATTTCTGTAGGTACAGATAATAATAAGACCTGAGCAGATCACTGTTCTTCAATGGTCCATTATTTCATCGTTCTCCTCCAGCCATTGAAAACAATTGCCGGTAATATCCGAAAGTACTAGCCAGTAACCAAGGAGACTTCAGTACACCTTCAGCAACCAAGGAAAGCTTTTCAAAGGTACACGAAACTCGATTAGATGAAAAGAACTCAAGTTTCCGAATTTACAATGAGGAAGGTAGTTTCACATTTGAAGAAGCTGCAAATTATTACATAAGGCTGTGACGGTGTAAATTCACAGCAGAGTTAGAACTTGTGGAGGGAAAACGGACGGAAGACGAGCGAAATAAATCAGCGGTGCGTTACAAGAGGTTATTGTCAACGGAAGAGACCCCCCAAGGGGAACCGAGCGAGAGGCAACCCACAACGGATAAGGTATTGTAATTCGAGTTTTTTTTAATTTTCAATCTACTGCTCCTCAAAAGGCTTAATATGACAATGGAGGTTTTGAGGACAAAGCCAAGAAAATGGCGACGATAATCAATTTGTTGTTGATAATCATTTTTCCCCCTCGCTTGGCTCTTCCCTTTGACAACTGATCGCAGTTTAGTCATATTATATCCTTCTTTGTGCGAGCTCAAAGCTATTACCATGTCTTTCTACTCCCTCAAGTACAGTCTGCCGAGGAAGTCAACTCTTGCGATAAAACTTCATTAACTCTTAGCCATCTTAATTCATTAAATACTGCTCTTTGTTTAGGCCCTTCACCCCCACAGTCGCCGGCCGATTTCAATCAGAAGTCTAGGGTATTGATAAATGAAAACCAATTACATTAACTCACATCCACTTTGCGTTAATTAATTCTGATGTTAAAAGAGGGAAAATCCCAGAGCGAAACGAGTTGCATTCTTTTAAATCCAGGTTTAAAACGCACGAAAAAAAGTGATTATTGAGAATTTACAGGTAGCCACGTGCAACGCTGAATGGTTTGGTATTTGTGTTCAACTAGTGAGTCCCGTTATTAATCATCTCTGGAAAAGATTTGACGGGCTACTTGATAATAAGCCGCAATTAGTTGCTATTGATTAAGCATGCATATTCAACAAATAATTTTTTTAATCCCATTGGCTGCCATGACTGGGTTTGAGAACGATTTCACTGTTTCGAGGCTTTCTAAGGCCCGTTTGCGTAACTCGTGAGCATCCTTGCTTGCTTGACGAGTACAATGAATACAGGTTGGGTTTATTATTTTCAATAACGAACCTCTAGAATCGATAATGAAGAAACATTTTTTTAATCCCCCTCAACAGATTGTACGGGTTAGTCCCTAGACAGTCCCCATTTAATTGCATTGCAATCGGACCACTAGTGTACATGCATAAACGTGAATGTCCTGAAACTACGATATTATTTCAGGTCCTAATTATTAGATTTTGCTCAAATTCGGAGGGTAGTTAGGGGCTGACTCAATACCAATGCATCTGATCACGGTTGGACCAGTCATCAAGTCAAGCAAACTTTGGATTTGTTGTCATAGAGATGATTCCGGTACTATTCTACCCATATCGTTGAAATGTTCACTAACTGGTTCTATACGTCCATGTTTCAAAAGTGAGGAAGCTATACTGCCCACCCAACTTGGCAGAGGTTTTTCCCACGGATTTATACTCAGGATGGTACAAGGTTCTTCTTTTTCTCAGTTGAGTGTTGTCCTCCTGCAACCCAGATCGAAAACAATAGGACGCCACTCACTAGTGAGGGATGGTCCGAATTTGATAAAAGTTTTAGGTATTGTGCGGGTTAGCCCCTTGACGGTCCCCTATCAATTTCATCGCCATTCGACCACTAGTAGCGTGAGCGCATGCGCAATGGTGAATTTCGCGGATCTCAGTTCCTTATTGACCACCGCTCAAATTTGGAGGGTAGTTAGGAGCTGACTCAAAGACAATGATCCATGAATTTCGTCACGATTGGATCAGAAATAGCTACTGCGCACTCGCAAACTTGAAATTCGTTGTCATGGGCGTAGCTCCGGAACTTCTCGCATAATTTTGGTGCAATTTTCAAGAGGGTCCTCCAAGAATATGGAGCGATGCACGCCATCGGACCACTTCCATCGTGTGCGCATGCGTCAACGTGAACTTCTCAGTTCGTAATGGAACTATTTCGTTCAAATTTGGAGGGAAGTTGGGGGCTGACAATTATCTTCTAATTTAGTTTGTGATACCTACTGCGCATGCGTCATCTTGAAATGTGTTTCATGGCCATGACTCCGGGAACACTCAATTAATTCCGGTGAAATTTTCAGAAATTGTAAGGGGCAGCCCCTAGACAGTCCTCTATCTATATTATACCCATCGGAAAACTAGTAGCGTGTGCGCATGTGGAAACGTGAACTTCCTGAAACTACGATATCTCTGTTCCTAATTGACCTATTTCGCTTAAAATCGGAGGGTGGTTGGAGGTTGACTCAAAACCTATGAATTTTATCATGTTTGGATCAGTAATAGCTACTGAGCAAGCGCAAACATTAAATTTGTTGTCATCGGGATAACTCCGGCCCTATTCTACCAATTTCGCTGGAATGTTCACTAACTGATTCTAGATACGTCCTAACGTGCACAGACAGAATGACGCACAGTGGGGCCGAGATAGAAAAAAATGACCGTCCCTCCATATTTATAGGAAATTTCGAGCTGATTCCCAATATACGCCATGATCCTATACCTAAAATACTTATTAGGTTCCGAATCATCAAAAAACCTCAAAAATTAACGTTTCAGACCATTGGAACCTCCCAAAATTGATTTTGTTAGAAGGAAAGTTGAAGACCTGAGAGTTCTGCATCGAATGAGACTAACGCCAGCTTAAAAAGTCCATATTCATGATTTTTTATTGATTTTTCCAAGTTTTTCTTTTTTAGTCGTGAACGCAAAAGAAAAGTCAAGATACGGAAAACTTTGAAAAATCTCCAAAAATCATGGCTTTTATGTTGGTGAGCTGTGTTGGATGAGGTTTTCAACTTTCCTTCTAAACTAAAATAATTTTGGGCAGTTAGAATGGTCAGAAACGTGAGTTTGAGGTTTTCTGATGATCAAGCAGGTAATAAGTATTTTCAGTACAGGACATGGGCTATATTCGGAATCAGTGTGAAATTTCCTGGAAATATGTTTCCGGAAAATGGCCATTTGGCTCCACTGTGGGGCGCACCTGCGTTTGAAGTAGATAGGTATTTTGTGTTAAATTACCAAGCAATGCCTAAAAAGAAGCATTTTCAATAGAACTAGCGATATTGTGTTGGAAATTTACATCAGGTGATCTATCGGACATCGTTGATTATCTCAAAATAAGGATTTTGCAGATGATACGCTCCTCTGGAAAATATAATTCAAAATTCAGGACCGAATAAAAGTGTGTGTTACGCCCGATAATTGCCCTTTAGCAGCTCTCCAGTTATAACAAGGACGAACGATTTTAAAACAAGTTTTGAAGGAGCTTGAGGAGGGTGAAGATTTGAGCGGGGAGGACTGTTAGAGTATGAAGGGGTAAAGTAGGCCTACTCGAGGGCCAACTCCTGTTCTGGCGAAGTACCATTGAAGAGTACGAGAACACTCATCTGGGAGGAAGCTCAAACTTTGGGCTCTGAGAATAATTCGTACGAAGATTTTAAACCTTCTGTTCCAACTCGTATAACAGAATGGATTTACCTTCAGAATTAGAAACTTCAATCAATATCACGCGGAAACACTACTTGATCATTTACTTAGGTACCTACTTACTGAGAAAAATGTCAAATGATTCCTTACTCACTTCAGTAACATGGGCGTAAGACGTTCCTTTTGGCTGCATCTTGCACAGTTGTAATGTACACAGAATACTGATAACGTAATGGTAATTAATTATGAGGAATGATGAAAATAAATAAATTAATACTAAATATTATAAGGTGAGGGATGACAAACAAATAGAACTCTTGTTGGTTGGTGTAGCCATTCCTTATCGGCAGGTTAGGGTGAGGGTGAGGATATGATACGGCTGTCCTCAGTTTTTCATTTCTTTATTTCCTAGCGCTTTCGCGAATCTGCACCTCCAGGGCACCTATTTATACGTAATTGGTGCATGTACTTGTAATCGGTACATTTGTCTTCCATTTGCTTAAAATATTAGGTCCCTCCTCGGCCATTCTGGGTATTTTTGTGGGTCCCTATCTTGGTAGCCTTTTTAAATTGTTGCTTATGGTTCCATTAGTTGTTAAACATTCAAAAAGAGTGTACAAAAGAGAAAGAAAGGTAGAAAGGTATGTAGAATGATAAGTAACTTGATTTGGTGTAGGTTAGGTACGTCCTAATATGTGAGTAGGGACCCACAAAAATACCCAGAATGGCCGAGGAGGGACCTGATATTCTAAGCAGCAACCAAAAAATGGAAGAAAAATGTACCGATTACAAGTACCTACATGCAAAATTACCTATAAATAGGTGCCCTGAAGATGCAGATTCGCGAAAGCGCTAGGGAATAAAGAAATGAAAAACTGAGGACAGCCGTATCATATCCTCACTCTCACCCTAACCTACCAAACAGAACTCCCAACAACAAATAGATTTAAAAAAAGCTAAATTCACTCAAAACTACACACAATTTAGCTTGTGCCTGCACATGTTAATGTTTGTAATTTTTGGTATTGTTCAATATAGATTCGGTGTTTAGACTCTTTTACTTCATTTGGGCAATAGTTTTGTTAAATTTCTTCACTTTTTCTAGTTATGCTTACCGGTCTTCTGGTTTTTTCATGGATAGTTGACGGTGGTGTGATGTTCACTTTTATAGGCTTACCTTCGATGAATATTGATGTGATCATACAATGTCCGACAATTATAAAACATTTATGTCAGTAGGTACCTACCATGAGAAACATGTCAGGTGAATGTTGAAGCATTATGAAAGTTTGCTAACTATTCGTTACAAATCAGAATGATCCACGTTTCCTTAGGACCCTGCAATGTCCCTTTTAATGATTCACTCTCTATCCCAGTTACGTAGTTATTAAATATGAATGTTTATCGCTACTCCGTTGGTCCGTTTGAAACGCGTTCTTCATAACGCAATATAAAGTTCAACTCCCTTTCTGATCGTTAGGCCCCCGAAAACCGCAGAAATCCTCCTCCATCAAACCCCCGCACACCCCTTCAAAGCTTAATAACACTGCGGTCCTCATTGGGAAGATTTCATCTGGGCGGGAGCCGCGGTGTGGATGCTCGGGTAACGCTAGCGTTACGGCGGGGTGACCAAACGTATTGCCCTCATCCTTTATGCTATAAATGTTAGATCACTTTCAGGGATTTACCGGCAATGATCAGGCCCCGATGTCCGCGGAACCCCTTTCATTTGTAACAATTTCCCCGTTAATGGATATCAACAGCTCCTCCTCGCTGCCGAACCGCTATCATTCAGGTTTTAAAGTTGCATGTTCCCTCACCAACGCTTTTTTCTTTCCTAACTTGGTCGAAGGGTGAACGGAAAGTATTGGTGTCGACCTGTGAAACATTCCTGGAGTTCAGCCATGGTTTTTCAATCTCTCATATAGAATGTATTCTAAATTTATAAATATTTATGTATATCCGCAGCTGCTTATGCTATGGGTGCACCTGTAAGTAAGTATCATGTTGGTTGGTGTAGCCATTCCTTATCGGCAGGTTGGGGTGAGGGTGAGGATATGATACGGCTGTCCTCAGTTTTTCATTTCTTTATTGCCTAGCGCTTTCGCAAAAACTGCATCTTCAGGGAATCAATCTGCATCAACAGATACGTACATAGATAAGTACTCGCTAGTCTACATGTTGTGAGTACATTGTTAGGTTCCTATGTTAAGTTTAAAATTAGAGTAGTACTTAGGATAGTGACTTACTTATAGGTATTGTGTATGTACTTGTAATCGGTACAGTTGTCTTCCATTTTTTGGTTGCTGCTTAAAATATCAGGTCCCTCCTCGGCCATTCTGGGTATTTTTGTGGGTCCCTTCAAATAATTTATCCAAGATTAGTTGACTAGGTACAGGTTAGAACTGGGTGCAAGTTGGGTCTAAGGGGTTTGATCACTTACTTGGGGGGGTGTCACTTACCTACTCACAAGTTTATTTATAAGTTTATATTTCCTCCTTTTCCCTTTCCTTGCAGGGACAGGGATGATGATTTCGCTCATGGCTACTCATTGCCTCACCCCGTTGAGTGGAGAGGGGATCGCCGACGGCCCAACGCGAAAATACTGAGATGTGCGGTCCCAGCCACGCAGGCGGTCACCCATCCGAATACTAACCACGCCGCTGATAGTTTGAACTTCGGTGATCTCACGGGAACCGGTTTATTCCACCAGATAAGGCCGTCGACTGGGTGCACCTGTATATGTGTATAGGATGCATGCTGCAAAAGGAATGGACACATTTTCGTTGATTCTGAAGATTGAGTATTGAAAAACATTTTCAAATCGGTGATTTGGGAAATGTTACCCCCCTCTCTATCTCTTTTTTTGCTTAGGTACTCAATCCCGAATGTAGTAGGTAGGCCGTATATTCGTGAAAGAATTAAAAAAAAAGGTTGCCCTCCAAACTCTAAACAAAACTTCACTAACTTACAGCCCGAATCCGATTATAATTTCAGGGGTTGTGCGGGTTAGCCCCTAGACGTTCCCCTATTTCATTTTCATCGCCATTCGACAAAAAGTCGCGTGTGCGCATTTGCCGAAACACCGATCCCACGGTCTAATAGCCCGATTTTGCTCAAAATAGCGGGAAAGTTGGGGCTTGCTCCACGATTCTTGTATATGAATGCCATCGTGAAGTTCCGATCACACAGAATGAATTTATCAGAAAAATTATAAAGAACTACCAGATTACTTTTCAATCTTCTTTGTGGAAATTGTAATAGTTTTTAAGTGTTTTTAGGCTGATTTAATTTGACCGGAATTCAGTTGAACCATTCTTATTGAGAAATGTAAACTGCTGCCGAGCATACCACATGTTGCTTTACTGTACAATGACTGAAGTTGCCTTGAAGTTTCTTAAAAATACTTAAGTAACCCATTTCTAGTCCTCCTTAGTAATTCAAATTATGTTACCATTGAGAAGTCAACAAAATTGTGGTTGTCGTTGAGGCTCTAACCACTCTATTTCCCATGTTCAACCTTACCGTTGGAATCGCCTGAGACTCTAAAATGCAATGAAACTATTGAGAATCAATAAAGCATTCAATCAGGATGAATAAACACGCAGAAATCAAATGTGCTTCAAAATGTGCCAAATACGTGATTTTTGAGTATTTTTTACTCTAATCAATTAGGCTTATTAGAAAGAAAAAAATATTCGAAAAATGGCGTTTACCCAACTCTGCGTCAGGGACAAACACACTGATGTATGAAATACAATTATTGTAGGTTGGTACATCATGGAAAATCTTAACTTCGATTGAGATCACTCTAATCGAAGTTTTCACTGAACACAATCATCCCAACCCAACAACCCCAATTCTGCGTCAGGGACAAACACACTCATGTATGAAATACAATTGTAGGTTGGTACATAATGGGAAATCTTAACTTCGATTGAGATCACTCTAACGTGGGTTTTCACTGAACACAATCATCGCCAGTAATTTGCCTAGTTTCCTAACATTTTGTACAGTAGGCACAATAATCTTATAACTATTACACCAGGTCTGTTTGTAATCGTTTGTGATTCGAACGGATGCATCGATTTCGATTATACTCGTATTTCCAGAGAAACGACGAGGGAGTTCCTGGTCAGGTAATAGGCATTACGAGAAGTCGTAACAGCCTTTTCCTTCATCGTGAAAATGGTCTTCCTAAGAGACATTGATTGAGTAAACACATTCGTCTTCAGGGAAAGATCGTGCAATATCACAACATTTCACGTCACGACGAATTGGAGCGTGATAGAATCTGGCAAAAATACCAGATACGATTCCGACGGTGTCCAAACGATTTCTTTGTGTTGAGCCATTAAGATTTCATCAATCGGGGTTGAGCTTTAAAATGTCGCATTAAAAACATTGTAACTTCTGTTGATTGTCAAGTCTATTTTTGACGAATAACATACGGTGAAGATTCGGGTGAACCGATTTTGAAGCGGTTGTTGTTAGGTACTATTACATACAGCATATGTGGGGAGCTGGAAGAGACACGTGGAGCTACACGTGTCTCCCCTCTCCCCACCAGGTGGATGAGGTGGCCTGGTAGGGGATGTACCCCCACCCCCCTGGGTGTGTATCCTGGGGGTATATATATTGGACCAAGTGCCCCAATAAATCATTCTACCATAGTATCACGCTGGGGAATAGTACATCTCCGGTACATCTACACTGGTATTACTCTAGTCCTCGATGACCTCTGGAAAGAGACTGCTACCGAACCATTATTCCCGCAAACTGAACTAGACAAACCATTCAGGCCTACAGCGGTTTATCTGCCCTCTCGCGGCCACTATTTGAACTATCGCTGATCCACTACGACCCCTGTGCAGAGCTCCTTCCGATGGTACAAAAAACTCAGGAGTGCATTTTCGAAGATGCACCGGTATCCTTCCCAGCGTGCGCTATGTCCGGCTATGTGACCGCCAAAACTTTCGCCAAAACGTCTGCCAGAACGATTTCCTGAATCAATTTCCTCGTGTGCCTCCTCGACCTGAACTTTTGTAATATTTACCCCCCAGAAACCTCCTCCTCTATTACCTCGACGACTGACTTATTTTCATATCTTTTCCCCCCACAGAGCACACTCTTTTCCTCCACTTCATTACAGAACAGCCCTTTTCTGGAAGGGTTTTTGTAATGAATCGAGTTCTCTACCAGCTAAACTGGAAGCAGAAAAAATCTACCCCTTCACCTCTCCCTCCACCCTACAGCGAGAGAGGAAGTGAAGGAGACAGCGAGGGAGTGAGGAAGCAGAAGAGGTCCCAAACAGTGATAATTACTGCACGAGCATTAGTGAAAATGACCGTAGCGGCGAGATAATGCCGCCCGCCCAACTCTTTGAAATACAGTCCCGTCTAGTTTTTTTCCTCAGACAAGTTGTCAGTGTAAATATGACTTTTCTTTCCTTAGTAACCGCTTCGCTGGCCAGATAACGCCTCGAAAGTAATTGTCATTAATCATATACTCTCCCATTTATACAGTTTTGAATTTATTCCCTTTTTGATAGAATTAGGAGGGCTGGAGGGGGATGGGGGGGGGGGGGGGGGGGGGGGGGGGGGGGGGGGGCGATGGCGAGGGATCTCTATTAGGATTTCCCTTTTTCTTGTAATAAACTTCCATTGTTTCAAAGCCGTCTGCCGTTCTCTTTGGCCATCATTCATCCACACAATAGTTCCTCAGTTACTTGCAAAAGACTCGTGCACTGTTTAGATTCTATTCGAGCTTTTGTTCATTCTGTTGGGACTGATAGGTAGTTTCAGCAATTCCTCAAGGCCATTCGAGTCATCCTTCAAATATAGACAAACTTCATAATAATTTTATTTTAAAGGATTCATAATCGAATTTTATTTGGTAACATTGGTACCTAGGTCGATTAACAAAACCATACGATTTTTGGGGAAGAAAGACTTTATCGGTTTTTCCAGTCAAAGAATTCTTGTTTCTGAGCAACACAGTGTATTTCCTCAGCCTGAAAAATCGAGCTTCAAAATCAAAAGTATATATATAATGAAACATGGGAAAATTTGTTAACGCCCCTTAAAATTTGATAATTTTACGTCTCTAGTCACGTAGAATCTGAAATTAATCGAATAAAGCAATTTGGCACTTCTGTCAGCTGCCTCTATAGGGGGTAAAAAAGGGAGTGAAATTTTCAAAACGCCCTAGTACGAATACTTAAAATAGGAAGGTAGTTACCTAGAGGAATGGGTTTTCTTACTTATCTGAGATTCGGAGATTTGGATTTCCGTACGACCAACCGTTATCTCCCCGTAAGAGTGAAACGAAAAAATAACATAACACGATTGTGAATCGCCAATTAGGTATTTTGAGTTACCGCAGTGGACCACATCGACTATTTGAGTTTTTTGGAAAGCGTAACTCAGAGTTCAGCGTTCAACAGGGGGTGATGATAACTGGCTCAAATAGATGTTGATTTCCTAAGAACTGTATATTCAAGTGCTCATCATTTGTGTGCTCCAGTAATCGTCACTATTACCCACTAGTTTTAACTAGGTGTCCCCTCCAATTTATTTAGGTGGTTTAGGTAACTAGAAGATAAGACCGACCTAAACATAAGGATAATCCAGCAATTACAAAGAAAAAAAAATTGGTAGTTCAAAACGGCTAATAATATTGGTTAAAATTATTCTTCTAAAATTTGCTCATCAAGAAGCAATGTGTTATTGATACCGTTGTTCCGTTCATTACAAAAAAAATTAATTAATTACGAATACAAATGTACATTATTTGGCTACAAAGATTTGACTAATGGGCGTATGTCAAACTTTTAAGATGCAAAACAATCTTGTATAACCTATAGGTTTTGACGAACTATAACTATATTATAATTCATCATAGTTACTATATCATAGGTAGTTCATGTTGGTGAGCGAACAACTCGTTCATCTTTAAGCGTTATGATCCAGGTGGTCATACCTATAAATTCAGGGAAGACTAAGAACCCTCTTGGATCTTCCTAGCATTCTGAGTAAGAAGTAAGTAGGTACAACTCCGGTTCAAGGCGCCAAGGATCCACGTAATTCAGTTTTTCCAGTTTGTTCCAGCCAATTTTTGATCGATTTTATTCTTCTTGTTTTTAGATTATCCAGGGTGATCAGCCTCGTACAGTTTAAAATTCGAAATTTTGAATTTTTCTCACCCTTTAAAGAAATTAAATTGGCATAAACGCACCTCATCCTCCTGGAGAATTACAAAATTCGGAAAAGAATTCCGTCAACTGCTTCAAAACCCCAATTTATAAGTCTGGCGACCGTACTGACACAACCAACTATAAGGCTATATGCTCTATTTCTACAGCACCCAAACTGCTGGAGAAGATTGTCGTGAAACAACTCACGTTGCTCTTTGCAAACCACGTAGCACCGCAGCAGCACGGCTTCCTTCGTGGACGTTCAACATCCACCAATCTCTTGGAGTTCACGGAGTTCGTGTTCTCCAGCTTCGAACAGGGATGCCAGGTTGATGTCATAACCACGGATTTCTCAAAAGTTTTTGATTAGCTGTCTCATAAGCATATCCTGGCGCGGCTGGAGTCTCTGGGTGTCTTTGGTGCACGCTTGCTGGTTTGCAAGCTATGTGGAGAATCGGTTTCACATTGTTCGGATTAAAAATTCTCTGTCACAGCCTTATCGCACCTGGTCTGGGGTTCCTCAGGGTTCCCATGCTGGCCCCTGGCTCTTCCTGATGGTTATGAATGACGTTGCAGAGGTTTTCAGAAATGTTCACTGACTCATATTTGCCGACTATCTGAAGCTGTTCGGCCGTGTCTCAACACTGGAGGACTGTGTTGCACTCCAGACGGATCTCGACGCTTTTCTCGGGTGATGTTCGGCCAGCAGTCTCTCCTTGAACCCTACTAAGTGTTCAGTTACCTCTTTCCACCGCACCCAGAGCCGTTTGGATTATGATTATACCATCAATGGAGTTGGTCTCCTGCGTCGGGATCCATTCAAGGATCGTGGTGTCGTGCTCGATGAGCAATTGACTTTCTCAAAACATATTAATGTTATGACTGGGAGAGCTCTTCGGGCCCTGGGTTTCATAAAGAGGAGCACACTCGAGCTCTCAAGCCCCGAGGCTGTCACTCACCTTTATCGATCTTTGATTTTGCCAACGCTGGATTACTGCTCTATCGTTTGGTCCTCCCCTTATGATGTCCATAAAGCTCAGATCGAGCGAGTGCAGCGTAAGTTTCTACACTACCTTGCCTATAAAATGCATGTTGCAGCCGTTGACTTTGATGGCCGTGAGGTGGCATCCCGAGCTGGACTCATCCGTCTGGAGGACCGTCGTACGATAGCCGATCTCAGTTTTTTGCACAATTTGGTGTACGGCAACTTGAACTGCCCAAATCTTCTCGCTGAAGTTGGACTCCAGGTGCCCCAATATGCTTCTCCCTCCAGTTATCTGTTTCACGTTCCCTTCTCAGCTACCAACTATTTGTACAACCGACCACTTTGTCGCCTGCCCAGAGAAGCTAATGCGTTCCTCGCTGCCAGTCCCGAAATTGAAATCTTTTGTTCTTCTCTTCCTTTCATCAAGCGACACCTAAAATCTCTATTCTTGTAGTCTCCAATAGCAATCTCGAAGCGTACCGCTGTATATTCAAAAATCACTTTTGTTCCCATGTCAACCATAGCACTCTATCCATAACTCTGTCCACTCTATCCATAACTCTGTCCATATAATGAAGGTATTTATATTTAGTATTTTTTAACCCTCCCATTATGTATCCCTGCTGACAACTGTACCATCATTTATATAATAATAAACTCTGTATATTGGGCTTCGCCCGTTATATGATTAAATAAATAAATAAAATCCGTCGAAAATTGGCTGAGAAAAACTGTGCAACGATAAAAAGACTAGGGGAAGGGGTTCGGTGGAGGTTTTTCGTTTTATAACTTATTGGTCCTAAGTAGTAATAATGTTATAGTAAGAGTTCTTATAAACCCTTCGGTAGCCGAGATTCAGGCATTTTTGAGGAAATTTTGAGCTCCGTCCCTTGCCCTCTTAATTTGGAGTTCCATTATGTGGTAGTAGTGTCATTGGGACTCCTCTATTGAGACATTGAGTACAAAGAGATGAATATGGGAATATCTCAACGTTTAAAAATGCATAACAATCTTGCACAACCTAGACGGATTTGATAAACTAGTTCATGTCTAGGAATGAACAACTCGATCATCTTCCAGTGAAATGATCTAAGTGGTCATACTTATAATTTTATGGAAGGATGAGAACACTCTTCGATTTTCCTAGCATTCTGAGTAAGAAGAAAGTAGGTACACCTCCGGTTTAAGTTGGGGTGCCACTATCTGGTGTGGGAGTGTCCGTGAGGAGTCATTGGAACTCCTCCATTGGGGCATCGAGTACTAAGAGGTGAATAAGGGAATATTTCAACGTTTTAAAATGCATGATCTTGCACAACCTAGACGGATTTGATAAACTAGTTCATGTCTGGGAACGAACAACTCGATCATCTTCCAGTGAAATGTTCTATGTGGTGATACTTATAATTTTAGGGAAGACAAAGAACCCTCTTCGATTTTCTCAGCATTCTGAGTAAGAAGAAAGTAGGTACACCTTCGGTTTAAGTTGGGGTTCCACTATTTGGTGGGAGTGTCCGTGAGGAGTCATTGGGACTCGGTCTCCCACTTTGGTGAACCAACTGCAGTTAAGTTGGCCCTTTTCATTCTGTTGTGGGCGGAACGGCAGAGGATTGCACTGGGTATCCGAGGGTTGATCCCAACTTGGGTTTCTGGAGTATTAGATGAGTTAATTTGTTTTCGGATAAGAGAGAGGAAGGCGGGAGGCCGAAGGAGGCGAAGCGTTAAGTCAAGGTAAGTTGTTGATTAATAGTGAGGGGCGGCGGTTGGAGCTGTTAGCAGTTTGTTTCGAATGTCCAGCTTCCAAGCGGAGAACTACATTTCCCAAGACGGGCATAAAGACTGGGAAAGCCTTGATTTAATCGCTGTTGAGGCCTTAACAACACACTCACTCTAACTACTTGCCTCCTAGCTCTAATTGAAACGATCCTCCAGTCCCCAACTATCCCAGGCATCCGAGTCGATTATTCTAAACATTCAACAATAGACCGAACAACACCCGAAGGCCACCAGAGACTTTCCCAAACACACACTCGGAGACCATTAGATGGCATTCTAATCTAGCGTTCGCCTTTTCTCGGAAACGCCACCCTATATTGGTGTTGTAATCGTTTTGGGGATGGACGGCCCTCGTGGACGTATAGGGGCATTTTACTTCCTGGAATTCAACCACACACCCAATAAATTAATGACTTGGAAGTTACTTAAAGGTTGCAAGGGAAAACGCTGCAAATCGTTACACAACGGTTTATTATTTCCAGTCTAGATAACACATCTGTGTTCGTGGTTGTGGTGCTTTCACAGAATACGTGTTTGTCCCGATGATATACAGCAATAGAAAATCCAAAAACAGCGATACCCTAATCGGTTGAAAGTTGCGGCATGAACCCAGGTACTCTACATTTTGTCATATACATAGATAGGTATATATACACATGATTTGTTGTTAAATGTCAATCATAAATAGAAAAGTTGAAAAGGGAGGTAAGAAAGGATAGGTCTCCAAAAATGTATACTCTGCGTTACAACACCTCAACACTTACTCCCAATTCTTCCATCAGAGCGACTCAGAAAGTAGCGCATGCGCAATAGGCAGTTTCGATCGAGGGAGGATTTTTTGCGTGTAGCTCTGAGTTACTCTGATCAAGTTCTGATGCGACACACACGAGTTGCACAAACGCAAAGTGCTCCATCTGCCATTTTTTTCTATTTAGCGTCCTCTTAAAATGGTATAGAGGATTCGTTTCTAGAATCATTAAATGCAGGTCAGAAATTAATTCGAAAAACTCGGTTTGTTTCTGCTTAAAATGCCATGTTTTAGATGTTCCGACACGCTCCAGCTCCTTCACTGTTCCAAGGTGCTCCAACTTCCACCTAATGCCCTGCTATCTTGAATTGTATTGGTTCAAAGTTCACGTACTCTCGTGATGGGTGTGTTTACGGGTACGTATGTCTTCTCGTTGAGAACACCTGAACATCATAGAGGGAAGGGTCACTTCACGGTTTTTGTTGGGAATTCCAAACTATTTAGTCTTCCAAAATCAAAATTCAAACTCGGATTTCGCGATCCAAAGCTTTCTGAACAATTTGGGTTCTGTCTGATTCTTTCTGGTCGTTTCCTCTTTCCGGGTAGAAGAAATACTTCTAATCGTGGATAGCCGTGGTTAGCATCTCCAACTCCGCACAGTCTGGTGTAATCCTCTACCAACCTAATCACAAAATAATCCCAAAAACGTTAGTAAGGTATTGCAAATTATAAAAAAATAAAGATTTTCATAAAATAAATTCCTTGTTAAACATAAAGAATGAATATAAATTTAAGAAAGATACAGCAGAATTCATAGTGAATAAAGCTTTTAGATATTTTGCCGTTTGAAAGGAGTTATATTTATGCGTCACATTTTACTATCTGATATAATTTCAAAGAATGAATACCCATGAATGATTTTATGCGGAATGTTGTAAGAAATGTAATATAGAAGTGTTAATTTATCATTTAATATAAATATGATCTATTAAATTATCAGTAGGTAGTTACCTACTATCGAACATCTCCGTGCTGGGCCACAGTGTAACACTTTCCAGCACGGTCGTCGGAGCCTTAACTAGGAAAAAGGCAACCAATAATTGGTATTGCATAATTATCTGCACATGGAAATTTTATATTCTCTGAAATATCTAAAAAAAGGGAATCGCATCGTCATTCACCGATGCATTATCGGAATGCGAGATTTGGCACGCGACGCAAACGAATAGGCGCCCTCGGCCCTGTTACCTCCTAAGATGTCCATTGACCCAGATATCTTGCCAACTTGTAAAATGGGTTCGTTAGCTAGTAAATAGCCCTTTGGAAAATCGAGAGTTCCGCAGCAAACGAGCAAAGATAGAATCATCTCGCAATAAATTACCCGATTGATGTTTTAGGCATGTGTATACGCCAGAAATTTCCGTACGGATGTTCTTGCAGATCTCATGTGTTGAGCGTGTCACATCTGCAGTATTGCAGATGATTTTGGCTGATTGCCGGACTCTATCCTCGTTTTCAGTAACATCCTAGGGCACATCCGCTGTCAGGTACGTTGCAATTCGTCGCTGTAGGATCATCCGTTGTGGCAACGCAAGAATAAACGTGAAATTGTATCATTTATACACCCCCCCCCC
>JAEMON010000001.1:74718922-74730436 GCA_030264115.1 Lygus lineolaris
CCATTGCAATAGCTTCATTTTCTTCGAAAATCCGCTAAAACGATGCGCAGTAGCTACTATTGATCCAAATTACAATGACACATTTTTCACATATAACAGACTGGCGAGTGTGTGCACAATCAATCAGGGTGAAGTTCTGGCATTGCTGGAGGCAATGATATGGGCCCACCGCCAGAAACTGGATGTTCGTAGCAGAGGAGTGATTTTGTACACTGATAGCAAGGTGTCCTTGGCAATGATTGCTGACCAGAGGAATCATTTGGCTGGTGTGGAGGAGATTCGTTCCTTGATTGGATGTCTACGGGATGCTGGATGGAATAATCAGTTAGAGTAGACGCGGGCACACGTTGGCTACAGAAGGAAACGAGGAAGCCGATCGTCTGGCCAAGGAGGAGGCAGCCGACTCGGGCATACCGGAAGCCTTGGTCAGGACATCAAAAGGTCGACGTAAAAGTATGCTGAGTGCCGAAAGTGTCGATATCTGGGAAAGGGTGTGGCAGGCGACCAACGACGGAAACCACACATGGAGCATATTCCCGACGATTGCCGATCGGATGCAGACATCGTTCCCTGTTTCCTGGCGAATGACGTTGCTGCTCTCGGGTCATGGAAGACTGCAGACTTATCTGCATCGATTTCGCTTGGCGGAGACGGACGTCTGTTCCTGTGGATCTGGTGACATCCAAGATTGGAATCACATCTTGTATGATTGTTCACATTTGGAGGCTTCTCGAGCTCAGGTAGAGCGGTAGTGAGACTTGGTTTTGTTTTTAGAAGCTATTGACTTTGAAGTATTATGATTTTTATTCACGCAAATTGCCTATTTATTTTGTAATGAAAGACACGAAATTTAGTTATGTACCATCTCAAATTCAGTAATTTTAAGTTAGTTCATTCAAGCATGTAATCAGCCTGTAATCATTTTATGGAAGCTACTGCAATTTAATTTAAAAAAATATATATATATAACAAAATCACGTGGGACCATTTCCTTACACTTACGACAAAAAGCCTCCACTACATTATATACAATTGCTTACTGGTTCATATGAGGCATCCGCTAAACTTCACCAGATGATTAAATAAAAAAATATAAAACTGACTTTTACATAAAGGGACCCACTCAATCCGAACAATTATTGACGAGTGGCTACTTATTGTAATAATGTATAGTCTGAATTCATTAATTCATTCATTCATCCATTCATAGAGGAAGGTAATTACTTTCCTCGAATAGTATAATTATATAGTAAGGAAAGGAGAATTCTTCAAAAGTTATTTTTTATTTTCCATTTATATTATCATAAGTTTATAAGTTAAACATTAAGTAAGGCCAGAAAATAGCCCTTGCTCGGCAACAGAGGCAACGCCTAAAACCAAGCAATATTTATTCTAGTACAAGTTAATTTTGCCAACTTTTTATAATTTTGAATATAATTGTAACATTTTTATTTTTTAACTTATGTCTGCAAATTTGATGTGTTTTTTTAATGAGAATAAACTTTCATTTCATATACTTTCAATTATTTTATCTATCTTTTTTAAGAGCTGGGAGAATATTACTATATGTTTCGTTAGGTAGGTACCAGCTTGAGCTCCTTAGCCTGTATAGCTCTGTCCCACATATTACGAGAATTATGAGGCGATACCTCGGCAAAAGGTCCTCAACTATAGTAATATAGAATATTATAGGAGGAGACTGTGTGATTGGTGAACCCTGAGAAGCTGTGGGTTTCGCTGGTCAAGTATACTGAAGAATCGCGCGGAGATATAGGTATGAATTAGTAATCGAGTTCATCTGGTAAGGTGATTGGAAAGGTGATTCCAACCAGTATACTCGTACTTACTGACCACGGTATATTTCACCAGTATTGTTAATTTTGGAAAATTATAAAATCGAGTCATTCAAGCCGACCTCGACTGCATTTCGACAAACATACAATACACAGTCCCAGTCGTAATTAATGCAGCGATTATTTATTGTTTCGTTTCACATTTATTTCATGTCATTTATTGTTACCTAAAAAAAGTTATTCTTATTATGTGGAAATAAAGCATGTTTTCATTCATTCATAGTTAAATCTATGAGTAGGCTGTTATTGTCCGACCTACCTTCACATTCAAATCTCTTTTGACCCCATTGAGTCGATTCACAAAGTGAAGTAAATAAACATTTGGACCTGGATGCAAATCGACTTCACCCCCTGAGGCAATCTGAAGCTCGACAAGCTCTAACTGAAATCTTCCAGTTAAACGAATAGAATTGAATACTGCTGGAGTTGCCCATTCCTCATTGGGTGAAAAACCCAGCCTGTGGAGTTACACATTTTTTTGACAGTCTTCGAAGAACCACTTTGCATCAAGGAATATCTGAGTCAGAGATTCATCATCTAGACGTGAGCTCGTCTCGAGTAAAAAGCGAACAAAATCCGTTTCAAAAGCGTCTCACGGACTTGTATAGAAATGAACCGAAGTATGAAATCGAGAGGGGGACTTCAACGCAACCGGAAAACACCAATACATTCGCCTCTATTTATTCATCCCTTTCCACCGAGTGTCCTTCGAAGGGGGGATCCCGGCAGCCGGTGCCCGCGTGCAAATATCACTTCTTCGCCCAGCCAATTTCATGGGTGCAGGGTTCGGCGTCATTTGGTTCAGATGGGGCCCATCAGTCAGACCGAGGCCCAGTCAGGCGGCCCAATGACGAGGAACGAGGATCATCCAGTAGGTGGGAGACGGGGCGCGACCTGCCCCGCTTCCCCACCGGATGACAGGTGGACTAATATGACTTCGAGTTGCCGATACTGTGCGGAACATCCCCGTATTGCTGAACCCTAGTCGTCTTTCATCGATCCTTCGACAAGCAGTGTCTCAGTGAAGTAAAGTAAACAACACAGGATGGTGGAACTGACATTATCTGGTCTGCCCTCAGTTCCAGATAATTAGCAGTGATTTATTTGGGGGTTTTGTGGGTTATTTATTTACTGAGCTGATCTGATGGGCAGAACGACCACGCAATACCCACACTCTTACGGACTTGTGAAACGACTCCTTCTTGATTAACTCCATTTAACCTATAGTCAAGAGAGCCAAGGGTTATAACGTTGCACTCTCCTCAGAGGGGACATACATGGCTGTTTATCCTACCACACCAGCTCTTCAGTCGAACAAAACCACATCGTCCCTGCCTCACCCACAACCAAATGGTTATACGGCAATAATAATAACTGTAGGATAGTGGAACTGACATTATTTGTTCTGCCCCCAGTTCCAATAAGCAGTGATTATTTGCGGGTTTCGTGGGTTAATCAAGGAGGAATGTGAATATCGCGTGGTTGTTCTGCCAATCAGATCAGCTCAGTAAATAGATTTCTGAGGCAGGGACGATGTTGTTTTATGCCACTGAAGAGCTGGTGTGGTGGGGGGAACAGCCATGTCGCCCCCCCCCCCCCCCCCCCCCCCCCCTGAGGAGAGTGCAACGTTATATCCCTTGGCCTTCTTGACTATAGGTTAAATGAAGTTAATCAAGAAGGAGCCGTCACAAGTCCCGAAGGGTGAGGATATCGCGTTGCTGTTCTGCCAATCAGATCAGCTCAGTAAAGGAATAACCCATACAAAAACCCCAAATAAATCACTGCTAATGGGAACTGAGGGCAGACCAGATATTGTCTATTCCTCAATCCTATAGTGTTGTTTACTTTACTGTACCTACTGAGCCACTGCTTGTCAAAGGATCGATGAAAGACGACTAGGGTTCAGCAATACGGGGATGTTCCGCACAGTATCGGCAACTCGAAGTCATATTAGTCCACCTGTCATCTGTCTGGTGTGGTGGGGGGAATAGCCATGTCGGCCCCCCTGAGAAGAGTGCAAAGTTATAACCCTTGGCCCTCTTGACTATAGGTTGATTATAAGTTGATCAAGAAGGAGCCGTGTCACAAGTCCGGAAGAGTGTGTATAGCGTTGTTCTTCCTATCAGATCAGCTCAGTAAGTAAATAACCCACAACCTCCAACAAACAAGCATTTAAGGCTGGATTTTCATCCGTCTGCCGCTCCCGGCGTCGCGGACGTCATCAGCTGTCCTCCAAAGGGAGGATCACCGGATTTGTTCTGTTGATTTCGCTCTTGACTACTCTTGGAGAGGGGATTGCCGACGGCCCGATGTGAAAATACTGAGACGTGTGGTTCCTGCCACGCAGGCGGTCACCCATCCTTCATAAATTAATAAATCTTCGTTCGTTATGGACCAGTGAACCCCCTATCCTGATATAGGGAAACTTAAATGAATTTTTAGAGACATCAATTCAATTTCGCAACTGTATAAATAACCCGTGTCCCTTGTTGCAATATAAAGTCGGACACAAACGTGTACTTGAAACGACCGCCATCACTACGCGGTTCGCAACACCATTTCCACATCCCTGGTTTTCCCCTTGTTACTGAGAACCTATTAGGTGGCGTTATATTTAATTCTCCCCTCCCTTGTTAAAACGTCTATTTATCTTGTGTCCGTGGGCTCCTCTCAAACGTTCGGGCGAAAATCATAATCTACTTTTCTTAAGCCCCTCTCATTTATTACCGACGCTCTCCGCTTTTCCGAAATAATCCACTTAGAGCACCTATTGCATCCCGATCCCCATGTGGATATTGTCCGTAACAGTGTCAGATTTTATAAGAACTAGAACCACAGTAAAACGGACGGGTAGTTTGCAGCGTTACTCGTAATGCACGTTAATTTATGAACAGTTCGTAATTTCACGTTATCAATAAATCATTTTTATGTATTTCCTAGAAAATATTGCGAAGTTTAGAATTAACAATAATTTCTTCACCTCGGAGCGCAACCTATTATTGTACTTATAATGGAAGGTAAAAGTTTATTATTGTTATCCATATATGGTGGTCCAAACAGTACCAAAAGAAGATGTCATGGGAAATTTTACACTCATCACGGATATACCATATTTATATTAGGGGTCCCCGAATGGGTTTTTCTTTTACTGAATTTTTCAATAACTAATACAGTACCATACTCCCATCAAAAAACCCTACGAAATAAACGTTGTAGGAAATTAAATTCTTTCGAATGAGACCAACCGCAGCTGTCTATGTGTGATCATTCGAATTCTAAATGAATTTTAAAGTAAGGTCAACAAATCATAGGTGGGGGCCCAGTCTATGCAAAACTTTCTTCTCCAACAAGTTGAAAGATGAAAAAGTCAAATTACTCAATATGTACCTTGGGCTCTTTGTGATGGTTTGACCTGGGGATATAATATTCATAATTTTCATATGCAAATATTATTTGATATACACTAAACTTCGAGAATGATTCAGAAATCTAAAGAACACTCCTAAAAGCTGAGGTTGGTTTCATTCAACAGAATCTAATTCCGTACAATATTTATTTCGAAGTGTTTCTTGATTGGAGTATGGTTAGAGATATTTTTGTGCGAACACGATAAAAAACTGCTCAAAAATTGTTTTTATTCTTCCTTCCTCACTATCGACGAATCATGACTTTCGTTGATGAATTTCAAAAAATTGTTGTCCTCAAAGATCAAAATTTTTGCACTTGTCTGTTGTGTCTGTCTGCCTGTGGTATATTCCTTGTCCCAGGCAAAACTATACGAAATTATGGTCCGATTTTTAAGAAATGTTCAAGAATTATGCGGGTTACCTCCCAGACAGTCCCCTATCAATGTAATATTTGAACTTACTTAGATGGTTTTCAGCGTAGTTGAATCCTATCGTCCTAGTACGAGTGTGGTACGATATGAAATCAATAGGTATGCTATTTCGATAATACCTACCTACTCTGATTAGAACTGGGTAAGGTGGTACGTGTAATAGAAATGCAATAGGTACCTAATGTGTTAGTTTATTGAATCACAAGTTGTTAGGCTCGTATTCTATGGGGGATGATTAAAATTGTGAATACCTATTTTTTTGAGGATTGAACCGCAAGGGAAAGGGAATAGTTAGTTCTTATGATATCGAATCAACTTCCGTGATCAGCGTCTCGTGGCTAACTAAGAGACCCGGGAGGGGTCGCTCCAGCTTGCCCCGATAGGCGTAGATGGAGCAGTGACATGTGAACTGGTAACCAATACTCGGTCACTATGTCACACAATTTAATCGCCGTCGGACATTTATTAGCATGTCCGGATGGGCAAACGTGAAATTCCTGAAACTACTATTTCTCAGTTTCCAATGAACAGATTGTATTCAAAGTTGGAGGGTAGTTGGTCGCTGATCCCAAGACAATGGCCTATGAATTTCGTCAAATTGGATCAGTAATGCTGGAAAGTTGTTGTTGCCTCCCCTCTGAACTCTGGAATGCTCACTAAGTGATTCTTTCGTCCAAGTTAAAAAAGTGAGGAAGCTTATACTGCCCAACCAAATAGGCAGTTGTTTTTTTTTTTTTTTTTTTTTTTTTTACCTAGTGTCAGGGGCCCCTAATATGGAACGAGTATATTCATGATTAGCGTGAAATTATTAGATTTGCAATTCTTTTGAGGTAGGTAGATAACCTTTCAGAACAGTTAACGTAGTTCTTCCGCAGTTCCATAAATATCTCTGATAAAGTCTCACAGCCGATGATTGAAGCAAAGTTCAATGTTCACATTTGCCAAGAAATGACAATCAAGGGTTGATCCATCAGTAATTAGAAGCAAAAATCGAGGGCATTTTTACCTCTATCTGATCATATAGAGAATACAATTTTCTTCCTAACTATTCGTACGAATATAAGGCTTTCCTACTTTCTGTAGCGGAAGCTATTTACATAGAAGTAATACTGGTGAAGTTTTGATGGAATGCGTGATCTGGAAACTAATTATCGAAATCTTGGCACCCTAATTGGTACCTACGACCCTTCCTCATGATCAATAGATTTATAGTTGCAGATAGATGGACCACACTATCTCCCCTTCCTTCATCCTCGTCCTCACGAACACCCTCAACTACGACCGCAATCAAATTTCTAGTGAAATTTGAATATCTGCGCAATTAATAGTGTTCAGACTATCTATAATTTCGGGAACAGACACGTTTAGTAGTTGGAACTAATTAAATCATGCGCCTCTGTGGTCCCATTGCAGTATAGATCTCTCCATCTTCGTTCGTCTATAACAATCCAAATCTCCCCCACCATAGTCTATTTCATGAGTCAAGAGATGTTACATTTTACTGATGATTTGAAATTAGCTGATTTCAATGGGCACTTTTTACTTTCCTCAGCCTGAAAGGTGAAAGGAAAGTATTGCACTCAGAAGGCAACTCAATTTTTGAAACACCTCCTTAGAATGGTTCTGATCGTCATCTCTGATCGTCTTTCTTCACGTTTTGCACAAATCGAACGTTGAGATCTGCAGGGAATTTAATTTCGCCCACTAATCTACTTTCCCCCTTTCGGTAGAGGTAGTAGCGTGATGCGCTAAATAATTCAAAAGAGAAAACCCTCTTGATTACGTTTTCAAGTTTCTACATATACCTATGTTGGTTACGACGGTCCGACCATAGGCCTAGTCAGATGTCCAACAGAGGGATAGCAAATTCTTGAAAACGCGTAAAATTCTCGACTGGTTTAGACCCGTTTATTTCGACACCCAGCAAATATTTGGCTATTCAGAAATATCGGATTTCCTAACCAGTGAGTTTTCCTCTCAAGGGAAAGGGTAACTTGTAATGTTCTAGGCGTTCTATTTCTCTATTGAGCGACACCCAAGGATGTATACGCCTATTCAGTTCAACAGATAGTAGAAGTGTACAATTCACTTTTATTTCCCTTATATTTCTTTGCCAAGTAGAATAGGTGAGAATAGGTGATATATACACCTAGTCACTATATACTTGGTTCGTTAGCAGAATTTACTTGTTAAGAAATAAAATGAAATTGTCTTAGCGTATTTACCGAGAGATAGGTATAGCAAAGGACAACACAGAGGTCATAGGTATTTTCAGGTTGAGGACTTGCCGAAGGAATGATCCATAGGCCTGGGTCAGTCCATTATATACTCCTTCCACCTCACCCCCTCGTCTAGAGTGGAGGTCTGGAAGGTTGCTGACCCGCGGCTTCTGGGTTTTCCCTAAGGTTACCACCTGTCCTCTGAGTTTATTCAAGACGAGCATTATTTTTTTATTTGATAAAAGAAGGAATTTGATCATTATAAAATTTCATCACATCAAGATCAATTGTGGGACAACTCAAAATTGAGCCAGTGGCGCTTGTCGCCAGTTGAACTGTTGAGATACCATAATATTTCACGTCAACTATCAAATTAGCTTCATACTTAGATTCCAAATTATGGTGTTCAAATTATGTTCAAAATTCAAGTTCAAAATTATGGTGTACACACGATGAGATCAATGGTGGGACCACTTAAAATTTAAAAACTACTGACGACAAGCGCGATTGGCTCAATTTTGAGTTGTCCCACTATTGATCTCAACGTGTGATAATTTCTGTGTGGGTGTACGTATATATTTGTATAGTCACGATTCCTGCCTCCTCTAAAATTATCAATAAATTCCGATTCCTAGGCTTGGTTTCTACGTGTATGAGTTGTCCTCATGAAATGAAATTTGGGGGAGGAACTCAGCAAAATAGGTTAAAAAAGTTGTTTTTCTCCCAAAATCTCTCCTAATTATTAAATAGGTTTTATTAAATAGGTTGGTATCCAATGGAAATATTGATAATAGTAAAAGAGAGAGGTAGGTTCACTCGAGTATAGAGGAAGAGTGATAACTAAGTTTGATAAGGTTCCGAACTAGTAAACATTGTTTGAAATCGTTTGAAAGTGTATCAATAAATATACAATTGAAAAAATT
Source organism: Lygus lineolaris (assembly GCA_030264115.1). Taxonomy (NCBI): domain Eukaryota; kingdom Metazoa; phylum Arthropoda; class Insecta; order Hemiptera; family Miridae; genus Lygus; species Lygus lineolaris. Next base: position 74,727,756 of record JAEMON010000001.1, read on the forward strand.
GTTTGAGATTTATAGAAAAAATACCGATTTGAACATTCTGAAAAGCAGGTTTCCACACACTTTGCAAGTAAAGTAGCTTGGTAAAAGTGAACTCTTCAGTCGGTTTCTCTCCTGGAAGTATGAGGTCTGCCCTTGAGACAAGTCTTTCACCTGGGTCGGGTGTGGAGACGACCTTATATGAATAGGTAGTGGAAAATCTATTTTTTGATTTAATCGATTCTCATCCCTAATTGTTGGTAATGTGCCTGCTACTGAATTTTACCTACCCACAGGAATTGAGGAAGAAGTTCAATCGGTTTTGTTATCAGTATTGCTATCAAAATTTGAATTTGAGTGACTAAAGTTCCTGTCAATAAATCCTGAAAGTCTCTGATTAGTCGTTCGATCGGCACAACCCTCAATTGAAGATTTACCTTTTTTCTACCTATTCCTATTCTTCCGAATAAGTGTATCGATCTGATAATGATTTGGGAGAACAGTCGTAGGTAATGAGATGGGAATGAGACTTTGATGAATTTGGATATGCAGTTAGAAAATAAAGAGACCTGGATTTGGAAAAGACCTGAGGAAGAAAAGGAAAGGAGGGAAAATGTGTCGAACAAAAAACGGGAGCGGTATGAGAAGGTGACGTATGAAATGAGGCGATCTGAGGGAACCCATTCACGAGGCAAATCCTATTTGCTGTGGGATGACCCTTTGGTTTGAAGAGGGGAAAAAGAATGCCTGAAAAAAAGGAAGAAAAAAGTACATCCATCAAGAGGCAATCTGGCCGCAATTTAAAATCAATAGCAAAACGTGTTTGTCTTACTAAGGAGTGTCCATTTCCGAGGGAGACTTTTTTCCATGGGGATTCTATCTATCGGATTCAAAGTATCAATTAAGGAAGCGAAAACGGGTGTGGAGAAGGGAGAAAAAAGAGGTGGTTTTACGCTGAGGAATTATGGTGAGTAATAACTGAGGATTTCGGATTTAGAAGGTTTCGTCCATCAAGGAAACCTATCGAATCGGTTACGTGGAGCAGGGGGGAGGGGGATACGGATATGATTCATTAACAGAAATGATAGTGGGTCGGTCCCTTCGAAAGTGCTGGAGAATTCGAACCCTCACTTTCTGTGGTTCTTAACACCGATCCAACCTCTAACCTTCCTTGATATTTCATTTTCAAACTTGAATTCATATATTATTGACTCTCTCGTTTTGCTTTTGAGTCTATCAATGTATTTTTTTTTGTACTTTATTGAAAACAATTTTTCTCTTTTGGTCTTCCGGTTTGTACCCTTTTTTTCTTAAATCATCTAGACGGTGAGTGATCCGTAGCCTGTCGTTTATTGACTGCTCAAAGCTGCTCCATCTTCCGCGCCCAAGCATCTCAGCTCTCAACGTCTCCCCCAAGCGAATGGATGTTCCTAGCTTTTCACCAGCTCGTTTTGAACTTTGATAAACCTGGTGGCATCTACCAGTAGCAGCCCTTCGTTCCTGTCCTCCTCAAACATGGATGTGACCGCATGTATTACTCCTTCTATTCCCGAACGAATGCCCGCAGAAAGCTGGTGTGAGCCACACTCTTCTTTAAGATCATCCCCCGTTACAAAAGCCATCGTTTTTGCTGTAATACGCTGGAGCAGCCCCAACCCCAATCGGCCTGACTCCTGGGCATTTGTCTAGAGCGATAGCTCTTGTCGCCAAAATAGTCCTGATTCGAATCCAATCGACTATTCCATTTGCCATGCTTCGCGTCAGTGACGCCACTGCCTCTCGCAAACGATGGCTATGCGTGCCGAAACGGAGCAGCATGTCCCTCCGATGATCTGCATTTGTGCCACTGGGCCATGCGTCCCCCTTCAGAGTTCGAGCTACCTTCTCAATATGATTCACATTTATCTCCACATCTACTAATATCGGAAGTGGCACATCTTGGAAGGTTTCAGGTGCAGGTTCATCTGGTTAGGGTGCTTCGCCTGAAGGGCCTGCAGAACCGTTGTACCATCTTCCAATATCTCATCCGGCTGTAGAACTTCTCCTCCTGATTGATCAGTTATCCATCGATTGGCATCCCGTAATCTGCCTTGTAACACCAGCATCGTGAACACCCTTACCTTGTGATCAGCATCGTCGGACTGTTTGCCCCTTTTCAGTTGCCTGTCACAGCTTTCTGCTTCCTGGATCAGTTCGTCGTAATGTTCACCCCTCCACAAGTCAAGCCGTTTTCTAACCAACCGTCGTATATCTGAACCGGAAACAACTATCCGTTCTCTCTGTAATACTGTGACACAAAAAACGAAAATCCTCTCAGAGACTTGCATCCCTCTTGCTACCTCACTGATCTCATCGGCTAAAATCGATAAGATTTCGCGTCCCACTGCCCCCGAAGGAAATATGTATAAACGACACTGAAGGCACATTGCTCTCCGCCAACGGACATGCCATGGGAGGTCCAGCATCCCTCCGTCAGAATTCACGAGTGGAGCTCCAAAAATTTCCACAAATTTTCGATGCAGGTATTCTGGTATGTCATCTATTTCTGGAAGGAGTGAGATATGGTCGTCGTTGTCGGTTCGGGTGGTATTTGCCGATCTTGATGAAACGAAGGGCATTCCCTGATGTGACGCTCTTATATGCGTATTCACCCTATGGAACAATCTTGGGCAATAGGGGCATTGCACTTCCGCTCGTTGGCTCCC
>JAEMON010000001.1:74737081-74769633 GCA_030264115.1 Lygus lineolaris
CAAAGGTTCATTATTGAAAATAATAAACCAAAATCAGATTCACACACATAATAGAGTAGACCACTCGGAAAAATCGATCGAAACTTTGAGCGAGGCTGTTAATAGTTGTATGATCTGGAAAGCCTGGACTGTAGAGTAGAAGGAAAGAATAAACATAATCGTAAGTACGATACATCAAAGCAACCGCAACCCCCACCGGTAGAGGTACCAACATAAATACATCGAATGAATTGTGGTGAAGGGTAGGAGGAACTCGGCCGGGGATCACCGTATGTGCCCTTACCAGGACATTACTCATTCCTTTCTAGATTTGACAGATCATATATGGAGTTGTCATTCTTTTCGTTGTTTTCGACAAACGTTTAGCCGGTAATGGATGTGTGCGGCTTGAGAATATGAATTGAAAGACACCCTGATTCCTTTTTCTCCGGGTTGATAAATGAAAAGCCCGGGTGCCTTCTTCGTGGTCGGCATCGCCAAGCTTCTTTCTCCCAGGATCGAATCGCAATATTTCACCTGTCAGAGTTGCAATCACCCACTCACGTGTTCTCAGCCCTCTGGCCCTTTTTTCCCTGTTCCTTCTAAATCAATATCTCTATCTTTCCCCCTTGTGTTGATATTGTAGTGCCATCAATCACACCCATGTGGGTTCCTCCACCACTCCCTTCGCTCCTATAAACATTAGCTGTTTGTCCTTTTCTTTTCACAAAATCCCACTCGTAAGGGATTTTCAATAACTAAACTTTGAAATTTAACGAAAAAACGGTTCTTTCAAGCCCCCCTAAGTGTGATACATATTTCACTTTTTAATGTCTATTTTTCATTTCCAGGTGAATCTGGTTGAAATTTTGTATATGCAGGAGTTCCCAGTTGGGGTCTTATTGTGAAAAGATGCTGAAACGTCTTGTATAAACGTTGCGCAATAATTTGGGGTGTGTTTCTTTTATAGTTTTGAATGATGGGTTGTAATTTTGGTCCATTAGTACCTAGTATCATCCTCAGACCTGTGACACTCCATGATGTGATGGAGGTAACTAACTACATTTTGAAATTTATCATTTCTTCTTGGTCTGGTGGATTTATAGAAAATTACCTCTGAACCGAGACCTAACTTAGGCTAAACGTAAAATCCCAAATGAAAAAAACAAAAAATAACAAAAAACAGTTTTTCACTTTTTCCGGAACGAATTGATAAAAGTTTAATTGAACTCAGCAACATGTAGATCACACAACTTGAAGGCCAGATGCTCTTAAAATTTGGCCGTAACTATCAGCCATCTGCTTAGGGGTGGAAAAAACGTCTGCCAAGTACGGTGGGCAAAACGGAGAGAAATGTCTTAACAGAAGAGGACAGAAAGATGTTGCGAGAGGATGTACTGAGAAGAAGACAGAAATAGCGATATAGTCTTGGTTGTCTATGATACAAAACGTTGATGAGAGGAACCTAACACATAATTTAATAGCCGCCTCATTGGGGTGAAGGTATGTATTCATGATTGGCTAATTTATAGGAACTCAATTTGAAGTAACCTATTTAGTAGAGTCCAGCTGTATGATGAATCAGGACTTTGAACTCGGCTGAGCATATTTGTCGGCATACACGAGCCGAGACGGTCTTCCTCAACCTTATGCAGTAGGAGAGTACCCTCTTACAATTTATACTGAACCCTACTTCCTTTCGGGGCACTAAAACTATTAGGTGAAGCTTTGAGGGACAAGACAGATGACACCTTTTAGCTAATGGTTATATACGGCGATTTATTAGACGGCATAATAATTATGATGGCCATAGAAATGTGGCGAAAAATGGAATATTCTTCAGGTATAAAAATGTTCTTCGGCAAGTAAAATGTGCATGCTTCTTCTGAAGGTATAATTGCCCTCACTTCGCTAAAACTTCCCTAGTGCTCTCGAGTGTTGATATATTATATTCCTGATGACAAGTAAATGAAAATCTTTTACCTTGAGGACGTCACGGAGGTAGAACAAGGCATCATGTTCCAATCCTAAGCTGGCAATTCCTTTATATTGGTTGATGTGAATAGAGTGCAGGTCACGTCACATCCTATAAGCGGCCAGGGTGACGATGATCCAATTATCACTGGACACACAGTATTGTTGCTCATCCAAGAAGGTCGAAACAGTTCGGTTGGTATACACTAGTGAAAAGGCCCAATTGTTGTCAATGAACCAGTTTTATTCTTCCTGCATTTCAGGCGAGGTGGAGGTACCGATTCGATGTAGTCCTTTGTTTGAAGAAACCAAGACAGAACTGGGACGAGGGTTTCCAAATTTCGCCTTTCCACGGGAAAACTGGATGACTTGTTGTTAGGTTGGTATGTACTTCCAAATGCATTCCCACAGTTTTATCTTCTACAATTAAACTTATTAGCAAACAAGCCCGAAGTGTAATAAGTACCTTGATTCATCTGAATTAAAAGCTTCAACACCTTTTAGTAAGTGATAAACATAAACTTACAAGTCTCAAACGCAGGATACCTGCTCACCTACCTGGTGCATACCAATATTAACTAGCATAAATTAACTTGTAATTATTTTAGACCATGTGCAAATGCAGTTCCTGGTTCTTCCAAATGCGTTCCCACAGTTTTATCTTCTACAACTTAACTTATTAGCAAACAAGCCCGAAGTGGAATAAGTACCTGGATTCATCTGAATGAAAAACACACCCACATCTTTCAGTAAGTGCTATCCACACACTTCCAAATTCCGAACAACTTCCTTTCAAAGCAAAGTACCTACTCATCTACCTAAAGCATACATACTTAATAATAACATTTTATTCCAATAAACGCAATACGGGTGATTTGCCTGTAGAAACAATGAAAGGAGAAGAAATTGATGCTATTCACAACATAGGTGAATACTATTCACAACACAATCCAGGTGTCTATATACTTAGGTACTTATAAATAAAATAATAAGTTAAATATGACTAGGGAACACTTTTAAAATAAAACAACTTTAATTAATACTTAATAGTAAATAAATTTATTTATTATAGAGAGGCGAAATCATGATGCACAAGAACAAAAACTTTTTGAGAAGAATGCGATGAGTTCCATTTTTACACTTGACATGTACCTACCTATACACCTATATATACTGGAATATTTACATAAACATTTATATTTTTATCATATTACCTCATTAACTAACTTTTTGAACATCTCACCTATTTGATGTGATTTAATTTTAAGGCTGAAGAAAGTGGGTGAGCCCACCAAAACATATGTACCTACCTAATCAACTACCAATAAATGAAAACTACAAAATTGTGCTTTCCTGAACGGAAAATGGTAAAACCAACCCATCATCACAAATTAATTAATAAATTATATTCGCACACCAGTTAATATAGTCTTGGATAGGCATGTGAGTTGGCTGCCACATAGCTAAATGCCGTGCGAAGTAGGTATAGTTCAACTCATCACTAATGCAACATACCTCAAAATCCGGCACTCCAAAAGTGAAAAGAATCCCCACAAGTTTGCTGTTGAGTAGGTCAACCAAATCTCAGTTTTATGTTTGCTAACGTAGGAATCCATTTTCAGTTTCCGTACTTACATAAACCATAACTAGCTTCTCAGGAGGTTAGGGGACCAAGATTGAGTCCAACTATGAGCATATCCTTGTCAGAATAATATTGTTGCGTTAAGTATCAAGTAGGTGAAGGAAGAGTAATGACTTCATTTGTTTTCCACATTCCCCAAAACGAGGAGGTTTTAACTAGGGTAATATCATGCTGGAATCTGGTTTCTGATATTCGCGATAGACATGCGGAAAATGTAATTATTGTGAACGACTTGAAACTACGGATTAATCGCTCCTAATATTAGTGGGATAACTTGGAACTAAACTAAGTAACTAATCACGTTAGATAACGTAGTTACCTAATTGTGTTTTTTTTCCATAACGAGATATGATTTATTGTTACAAAGCGGCAAGACTCTCTACACTGACTCTTATGCTGCAACTACCCAAACGCACTCCAATCAAACTTTCACGAAAGCCTGAATATATAAACGCGTATCTAATTAGCCCTTGTTGAGGGGGATACAACAGCCAGTAAATAATTATGATACAGGAATAATACGGCCTTCGTTTTCGTTCCCTGAAAATAAATATGTGAGGGCTTCATGTTTGGCCCTTGAAATGAAATTTTCAATGTCTGAAGAGGTTTTACCCCTCCAAAAACAAATCCTTTCCCATTCTCGATCCTTCGACCCTATCAACTTCTCGTTGCTCTTGAGGGAATTTCGAAAAAGAATTATAAAAAATAACCCGGTGCGGGGCTCGAAGCACGGTTGCAAACAAAATTAACAATCCCGAACACAAGGCGGTGGTGGAGGGGCCCTCACAAGGCTGGCTTCCTGCTGTAAATTAGGATCGAAAGGGGTCAGCATCCCCTCGGGGCAGTCAAGTTGCCATGTCAATAGCCAGGTTTGTATTCCCTTATTCTTTGAAGAGTGAAAAGGATAGAACTGAAAAGGACTGGGAAATCCGACCGCTTCCAACAAGATGCTGCGCATCCTGGACAACTTTGTTTACAAACGAACGGAAAGCAAACTTTGTCACAAAGAAATACAGAGATGTGATTGATAATTCGGTTCATGTCATTATTTTGGGGGACTCATGTTTGATAATAACATGATGTGTTGAAAGGTGTCTCCAATAGCGACCATGACTATCGGCCGAGTACGAAGAGCGGCCGGCCGTTATTTCGCTTTTGTACCAAGATTAACCCGTTATCTTATCACAGTAGGAACAACATCTCGTTATCACATCTCGGACTCATCCACAGGGTAACAGATCATACTGGTCCCAACTCGAAGAAGGATGGATACACCTCGCTCGCTGCCTTCTCTGCCTGTCACTCTTCGATCGAGGTTATAAATTGATATTTTTGACAGGCTATAAGTTAAGGTTCCATCAAGCTCTCTCATACGATGTATAGTATAACGTTGGCTGTCCACCACAGGAAATTGAAAATATTATTTTGCAAGCTTGATAGAGTACATAGCAACTTAAAAGCCATGAACACCTCCCACGAATCGAATCAAAAATTGAATCAACCGAAACTGACCAACAACTTATTCTACTGCTCACATCCTCATACCTTCATGATAATAGAAACCCTGAAGGATGTACGACAAGACTTCTACATCGCCATGCGGTCTAAGATGCGAAAAAAAAGTCGCGAAAGGAGAGGAAGAAACCCAAAAAACCATGTTGTCTCCGTCTGTTGAAGAAACAACTCGCATTCAACTCGTCAGGACAGAGTCGATCGAGTTTTCACCTGCATATTTTTTATTTTTTTCATTTTTCAATTCTAAATTTGACGCTGTTCCCTAACGAAAAAAAAAAAAAAAAATCGTTTTGGGGTGCGGACCATTTTGCCTCCTCGTGGTGCACTCTGGGTATTGCTAAACCAACTGGGGGAATGATAATTGTGGAACTGGAACAGTTAGCTATCAGCAGGAGCTATAAAGGAAGAAAGAGCACATCTGGGGTATGTCAAAAATCCAATATTTGTGAAATCGCGTTCATCGCGTTCGTTTTATATTGTTGTTGTTGTATAACAGTCATAATATGAACGTATTTCTTTGATATCTCTAATGTCTACGACACTCATATACTATCTAACATGCGCTATACCACAATTACTTCGTTGCCCCTTTATTTTCGACCAGCATGCTTAAATTCATCAAATTACAATGATGTACCACTGCTACCCCAAGAAACAGGACCACGAATCACCAATTATCACGTCATCCTTGAAATATACCACAATTGGTCTAAGCGAGTCCTTACATTTTTTGGACAAATTGTGGAACATCTCGAAATAATTAGGTATTGTTTTAATTCTAGAACTTGAACAAATAAGTGACTTTTCGGATCAAAAGTGGTACATCTGATACTATAGCAATGTTACATGTATGCATACAAGGGAATTCTTATTTGTTCTAGAGCAGTGGTTCTAAACCGGGGGGGAGCAAGACTGTCTGAAAATATTAGATAATAACAATAACTCAGGATCAGAAGATATCAACAGACAGGAGTCACGGGACCAAGGTGACAGCTGAGTTCAATACTCAGCTATTCTGGAGCATGTTTCAAAAACATTGAGAGTTTTCACTTTCGTGTTACTGAAAGTGGCTTCTGTTGAACATGAATCAGAATCGTTGTTCTTCTCTGACCCTTTGATTCAGTCGTTAAAGATTCAACTCCAAAATTTGCACATGGTAGGTGTTTGGGGTAGGTATTGCTTTTGTTATTTTGTTTACTTTGCGTAGGGTAAGTGTGGATCAGTGAAGTGCAGTGTATCAACGATAAGCGACTTCTCCACGTCTGTCGGCCTGCAAGAACTGGCGAGCTTTGACGTCACGTCATCAGATTCATGATTCACCCAAATCGCCACCTCAGTTCCACTCCAACGAGCGACCTGTACGAACGTTTCTCTCTCTTCTTGCTATTTCTTGCAGATTGTGGGTCGTAGTATCCCACAACGTGCATATTTTTCCTTCACTTCGATTTATGGGTCACAGCATCCCTAAGACGCCTATTTCGTCTGATCGTCTCTATATATCCATCCGTGAATATTTCTCTCCAAATATAATTACGAATGATGGACTCCACTATTACGCCTTGATCCTTCACGAGAGCATTTTTTCTCTATTCGCAGTGCTCCAGGACAATCAAGGCAGACTGCACCTATCTATCCTCGACTGAATTTACCTATCAAAATTCGACTGCACACTACTGCCTACTGCAGCTTCACCTTCCGTTCTACGCTATTCTTGGGATTTGCTGACGAGCAAATTACCTACCTACCTCATTGGTTTCTGGAGCCCTATTCTCCAGTGGACTCGCCTTGGGTCTTGGGATCTGGATTCTCCGCCATTGTCCATCGCCCGGACTTCACATCTATTCTGGTCAGACCGATCCATTTTACTCATAACTACTCTCCTAAGAACTATCGAGAAATCACTAGTTTAAACTTTACCTACCTAAGTCAAATTTATTATACCAGCAAGGAGCGCTCCGTTTTGATAGGTAGTGCACATTCAAACGACCTTCTTTAATAAATTCCTTGTAAACTAGAATTATCTACCTATTTATTTCAATCCACCTCTATTTCTGCGCCTCTTTTGGGCCACTTTCTATAACTTCTCTCCTTTGTAACATACACTCAACAGTAGGTTGGTACTTTAGGGCGATGACATTTAAGGGGGATCGCCTATAGGCCCTGGAGGGGGGCTCAAAAAATGCTCCTGGCGATAGGGGGGCATGATGGAGTAAAGGTTGAGACCCACTGTTCTAGAGCAATAGTGGTGCATCTGAAAATAAGTCAGTACTTATTGCAATTCTAAAACTAGATCAAACACATGTATTATATTGTTGTATTGAAAGCGGTACATATTAGAAGCAGTACTGGGGGAAGGATAATAAGAGATACGTTAGAACAACAGTGGTGCATAAAGTTGAACCAGTATTATACCCACCTTGAGGTCGTCGCACTTTGGTAGACAACTGAAATGATATGGTTTGTCTACAATCAGAAAAACAGAAAAGTAGCTGAAAACCATAGTGGTTTATCTGCTCTCTAGCGGCCAATTATCGAGTTATCGTTAAACCGATACTACCCCTGTGTGGTAGTTTCTCTCAAAATTTTTAGTTTAGTTTATCTCAAATCCGACTATTTTGGACTTATACCTGTCTTACCGCGGATGTGCTAAAGGATCCCTGTTGGCACTCTGTCTTGTAGAAGCCGGGTCTCTGTTTGGTACAATGTTTTGTAGAGGCTGGGTCTCTGTTGGTACTCTGTCTTGTAGAAGCCGGGTCTCTGTTGGTAATCTGTCTTGTACAGGCTGGGTGACTGTTGGTACTCTGTCTTGTAGAAGCCGGGTCTCTGTTTGGTACTATGGCTTGTAGAGGCTGGGTCACTGTTGGTACTCGGCTCTAAAGTGTCCGGGTTGCTGTTGGTGTAAACGAGGGGCTGTTGGTCATTCCCGGAGTCCAAATTGCTCGTCCATACATAATACCAACCAGTCAGCAATATCAGAATTGGCATTTCACAGAAAATTCGTTTCTTTCTCCGAGCAGTGCTTACGGCTAATCACCTACGAGTCAAAAAGTGCGATAATTGGATCACATAGTGGCCGTCACCAGTAATGACCAGTCAATGATGTTTTAAATGAAATTTCATATTTCCCGAAGTATCTTATTCCATGTTGTTGTTCTAGTCACAGGAAAGGATACGGATTAAAACTCTGCAATTTGTACCCAATAGGTATCTCTGCATTTTTCACTTGTTTATGTGTGGAGAAACATTATTGATGATAATCTAAGACGATATTCCTCCCAGGAGCACAATGAAAAAACAAGAAATGAGTTTATTGGTTCGAATCAAGTGCAAATCTTCTTCTGCATCCTCCAGGTTACATCACGAAAGCTGAAATCCCTCCGAACTGTTCCCAGAAAGCAGGAAGAATGAGAGTGATAAACAAAACTTGACGTCATAAGCCGCCATTCACATCGGCCTCCCAAATTCCGGTGGAACCGCTTCTGAACTGATCCTTTCTAGGAGAGCTGAATCGCAGGAAGAAGAAAAAAAGCAGAAGAAATAAATAAATAAAAAGTGCGGTCGAAGGGGTGGAAAACCTAATCTGTGGTAAAATGAAAGGAGTCTGCAGTACAACATAATCCCGGAGAAAGAGGCACGGACAAGAAGATATTGGGCTCAAAAATTATTAATGAGCCGAGATAAATTCACCAGGTTATAGGGGAGAAAAGACAATGGTACGGGAGCAGCGGCAAAAACATAAATAATAGCGGCGAAGGAAAGAGTGAGAGAGGAAGACGGGTTGAAAAAGGAGGGAGGGCCAGGGGAACGAGAGAGATAGAGCACATAAAATATCTGCAGGGGGGCCTCCTTCCTGGACCCTCTGATATGCAGACGAAAAATAAAAAAACCCACAGGTTTTTGATTATTCTAACGCATAAAAAGGGTTGAAACAAAGATAGCGGATGTGACATACACGGACGGGATTAGCTTGGGGAACGGTCCCTTCTCAAAAGACAAAAGGGAATTATAGGAAATTCACCATGAAAAGGGGTGAGAAAAAGGGGTTGAGACTAAAGGGGCGGCCGAAGACCTATCTTTGGGGAGATACCTGCTTTTGTCGACTCGGAAATGTTGATATAAAAAAGGAGTTAGATTGGGATTTTTGGAGAAAATATTCACGGAGCGATTTGAAGAGGAGTTTTTTTGATTATGGAAAAACTACTTACTAGAAACATAGCTTCTTCCAGTCAGGGAACGTCTTCAACTCAAATAAAATCGGAAAGTATCTAACTCTACATTTTGGGGATCTTGAGCCTCTGGCTACGTTGGTTAGGTGGTCTTAGATCGTTGCTTATAGTTGCTCTGTTTTGCGTTTTCTGTTTACTTACTTAGTTAGGTAGGTATCAGCTTGCACATATATTAATATTCTCCCAGCTCTTAGAAACAACAAGAAATATTTTTGGTTTTCCAAAACTGTCATTCAAAATCACGTTTTTTATTTTGTTTTTTCTTTTTTAAATTTTATTTTACAAATTATCGTCACAAATTAACTTTTAGAGTCGAACAAAAGAAGAGTGTTTACTACCTCTCAAGAATTGATGTTTTACGTTTCAAGGTAGATAAGTACCAACGCAAAATCGAACACATCTTTCGAAGTGAAGAGACCGAAAAGGATGGCGGTAGTCTCATTTTTTGAAAAAACCCTCTTTTCTAGAAATAAATTGTTCCTGTGTACCATGTGCCAGCTTATTTCATAACAATCCTTGGAGGGTTTGGGAAGAAGCTCCAAAGTGCATTCTTGTTAGTTTTTTCCTCAACTGTTAGTGAACCGTGAGAGCTGATTTTCAACATTTTTTTAACTTGCCGGTTCCTCCTCATAATAGAAAATAAGCATCGTAATGTCTTCATTTTTCATTTTGTTCGATATGAAGTTTTGTTACTAGGTTTTTCACAGAAACCAGAAAGCCGACAGATACATGGCTGTAAATTTTCTCGAAATCGAAAAAGGCGTAGAACACCAGGTTAAAAAAAAAAAAAAAAAAATGTATGGATAAATTAGTTCCTAAGTTATGCCTAAGGCAACAAACATTTTCAGATTGCTCATGAGCAGTAGCTATTAGTTATCCAATTGTGACGAAATTCATAGGAAATCATCTTGGAGTCAGCCCCTAACTACCCTCCTATTTGAGAAAAATCGGTTAATAAGGGACTCAGGAACCGTTGTTTAAGGAAATTCACGATTGTGTACGCGCACGCGCTATCATTGGTGTGAAGGTGACCAAATTCACCGTCTAGGGCCTAACTCGCACAATCCCTTCATCAAAATCGGACCATAATTTCCATTTCTATGACTAGGACAAGGAATTCACCTCAGACAAATAGACAGATACAGATCCAAAATTTTGCAGGAAGCTTTTAAACGAAAAGAGCAACTGAATATTTTGATTTTAGGCAGACTAATTTTCTTTTTGGTATCTTGCACGACACGAATACAGCTTCCTACATTCGCTACACCCACGTCGTTATAATATCTTGAGAGTTGGTGCAGACTATTGTCAGCAAGAATAGACCTGTTTCTGCCTACTTCCATGAACTAGGTGTAGTGTAGTGTGATATAATTATTATAGAGAAATAAATGAATCTGGAAACGGGATTATAGGCAAAATTATAAAGGTGGGTGCTATGATTTCGGTCATGAACCGTCCAATACCTACTATGTTGGTGGGCGATTCCATTAAATTTTTTTTTTCTTCACTCGAATGATTCAGTGAGGTCTTTCCAAGAAGGTGGTAGGCAAAAACAGATCCATTTACGCTGACAATAGCCGATGTTTTTAATGTATTGTAGAGTTCAATACCGCTAAAGAAAATTAAGGTAGACTATTGAATTTGTCAAGTTCGTAACGTTTCGAATGTTGCCATTGACTGTGAAGGTAGACGGTTTGAGGCCTACAGTGCCAGTATAAGAATGGCTCTGAGAGTAAGTGTTGCTAACAAGGAGAAGCAGTTTGGTAAGAATGGGAGAGGGGTTATCTTCTGGTAGCGAGGAAGTTTAATAATAAGGCTGGGGGTTCCCAAGGTGATAGAGTAAAGGCTTTGGAAGGTAATACGAAACCACATTTGCATATATTATTGATCTGGGGGCTAATCAGTATCTGAGGGTAAAGTCCCTCCACCTGTCTCCCCCAAGGCTCAAGTGGTTTGTGCTCGGAAGAAATCGATACTCGCCTGCCGATCTATGATTCACCGATCCTCGACACCCTTCGAGTAAAGTTTTCGGTAGTTGGAGATGCGGATCGGACGCTCCACCCCCAGTCACTGGGTCCGTTGTTGTGAGGGTCGTGTCCCTTCTGTTTGGGTCCTGGGTCGCCAACTACGTGAGGGTGACTCAGGGGCATTGCCCCCTCTTCTCAAGGTCGTTTGTTTATTAGCTTCACTCAGCTGGACAACAAACTTTCCATTCATCCACCGAAAATTATTTTTTTAATCAATAGAATTTGCAGCATTCACTTATATTTGCTTCTACAATGGGGCCGGCTCATGGGTAAGAATTTCCCACTTTTGACCTCAAATTCGGATGTAGCACCCTTGAAAATGCCAATTAGGCCAATTTTCAGCTCAAAATTAGGGGATAGTAATGAGTTTTTTCCATTTATGAACAAACTATCATCCTTCAATACTGCATATTGCCCGGCTCGTCTTGCTTCGATCATTAGAGGACAGTTATTCTTTTCCTATCCATCACCTCTTTAGTATAGTCATCAGAAGCGTTGTGAGGAGTAGTCCTGAATTTCGGAAGTACTGTGAAACGAGTCTTCTCATCCTCAGACTTCCAAACCGTATCAGCACTGGTTTAATTGAGCGAGTGTTTGATCTGGGAGACCCTTCCCTCTGAATCTGCGTAATATCTTCCGGTTTTACTTCAATGTCCAAGATATTTTTGAAAACCCCTATTGTGTTGGACATTAATTTGTTGTGATTTTCATCAGCCTCTCCCGGGACATTGTAAACGATTACATTGTGGAATTTGCTCTTCTTTGCCTTTCAATGTTGTGATCAAGGTGTTTTAGTCAGATTTGATTCTTTCTTCGCAACTCCGAATCCTGGTTTTTCCCATGGTTTCCAGCTTGCCAAGGAAATCGTCGACCCTGCTATTCAACCGCTCAAAACATTAGACGAGTTTTCTCTCCATCCTGAGTCTTCTGAGAGTTGCAACGAAAGACCCTTTTGCTGATCTACGCAAGGATTTTCTTTGTCTATGAAACACGTCCGCTCTCCACGGTGGCCAAGGCTGAAATCCCGCAAGTTTTAAATCAATACAAGACCCGATCAGATACCCCTCATGTTGCACCATCTAGGAAAGCTCTCACTGAGACCATGAAAAAGTAAAAAATAACTATGTGTGCCTTTTTATGTTTAATAATATTTTCTCGATGAACAAAACCGATTTTCGTTACCCACAAGCAATGTAGTTTGAGGGACCTAGGAACTGATGTGAATCGTTTTCCCATTTTTCCGCGACATGCACCAGAATAGCTGGGTATCGAACTCAGCTGTCACCTTGGACTGGTGATTGTCTGTTCCTGTCTGTTATTATCTTCTGTTCCTGTCTGCTAATATCTTCTAATCCTATATTATCATTATTATCTACTATTTTCAGACAGTCTAGAAGCGAGGTTTTTGGTGTAAACCACCATCTTTAACATAATAAATTATGATATATTCGGTAAAATATAAGAATCACGCACAAAATTAGTTAAAATAGTTCATTGAAAATTCGCTCACCAACTCATGCTGCATGAATGGAACGTTTTGAGGGAATTTTGGGCTCCCTTCCTTGCACCCCTAAGAAACAAAATAAAAAAATCCGACTGAAATGCCCCATCCTCAAAATAATTCATCTGAGTTCTAACCGTAGGGGAACTGGTCAAATTCCTGGGAGCGAGGATGAAAGTGTGTCTGGAGAGGACATAGTTTCATACGGAGTGTGAGGCAACAAACACCACCCCATCCCTACTTTAGTCGACTACTTTGTGGATTTCTGCTCATGAAATGTTCGCACACTTCTCCACCACTGGGCCCTATGTCCATGACCGCTGTACTACATATGACACGCCACACTGGTCCTGCTCTCTACAGACCGAAAGTTGAAGTTAATTTATTATTATCCGTTTTCTCGGGGAAAATGAATATATTAGACAGAAAGATAAAAAGGAAAAAGGCGAAGAGAGAAGGTGAAGAGAGGATTAAAGGGAGTCCCTGTGGTGGACAGAGTGACACTCTCCTTCCAAGTTAATATTCAAAAGACCGAACCAGGTGGGGGATGAGGGGGGGGGGGGGGTTCTCAAGGGCGGTGAAGGGCGGCGGGGGTGTATTAAAATTAGCCAATCCCCACACGTAAGGGGAGCGCCTGGGAGAAAGGGGTAAAAATTTGATAAGGGAGGAGCTCGAAGAAGGCGAGCGTGTGTGCGTGTCTTGTAGAGGCGGCGCGTGCGTCAGTCAGTCCGTCCGTCCCGTCCGTGTGTGTCTGTGTGAAGGGTTGACGGCAGAAGAGGGGTTTTCCCTGGAATATTTAGAACCAAGGCTGCCCATTAAGCAAAGTGTCATTCCTTCTCTCTATTGACTTTTACTGCGCCTCCCCATCCCCAGCCCTCTCACTTCTCCCATCCATACTCTCCCATCCATACCGCTTCTTGTCCCTTTCTCCTATCCTGCTTCCCCGTCCCCTTTCTTTCCGCCGTAGCTCTCTGTCTCACTCCACAGATATTTGAATCTTTAATCCATCCCAACCCTTTCACCACTCTGCCCCACGCACTTTTGGATCCCCTCCGCTCCTCATCCACCATCTTCCGTTCCATCGAGCTTTCCCTACTTCACTTCTCTGTGTTTGAAAGCTTATTCAAATCACCCAGAAATATCGTGTTTCCTTCTGCCTTTTAATAGAAGCCCGAGCAATTGAATTACCGTCGATATGCACTGCTGGGAACGGAAGCTTCGCCCAGCCACCACCACCTCATCCCTCATCAACCACCACCCACCAAACTTTGTTTCCCCTCATTCTCATGCCCCCTCTTTTATATGGACACAAGCTACTCTCTTTGCCTCATACTATAGTGATTCTCTGCTCAACCACAGGAATTTACAGCTCATAAAATTATTATTGTGACTGTCCATGGGACAAAATAAGACCTCTAATTACTATGGGTCAAATTCAAGATTTTTTTTTTTTTTTTTAAGTAGTTGCGGTAAGGTAACCAGTAGTATCTATTTTGAATCCATTCTACCGATAAACGATCTCATTTAAAGAACCAGAAGAATGCCTATTGTGTCTTTTGATCCCTTTTACCGTTAAGTTGGCAACAGCCTTGGCCCGTATTATCTTTATCTTTATCACCGGCTCGCTGGCCCAGGTTTAGGGTTTAGTTTGTTCTGCTATATTTCTACCTGTTTGGAACGATGAAAATGGAAAATAATATTGTAATTTACATCAATGCGGACTTTCCTTGGTTGAAAATTGAGGACTAAATTAAAGCTTCGAGATGCAGGCCGCCCTGCACCTCAACTGAAACAGACCATAGATATAAAGTTTCAAGTATTGGCCGGATTAGTCAGGAAATTTCATCCGATCCCGAGTAGCTTTGGGGATGTGCTGTAAGTGAAGATTATTCTGTTTACCTTGCCTACTTTGCTGCATTTATACGAGCATTTGAGTTTGCCAACCATTTCATGGGTCAAATAGGTACCTTCGACCTATGTATTTCCATCCTACTACTGATCAGATGGCTGTAATGGACTCGTCCTACCCTCAGTGAACTCCCTCCTGAAGGGCTCACTAGCCGCCACTGGTACCTAACACCCACAATCACCCCCACTTAATCAGTTATTTCCCAAAAAAACTTTCGTAAACAGGGAGCTAACGGTTGGTGCTAAAATTCTCGTTGAAGTCTCATTCGACGCTAAAAATTATGATCTATTTGAAATCGATGGGAAAAATATACCTTTTCATTGGAAATTTTCGAGCTAGGGCGATTTGAAAGAGTGGAGGGGGGGGGGGGGGGGGGGGAGGTTCACTATTGATAATTATAAACCAAAATGACCACTCATCAGTCCCATTCACCCCCTTTTCGTCAGACTATTATTTGGGATTTTGCTTCCTTACCACAGAAACTAGAAAGCCTTGTATTCGCGCAAGAGAAAAAAATTGTTGTCTTTTCTACTACTATTTCTTCTTACTTTTTGGGTTTCCAAGCTTGATGAACGATTCTGGTTCCGAGACTGGCAATTCCTAGTCCCAGGCAAAACTATTTGAAATTATGGTCCGATTTTGATTAAATTTTCTGGGATGGAGAGCGTCAGCCTTGTGACGGTCCCTTTTCAATTTGAAGGGTAGTTGGAGGCTGACTCCAAGACGATTCCATATGAATTTCGTCACAATTGGATAAGTAGTAGGTACCTCCTGCGCGTGCGTAAACTTGACATTTTTGGTCAAAGGCAAAACGCCGGAACTACTCTACCAATTTCGGTGAAATTATCAGCGATTACAAGGTTCTTACCTCAGACGGTGCCCTATGAATTTCATAACGATTGGACCAATGGTAGCGAGGGCGCATGCACAAATGTTGAATTTCATAACGGTTTCTGAGTTCCTAGTAGACCGATTTTGCTCGAATTCGGATGGTAGTTGGAGGCTGACTGCTGACTCCTAAACGATTGACTTCGAATTCCGTCTCACTTGAATCAGTAATAGCTACTTCGTATGTACTAATTGGAAATTCGTGTCGTATTGTGACCGTCCATGGGAAAAGGGACCTTAACATACTTGACAAACTCAAGATTATTATATTTCCTTAATAACTGGTTTTTGCTTCTCGTTACCAATTTCTAAAGTCTAATAAGAATTTCCCAATAAATATGACGTACAAGGCTCTTACATCTTGACCTACCTTTACCAAAATTCTTTCTTATTATGCTCGAAGCTCGATTGCCTTACCATCCTGAATTGGAAAGAGGGGTTAGTTGAAATTCAATCTCCCAATCTCAGGATCGATTAGGAGTATCGATGGTTCATACTGCTCAACCGTTCCCAGCCTTCTTCCTGCACTTATGATCCCCCTGAAGAATTTAATACTTGAAAAATGCCTCAAACCACACCGGAAAATGGGAAAAAACTGTTTTACATGACTCCTTAGCCTCTTAAAGGGCAAAGGACCCATGTAATTCAGTTTTTCCCATTTTTCTCAGCCAATTTATATCCGATTTCGATGCGGTTTGCGGCATTCTTCTTGTCATTCGATTCTCTAGGGAGAGCATCTATGTATAATTTTAAGTTCGTGATTTTGAATTTTTTAAGTCTTTTTCTAAGAGTCAAATTGGCATAAAGACAAAACGTCTCCGCAGAGAATTAAAAAATTGGAAGAATGCCGCAAACCGCATCAAAATCAGTTGGAAATTGATCGAGAAATATGGAAAAAACTGTGCAACGCTAAAATTGTGAGGGGTAGGGGTAGGGGGGAGGTTATCCGTATTTTAAACTTATTGGACCTAAGTAGTAATAATGTTATAGTAAGAGTTCTTATAAACCCTTCGGTAGCTGAATTTTACGAATTTTTGAGGACATTTTGGGTTCCGTCCCTTGCCCCCTTAACGGAGCGAACCCAAATTTTGTACACGTAAGGTCCAGCCCAAGCCCTGATTAGTTCAAAAATTGCAACTCTCTATGAGCCCTTGCGGTGGGTTTTAAGCCGCAATACCTCAATTTCCTTCTTCCTGAAGGCGACTGGAATCATCTGGTTCAAGTTTCGGCTGTGAGACAACCCACCCCTAAACATCTTTTCACGTCATCGTGGCATCAGCTGTCAATACCGACAGCTCCTCAGAAAGCACGCGACGCGATGGTCTCCTACGTTTATATCACCACCACCCAGAGTGACACGACGAGAGCGAACCGTATGAAAAAGAGGGTGGGAAGTTCCGTGCGACGTCCGATTGATATGTAGTAGCCCGAAGGGTGCGTGGGATCCGGAGGGTCGATTAAGGATGTAAAACACAGAGTTATGATCCGTAGGGACAGAAAACCAACCCCTTATAAAAATGGCCCTCCACACCCCCTTCCCCGGTTTTCGCCTTCTTTTTTTATCCTTTATTCCGGGGAATATGCTAAATGTTTCGGAAGATTTCCAAACCGCTCGGTTATCTGAAAACAGAAACTCAATGGTTTATAAGGAAGGAATACCTACCCCTCTCTCCGGCCGTTTCTCCCTTATTTCCGAAAAAAATTATTAACTCCTCCCATCTTTTACGATCCGCCTTAAACGTTTTTTAACAGTTCGCCGTAGCATCGATTTATAAATCATACGCCAAAAGAGAAATTCCGCCCTCATCCCCAATACCGACTAATCGTTATTTACGTTCCACTTTCCAGTAATTATTTTCTGAATGGATTTATGATTTGAAGGCTCCCGTACAATCTTTTCGTGCTCTCCCCTCTTTTACCTTCTCATTTATTCTTGTATATTTCTTACCGTCGTTACGATGTTTTAATCTGAGCTCGCGGAGAAAACAAATCTGTTACCACCTTGTTTGTCTGTCTCTTCAGATGAAGACAACATAGAGAAACACCCACTTAAGTCCGTGCAATCCCCTTCGCGTTAGTAAATTTAATAAAGATCATGTTGCCGACTCCAAAATAAACACATCAGTTTTTTTTAGAAAAGCTTTCAATGTCATTGGTGAGATTCAATTTTCTCCCCTCGAGTGAGTGGATGAAAGGATGTGTTGTGCCAAAGTATGGAATAAACCTATTGTTGTTTTGGTGAGAATCTGCAATCGTGAAAAAGGTCATATTTTTCTTAACCAATTTTCAAGAGTAGCCTTATTTTGAAATGTGAGATTCCCTCATATTTTGCTATTACAATTGTCAGGCACATGTGACGGTACACCCGAGCTCTCAACAGATAGCGCCTGGTTGCCTGTGCGATCCAGTACTCGCTATGTTATTTTTACTGCCTAATCAATGCCTCTCTGGGATGGTGACTCCATTCAAAAGCTGTCACCTGAACTGGCCAATTATTACGCAACGGCTGGACCGGGTTGACTATGACGTAATGTCACCTGCCTTTTTTGCAGCAAGGGGAAGGGGAAATTAGGATGTATCTACGATAAGATTCCTCCCCTCCAGCCTTGACACACTGGATGATCCTTATTATTTGAAATAAAAATTTGAAGGCTGATTTCGTTGAAAGAGGTTGATACTACTGAAGGCTTGACGTTGGCTGAGCCAGAGCCAACACTGTAGACTCGACATTGGTTTGATGTTATTCGAACTGCAGGCTTCACCTTGGTTTCACAAGGTTTCAACTGCAGATTCCACCTTGCTTTGATACAGTTCCAACTGCGGAATCCACCTTGGTTTGAAAAGGTTCTGACAGCATCATCGATTGGCTTCACGAGGTATATTCTTTGTTTGATCTTGTGTTTGCTAATGAGATAGATTTGATTTTTCCAGGTGAATTTAATAATTTGTTTGCCGTATCGCCTTCATATGATTTAATGATCGGAGAAACGAGCTTGGGAAGCAAATGATGAAGCCTTGACAATGGGATCCCCTTCTTTGACATCTATTATTTACAGTTATTCTGGTACCTCAGCGGGGTGTCGAACAATGATTATTTTAGCTAGGAGATCGATAAACCTCATCCGCCATCCAGCCGTATTGTTCAAGATATTCCCTTCCTAATGAATACCCCCTCTCTCTCACTCCCGTACCTCTTTCTCCTCTATTCTTCACCCCTCATTTGGCAGGGCGTCGGGGGAACTTCGCCCGCATATTTCTTAACATCAGAATCCTTTTATGAGCGAAAGGGGTATAATGACACCACCTTTATCAAACTAACGGTTATTTGTTGTGATCATCCCTCAGGGTGGGACTGGGACCCTCTCAGATATATCTAGATATATGCACTGAGAAAACTTCATCCGAAAAAGGGTTGAAGAGCTATTCAATTTTTTTCTCTAAATAATGAATACTAAACAAACCCCTTCCCATCGTCCCATTCATTTTCCTGGTTTAATTAAACAGACAAAAGAATGCCATGAGGGAGGGCAAGGTGATATCTTCCACGCAAATGATTGCAAAAGTTCCAGAAATCAGTACCTACCTACCTTCCTTTTGCTTTCTAAACATTTAGGTACATGAATCACAAATTCATATTTCGTAAACATACTACTATTTATCATAATCTTGGTAAATGTTGAGAAGTCAGTTTTCAGAAAAAATAAAGAATTTGAGGAAGGGTTTCGAACCGCTAGTTAGACAATTTTCGGGAAATATGTGTTCCATAACCCTCTTTTTTCAAGAAAAAGAATGGACATATCGAAAAACTTGTGTCTGAAGATTTATTACTTACCAAGGAGTTCGAAAATGGTCAACTCATGCCAACTAACTACAAATGGCAAATTTCAAAAAAAAATTCTGTTTTTAATTCCAGATTCGGATATGACCTACAATTTTACACAAAAATTACCCATCTCTCGAATTCTTGATGCTCAAAAAAAGTTCGTGAAAACCCCTCAGGGTGTGTTCCAGCCATCGCCATTTCCGTTCCTTCGCCTACAGCTCATCTTACAACGACGACAGAATAAGCCACACTCCGTTTCAGCGCAAACCCTTATGGGTGCTTATGGTAGAACAAATTCTCAGGTATAATTGATCTGAAGAGAAACCCACTCTAGTTTGAACGAAGGATTTGAGGGCATGAGATGATGCACGGCGCAAGAGCTACCTCACCTACAAGACCGATAAGTCATGCGGGTTTTGCATACTCACAACACCGCTTTGCTCTTCAATCAACGGTTGAGGTAATGTGAGGTCGAAAAATCATCTCGACATTTTCCTAATACCTGACTGAACTCAGTATGAGGTTCACGAATCCGACTTCTATTGCTTTGGGTATATACCTCTGGGATGTGACCACCGGGCATTTGCCCATTAGGGCAAAGTTTGGCAAGGGTTTGGGCATTAGGTTGATCTTTTGTCGAATGAAGCTAACCTTTGGGATATATATAGTATTTACCTTTTAATTAAACCTTTTTCGCATTGATTTGAACCTTTTTTACTTTAAATTAAACCTTTTTAGCTTTCATTTAAACCTTATTCACTTTGAATTAAACCTTTTCAACTTTCATTCAAACCTTTTTTACTTTGAATTAAACCTTTCTAACTTTCATTTGAACCTTTTTTACTTTCATTCGAACATTTTGTACTTTGAATTAAAATGTTTCTATTCCCATTGAGGAAAGTAAATGTTTGAAGAAAATGAACGCATGAAAACTCTATTTATACACAAGAAAGTGGAACAGGAGAAACCAGTCAACGTGGTATTGCAGACATTCTTTGTTGGTCTCAATGTAGAGGTTGGCCATTGACTGCAGTGGGTAATAACAAGTACATGTCTGTCACATAATTTTGTCACGGGGGGTAACAGAAGCATCACTTGCTGCAATAACTTGGGGAAGATGGCGTTCTTCTCGGCGACTCAGGATGCCTCTTTCAGTATACTTTATCTTGGAAAACGCCTTTTCCACAGGGTTCAGCATTGGTTAATAAGGTGGTAGTAACGTCATCGTCAGTGTAGAAGAAGCCATGAAATCCCTAACAGCGTGTGAGCGATGAATTCGATTGTTGTCTAGTACAAGTACAGCCCCCTCCTCACCAGAAATCTGAATCTGAAGT
Organism: Lygus lineolaris; assembly: GCA_030264115.1. Taxonomy (NCBI): domain Eukaryota; kingdom Metazoa; phylum Arthropoda; class Insecta; order Hemiptera; family Miridae; genus Lygus; species Lygus lineolaris. The sequence goes on from JAEMON010000001.1 coordinate 74,757,900, forward strand.
GATGCTTCTGGGTCCTCCTCCTATGCCACTCTTTTGTGTGTAGATAATGTTTTCAAGCGTTCATTTTCTTCAAACTTTTACTTTCCTACATGGGAATAGAACAATTTTATTTCAAAGTAAAAAGGTTTAAATGAAAGCGAAAAAGTTTGAAATGAAAGCGAAAAAGGTTCAATTCAATGTTAAAAAGGTTTAAATCAATGCGAAAAAGGATTAACTGAAAGGGAAAATACCATAGATTATAAATGTCAGACAAATAAATTTAAACTATTGGCGAATCGATGAAACTTCAGACGAATGAATTTAAACTATGATAAGCTTGTGATGTTGTTAGGAGTCGGGCGGACTGGATTTACTTGACTGGTCGAAAACGACTCTATTGGGGCTCTTCGAAGGATTATGAAGAAATGGAGGTGGAGCTCAACAGCTGTATTGGGCGTACTACAAGTCTCTTGTTTTGTAGCCTGATAAATTCGGCGAGATAGCCGACGAAACTTGTGGCTACTGTTCGCCCAATAAAGCTATTGAGCTCCACCGTCGTTTCTTCAAAACCTTCGAAGAGCCCGGACAGTGTATTTTTCGACCGGTAACCAGTAAATCTAATAAGCTTTTTCAGTACTCAGTTGCCGACATGTTTAATTTAAGTTGTCTCATCTTCCAATTTATTTGCCGATAGTTTGAATCCATTTGATCGAAGAATAAATCTATTTGCTCAAAGTTAAAATTGATTTTCATAAAGTTTGACTTGATATGTCAATGATCAACAAACAACCTGAGGGAAACTCAAATGTTCGCAACTGAGTGTTCATAGGATTTTAATTGGTATCTCAGAAAGGCAGAAAATAGGAGTTGTTCCCATGTTGATCGATAATTGTAACCGAAGTAAGTAAGTAGGGGAAACAGAAAAATGTCTGAGTTTTTCCGTTTACCGTTGAAGACATTTGAATAGGTTCAAAGCGAAGTTGGTCCGGCGGAAACACAATCTGCCACAAAACCATCTGTATAATTCCCAGTACAGCTGGAGTCTGAACGGTTGCCTATTGTGGAGTTATGGATGAGCTAAACAATCATATTACCCGCTAAAGGCACTACAGAATGATAGGTACGTGTCTCAAGGGACTGCCAAACCTACACATGAAGGTGACGCCAACTATATAGAGCCATTACATCTAGGTATCAAAGCAACCTCATGACCAGAAACCTCTAAATGTCGTATTTGATTATGTCATATGATTTTATCATAAAATAGCCGTTTGTTGAATACATGTCATCAAATGGGCGTTTTTCGATATTTTGTCATGATTGTTTTTTTAATTTTTGTCATTAAATCGACGTTTTTGGCAGTTCAGATAAGTCTCAGGTCACGGTAAAGGTAAGACAATTCGAACCAAATTATCATTTTGGTGCCCTCAGCTCGTAGCGCTTCCTGATCGGATTATCGGTATTCAGAGGCAGGTAAACAGTCCAGATTAGCTTTGGTGTAAGGATTCGCAAGTATAAAAGCTCAGTAAAAGGGACAGTACTTATGTATGATTCCTCAATCCATCGTACTGAGAACATCATGCCAAAAGTGTCTTCAAGTAAATCTGTACTAGTGCGAAAGTGGTTGGCGACCGAGAAGGACTTCTCTGTTGAGGGAGAAACCATCTTCTGCAGGCCGTGTGAAAAAGAGGCAAGCTCCATATAATTTCGTATCTTCAGTATATTAGGGCAGTGTAACTGACTTGATCGTAAGTACCTATTGGTGAAATTCACTAATAGGTACTTAGTTCATTTATAGCTTTGAAGTGTGCATAACTGTTAATTGTTGTTTTAGTATGAATTTGAAAGAAAGAACCAGCTGGACCAACACAACAAATCTGTTTCAAGCATTGCCAACTCGAGCAACCGAGGAATCACACGTCAAAGTCTGCTGAGTGAGTGTGCTTCCCCCAAGGAAGACTCCCCCTCAACCTTCGTGGAAGAATTGGTGACAGTATTCCTCGAATTTCTATTCAATACTCTTCTGACCGACAAGCGTACAAACCTATGTGTAGAACATATTGAACAAAATTTAATTGTATTTTATAATGATGATTTTGAATATTGAATTATTAAATTTTGTAACTATGTAATGTAAATGTTGTAAATAATGAATGTCATAAATATGTAATGGAAAGTTGTAAAATATAATCTTTCTATCCAGTAATATATATTCTTTTCCATTGAACAACCTAATCTGCTGCACATAGAACGAACAAAAATGATTTGACGATAATGTCATATTTTTTTAGCATCATAAAATGGCCAATTTTTGAAAATAAACAATACGAAATGAGGAAATAAACATCATAAAAGTCGTAGAGTAAATGACCTGAAATCAAAAAATAAACATCATAAAGCTGAGATCTCACCTAATGACGCGGCTGGAGGGGGAACAGATGTGAAGTACCAACGGGATCCAAGATTGTATTTTATCAGAGTCTGAGTCACCTACCGACTTCTATAGGAGTTCTGTACTCTCTTACCTTGACGGTTACCCTTGCATGTGCTTCACTACCTTGGACATCCAGAAGGCCTTCCATCACATCCCGATACACCCAGCGGACATCCCAAAAAACGGCCATCATCACTCCTTTCGGCCTTTTTGGAAATCGAAGAATGGGATTCGGCTTCAGAAACGCAGCACAATCCTGGTAGAGATTCATGGACCAGATTTTTAGAGACCTGCCGTTCGTCTTCGCCTACCTAGACGATGTCCTGATCTTCTCCAGAAACGAGGAAGAACACACGTCTAACCTCCAAGAAGTGCTGCAGCGTTTTTCACCGCACGGCCTCCACCTACGAAAAGACAAGTGCCAGATAGCTCAAGCAACAGTGAAATTCTCGGGACTCTAGGTGACAGCAGAAGGCATCAAACTACCCCCCGAGAAGGTCAAGTCGATTGCAAAGTTTCCACTTCCAGCAACATACGACCAACTCCGCAGATTCCTGGGGATGGTAAACTTCTACCGGCGCTGCCTACATCACGCTGCCATTACGCCACGTCTGCTGCACACACTGCTCCACAATACAAAGGAGAAAGATAAACGAGCTCTTTACGGCTTCCTTGGACAGAAGAAGCGAGAAAAAGCATTTGATCAGACAAAGCAACAACTCGCCGCGATCCAATACCACTCAACGGGCGACTGCTCCAGTGTTCCGGTGCGGTCCATTATGGGTGAAAGCACTGACGCCTGAATGTTCCCGTACACTTTTCCTCGCAGCGATAAGAGTAGCCGCGATGTTCCAATCGCCTACGAGCTGGTTTCAGTGTTCCTGTACCTCGAAAATGTCGCACGTAACATTTATCACCGGTGGGAGCCGACAAGAAGCTGACGTGGTTTTTTCGGAAGGCTACAAATTTACTTTTCTCGAAACACTGCCGGGTGGTGTTCGACGTTGGTGGTTTCCGGCAAGAGGTGGTCAAATGAATTGTTAAACCTCCCACATATCGACGTCACTAACAAAGGGTTGAGCAATTTAAAGCGTATTTGTACAGAAAAAATACACTGTCAAGGACATGGCAGAGAAGCATCCTCTGGGCCTTCACAGTATGCCACCAATAAATTCTCAGAAAACTAGAAATGACCGGTTCGCCATGCTCATGTACCTGCATTGTATTTGATTATTGTATTCATATACGTAAGTAGCAGTTTATTAATTAAAGGACTATTCGTGATCTCAATTATTGTTATCCGTTTCTCAATCTGGGAACACTCAGGTTACTCGGAACATCGAGGCCTGAATCGTAACGCGCGCTAGAGGAACACTCGGGTGTCCCGGGAACAATTTGTGATGTACTTCCTGGGGTGCTTTTTCGAGCTTTCGGGAACATCGAGGTGGTCTCCCCACTCAACATATCCAGGAAAATATCCTGATCAGCATTTAACTCCACAAAATATTCATTTGCCTGGTTTCTACGAGGAAAATGGTGATGTGAAGCCCCGCAATATGATTCGCTACGATTGGCCCGCTGCAAAGTGAAAGGCGAACAGCCTCATCCAATGGAATTCGTTCTAAGCAGCACAAACGATTCCTGCTCCTCCATTGGCTGGTTGCTGTCGCCTTTCACTTTTCCCTGGCCAGTAAGAGCCCACTGCTTGGTCCACTAGACCCTATATAAAGGGCACTTTCTAACTCCTTGATCATTCTTGTTCTATATTTCAATCTAGTAACATGGCCCCTTCATCTTATGTGTTTAACGTTTTCACCTTCCTCAACTCAGTTGTCCCCCCTCGCAAAAAGGACGTTGTCGGAGAACTTCCACCAGAGATGGGCTGCCACATCCTTCGGTAAGTATTCCTTAAGTTTCTTAACAAAGGTAATTCGACTACTGTCACTCTTTTCTGATTGGAAAATTCACTTCTGTGGTTTAATTTTGTGTTGTACTTCCTTTGTTACAGGATGCTGGACGTTGATTCCCTGATTAACGTGGTATTGGTGTCCCCTCAGTGGAGAGACCTCTGCCTCCACGATCCTGTCCTCTCCAGAAAGATCAGGTGCTACCTTGAGGAACAGAGACGTACCAAGAAGGAAAACAGGAAGGCTGATGGGAGACTTCGTACAATCCGGTCAATCTGTGAGTACTATTTTTACAACTACTCTTTTGGCGTATTATCTATCATTTTGTATTCATCGCTGACCATTTGTGTTTTTCTGTTCCAGATCGGAGCTTCATACAGAAGAACACGACCGACAACGCCTTGAAGAGGAAGAGACCAGAAGTTCGGCGTGAAGCTGAGCCTTCAACCAAGAAGAGAATACTGCGTATGTGACCACTGTAAACTCTGCAGCCAAATTACATTGAACATATTTTTATCCATAAACTCGTCGAATCTGTGATCATGATGACTGTAATTTAGTAATTATTAGCGTATGACAAAAATATAATTTTATATTATTATGCCACGTCTTATATTATATTGAGATTCTTTACCCTGTGAATTCCTATGCGAGTATATTGGAGAGGTTGTCAGTTTACTTCTCTCGATGAAAAATTTTTCCCTTAACACACTCAGGACACTTCTTCTCCATTGTGTAAATATAACAAAGGATCAGCTATGCATGCAAATTCATTTTTAATGTGAAACATGCTCGAGGAAATATCGCTAAATCTTTGTGTCTCTCTGTGCATATTTTTATCCATCAAACTCGACGAATCTGTGATCATGATGACTGTAGTTCAAAATTACCTATTATCGTTATGCAAAAATATAATGTTATATTACTATACCACGTCTTATATTCTATTGACATTCTTTACCCAGTGAATTCCTATGCAATCATATAGGAGAGGTTACCCCTCGCCATGACGAACAATTTTTCCCTTCACACATTCAGGACACTTCCTGTCTCCATTGTGCAAATATAACAACGGCTCATGCATGCGAATTTATTGTTTATTGTTTAATGTGATACATGGTGGAGCTAATTCTTTGTCTTTATGTTCCAGATGTGACCCTCTTGCTGATGAGCACGGCCGACAAAAACCAACGGTGCCAATTTTCAGCTTAAATTTACGACTGGTTTGACCAGAAAAAAGGTTGAAAAGGAGGGCGTGACGTCTCTTAGGTTCCGCAATAGACGAGAGACTAGGGACCCGTCCAGGCAAGCAGCCGTGACGTCAGTTAGGTTAAAATATACAATGTCCATTTTCGGTAAGTTTCAATCGTCGGATGCCTCTCATGTAGTACCCACTGGTCTCCGAAACTTGAATGGGATATATTCATTAGTGTGCATGTTCCATGAGTCATCAGGAGCTCTAGCAGACTTGTATTGAATTTCAGGAGTTGATATTCGTGTCTCCTTGTCATCACCATAGTCGGCACCTGAAATACAGACAATATCATTAATTTCGTCATGTATTTTCTTGAAATAAAAAGTATTACCTCAGGACTTAACGAATATACGTTTTGATGTTTGGCTTTGTATACCCATCCAGTTCATCTGGTTGCTAGTAAAAACTAGAGGATGAAACTAAAACTATTCCATCGCCAGATGTTGTTATGAATTGTTATGGTTTCTTGCAATTATTTTGAAATTCCCCGAATGTTGCTTCAGTGTAACGAACTAACTTTGAAAAGTCGCCAACAATTAAGGGTAGTTTTGATGAGCTGGCGTTGTTCTCCCTCGGATTTGATAGTCTACAACTTCTTTCTTATACAAACACAACTTTGGGCGGTTACGTTGGTCAAAAATGTGAATTTTGTAAGTTTTTTAAAGATATACCATCTTGTAGGCTATTTTACGTATGAGAACATACTAGGTGATTGCGAAGTTATGGACCACCTTTCTTATCTCTACTGCATACAGTGACAAAAGAAAATTGATATCACAATAGGTTGTTGGAACTTCAGTTGTTCGAGCTACCATAGTTGCAAATAGCAGTGGCTTACTGACTGGTTTTTTTTATATCCACCTTTCCGTACGTGTGACAAGTTCCTTCTTGATTTACCTTTGTAACTTATCTACAAGAAGGTCCCACAAAACCTCATGGTGTAAACTACAGCTATTTGGAATTATGGCAGCCCGAATAACACCATTTTCACCATCCCATTGTTTTGATTACCGCCATGAGCCTTAATGGGTTGTGGGTGAGGCAAGGACGATGTGGTTTTTTGTGGTTTCCAGTAAGGGGAACAATTATGTCGGTTCGCTTCGGAGATAGTGCCGCTTCGGCCTAATTGAAGAAGGAACCGTTCACAAATCCGAAAGGCCGGATATCGCCTAGTTGTTCTACCTATCGGGTCAGCTCAGTAAATAAATATCCCACAAAACCCCATGGTGCAAGTTGATATGGTAGGTACCCCTCATAATTTTCAACAGGGAATTCAACCATCAAATTTTTGCGCACAAACTTGGGTTTTTCAAATGGGAATCACTATTTTTTATTTGTATATTTGGATTCTTCTTGAAATATAATGAAAAAACCGCCGCTCACACTAAAATTTGAGTGCTCAAAAACGTGGGCATAAATACGTCCAAATGAAAGAAAGAACTGAAAGAAAAAGAATCCTTTGGAGTTACTCTAAGTTGGAACCCTAATTTGAAGTGAAGGTCCTGTAAGGAGTAGTAGGTGGTGCCAGGAATCCCCGTGGCGGAATTCGATAGGGAAGAGTCGTGGCGATTGATGGAGGCGATGATTCAGGCGCGTTTTGAGAGGCTGATGCCGCTTCCTCGATCAAGATGCGGATCTGCGGTTACCCCCGAGGCCAAGAACCCGAGTGACGGATGACCCTGGAGGGGCGTTAGCCATAATAATAATTGAGATGTGGGACGGAGATGAAGGCGTGCGAGAGGTTAAGGAGGACCGGGGGGGGGGGGGGGGGGGGGGGGGGGGGGGGGGGGGGGGGGGGGCTGATTGGTCGGGCGGACCAGTAATCAAGTCTAGATAATAAGGCGAGGTCGCCTAAGGTGACATCGTTAATAACTTACTAACTATCAGCCTCCTAACTCCATCACTAACCCGACCCCTCAAGTCCAAAAGCTATTGGATATTTAATCAACCAATAACCTTCCTTGGCGGGATTACCACCTAGTGAGGCTTTGGGCTTGAAGTCTTGACGTGGTTGACCCTGATTACATTAAAACAGGATCCGCGATCTGGTGCCACTACTGCCCTGTTCATAAAAACTCATTGGCTAACTAACCTGCCCACTCACGGAAATAAGTAACATGTCAAGTGTATTAAGTCCGCCGATAGGAAATCTTGAATGTCTCATGACTATTAGGTTGAAGTTATGTTGCAGTTAGGGTTTTTCGTCCGATTCACCTATGAGGCATTACAGATGTAATCTGATGTCCTCCAAACAGGAGATCAGAAGTCGATCCGATGATTTAGCTCAAGTCCGCTCATTACCTTGCCTCTCTCAGTTGAAGCGTAAGAATTTCCAAGACGGGAAATCCTTACCAGATGGCGGTCACCCATGGGAGACAAGTACTCTCCACACTCAGCTATCTGACCATGCGCCCGTGATCTGACAAGAACGGGTCTATTGCCCAGCCTAACCCGTACGACTAATAATCGTAAGAACTTAATTTCTGTCAAGGATGACAGCGAGCTGTACTCAAAAGGCCTACACTGTGTGGAAATATCGCACCCGTCGTGGAATAAGGGCACAACTCAAAAAAAGCGATTTTTGGTAAATCGCATTCAAAGTTTTCCGTTCATACTTTCAGCTTTATCCTTGGTTATTTCTCTCAACCCTTCTTCTTAATTGGATATACCTTTTCTGCGAGGCATATTTCGGTTTTCACTTGAACATAAAAGTAGAAAAAACGTTTGTTACCTATCAGCAACAAAGTTAACCTAGAAACGTCATATTTACTGTACTTGAGAAAATCAAAATCAAAACACGTTTTGAACACTTTTTCGTCCAAAACTTTTTCATAGAGTGAGAAACAATAGACATTTTTTAACACGTCCTTCATATCTCTAATCAATTTCAAATAGCCATCCATTTATGTTTGCATTATTTCTCCTGCCTCTGATGGTGCAGTCGGATCTCACTGCTCAGGTTAACTCGGTCGTTCTTGGATCCCTATTTTCAACAAGGATGATCTGAGGTCAACTATTGAATCAACTTATCATGAAGCTCTACTTCTGAATACGTCAGGGTAAGTGCTCTATTTTCAATTCAGCTGATCTAGGAACTCAATGGTCGATCCAGCTGACCTGCGCTCTTTATTGCTAAATAATCTGATTAAGAGCTCAGTTTCGTACTCTGATGATCTTGAAGCTATATTCCTGATTTAGCTGATCCGGCAGATATGATTTTTGCCTAGCATATCTATGAGCTGCATTTTCTACTCAGCTGGTCTAGGAGGTCATGATTTTGCTCAGGTGATCTGAGTGCTCTATTTTTGACTATCTAGGAGCCCTACTTTTCACTCCTCTGATTAAGAAGATATTTTTTCGATTAAGGATATTTGAGCTATATTTTTGACTAAGGTGACGTTTGAGCTCAGGTGACGTTTGAGCTCAGGTTTTCACTGAACTGGATCTTGCATGCTCGATTGTTAGAGATTCAGTTTCCTAGTCAGGTGATATAGGAGCCCATTTTTTTATTCACCCGGGCCAGTGAGACATCCATATGAAATGATTGTTTCCATGACAACTTTGAAGGCGTCAGGTTTTAGAAAAGTTTCAGTTTATTCTTCCCGTTTTACTGACAACCAGATGAATAACATACCAAACATCGAAGGCAACTGGTGATGGAATAGTTTCAATTTCATTAACCCGTCTTGCTAGCAATCGGATTAACTGGATTGGGGATACAAAGCCAACCATCAAGACGTCTGTTCGGTAAGTTCTGAGGTAATTGCTTTGTCAATTTTTCGAAAAAAATTCCTGACCAAATTAACCGTTCTGGCTTTTTATCACACAAATTCCTCTTCATACAGGTGCATCGGTACCTACCTACTTGAATAAATAATTTTCCTTGTATCTCAAGATAAATTGATCTCTCGTCTGTGTGCGCTGCGTTTCACCCTGCTGATCTGGGAGCCATGTATTCTACTCACCAGATCTAGGACCTCTATTTTAGATGCAGCTGATCTGGGAGCTTTGTTTCTCACTCAGTTGATTTAGGAGCTCTATTTTTGACTCAGCTGATCTGGGAGCTCTATTTTCGACTCAGCTGATAAGGGATCTCTAATCTCCGACCTCCGGATCTAGAACCTCTGTTTTCCTTTCAGCTGATCATGTCAGCCATTTTCGACAGTCGAAATATTGAATCAGCTGATCTATTAGCTCAAATTTCGACTCAGATCATCTGGGAGATCGACGTTCAACTGAGCTGATCTTGCAGCACCATTTTTACTCAGCTGATCTGGGAGAACAATTGTCAACTCTGCTGATTTCTCACTCAATTGATCCAGGAGCTCTATTTTTGACTCAGCTGATCTGGGATCTCAATTTTCGACTCAGCAGATCAGGAAGCTCTATCTTTACTCAGCTTGCCTGCGAGCTCAATGTTCAACTCAGATGATCTGTGAATTAAATGTAGGTAGGTCCTACTCATTGTACACTGTGAATTGTGGACCTCAAGATATAATTACGGTAGGTACTTGCTATAAACAAATACGGTCTTTACAGATGGGTGATCTATAAAGAAAAAAATAAACCGTTATGGCAACATAACCTAACTCATTTTTCCTGTTTGTACAGGAGACGGAAAAAACTGAACCTTTTCTGATAACTCAATTGAACTTCTTCTACCGTTATATAACTATCTTAGTCCGTCTTGATAATGTGATTTATCATCACTTTAATTTCGATTTTATAAATCATGGTAGTGTAATAAACTCGAATTTATTGTGAATAATCACGTTTCTGTGGGACCTGGTAACAGGGGAAATCAGCTGAGATAGGTCATGTTGCTATCTTGATGGGGATGGACTGTTGGCGAAAACCAACTGATCCCTATCGTTTTTCGGACAGGCTAATGCTAAAAAAGTCCCATTCACGCAGCATGAGTTGATGAGCGAATTTTCAAAGAATCATTTTAACCGATTTGGTGGGTGATTCATATAGGAAATTTCACGCTGATTCCGAATATACCATATGTTCCTATGTTTGAGATGGTAATTCATACGAAAAACCTCAAAAAACACGTTTTTTAGCGATTTTTGACTGTAAATGTTCAAAATTTGACCCATTGGAGTACTCCAAAAATTCTGGCCAACGAACTTGAACTTTCTTTTAATATTATTCACATTTTAAAATTTTTTTGGATTTTTTATCTCGATTCCACGGGCAGATATCGTCTGGAGTGACTGGCATAGGTATATAAAAATATATGTATATATATACATATAAAAAACTGTTAAATTTCAGGAATCGTTTTAGAATGGTCTGAAACGGATTTCCACCAAGAAAATTTTCAAAAATCTTCATTACAAATAATTTTGAAGCCATTGCAATAGCTTCATTTTCTTCGAAAATTCGCTAAAACTCCTTACTCGATTGGCCCAGAATCGTGTTGCCACTGCGCCGCACCTATCTGAACAACACGTAGGTAGGCTCTTAATTAGGCTGCTGAATTCATAGGAAATTTTGGGCTGATTTCCAATATATCCCGTGTCCCTATTCGTGCAATAGCTAATTAACTCCAAAAACATCAAAAAATCTTTTTAAAAAAACACGTTTTAGGCCATTGGAACCGCTCAATTTTCATGTAAGAGACAAGTTGAAGACCTGAGACTTCTGTGACGAATGAGACCAACGCCAGTTCCCTAACACTGTAGCAGTTATTTTTGGTGATCTTTCCAAATTTTCCTTTTTCTGACACGAAAAAATCTTAAAAAAGAAAAACTTTGAAAAAGTACAGACAAATTATGGGTGCGGTGTTGGTGAGCTCGCGTTGGTCTCATTCAACGCGGAAGTCTCAGGTCTTCAACTTGTTTCTCACATAAAAAAAACGTTGCCGTTGAGGGTGTCTAGCCGCCAGTGGTTTGTGTTCATGATGGTACATTTATTGTACGAAATGAAATCGTAAAATGTACTCGTAAAATGAAATCAGGGGGACACCCCCAGACCCCCGGATTGTTGATGTTAGGATCAAGGATCAAACCAATGAAACACAGAATGTGTATTTCGGGGATTCCGTTGAGAGCTGGTGGCATTCTGGTAAGTTCGGCCGAAGTTCATTCCGCGTTCTTGGAATCCATCGCTTCGGATTGTAGACCTACGTGACGTAGACCCTTCCCGGGGATA
>JAEMON010000001.1:74812707-74827439 GCA_030264115.1 Lygus lineolaris
AAATAATAAACCGTTGTGTAATAATTTGCAGCGTTTTTCTTGGGTGGAGGAGAACGATGATCTAAACGTGCTGGGGGAATCGCCCAATGAACCACCTGGTCTCGCATACCGACCTGGACCCACTACAGAAGGGGGATGACCAACTCGGTCCAGACCCATACCAACCCGGTCCCGCTACAAAATGGACAACTCGGTCCCCATACCGACTCGGTCCCGCTAGCAAAAGACCAAGTCGGTCCCAACAAGAACTCGGATAAATCAATGTAATTAAAATATATGTATCTATGTAATAGAAATACTTACAAAGTATCACACATATCGTTCGCCGTTCTCTGCTCTATTAAAAAAGGAAAGGTTTATTTCATAGGCAGGTCAAAGCAATATCCATCATCTTCTGGAGATAGGACCGTGTTATGAGAAAAGAACGAAAAATAGCGATTTCTGGGACCTTCAAGAAGGGAAAAGTAGGATTGATGATCTGCTCCAGATGTTTTAGCCAGTTTTAGTTATATTTGTATATATATTTAAATATCTGTCATTCCAGACGATATCTGACCGAGGAATCGAGCTACGAATCTGAAAAAATTTCAAAATGTCAATAATATCAAAAGAAAGTATGAGTTCGTTGGCCTGAATTTTTGGAGTACTCCAAGGATCCAAATTTTGAAAATTTAGAGCTAAAAATCGCTAAATACGCGTTTTTTGAGGATTTCATTGTGAATTACCATCTTAAACATGGGAACATATGGTATATTCGGAATCTGCGTGAAATGTCCTATAAGAATCAACCACCAAATCAGTAAAAATCATACTTCGAAAATTCGTTCATCAACTCATGCTGCATGAATGGGACTTTTCAATACAGTTTTGAAGTTGGAGAACCGCCAATCGAAACATTTTAGAATGGTATAGAACGGATTCCAATGGAGAATAATTTGGACTGGTTGATAGGATTTTGAATTAAAAAAACAAAAAACATATGTTAGTAATACATGAAATTATATTTTTGTTAAACGATAATAATTATTTAATCACAGTCATCATGATCACAGATTCGTCGAGTTTGATAGGCAACGATATGTACAATGTTTTGCTGCAGAGGTTACAGTCGTCACATACGCAGTAGTCTCTTCTTGGTTGAGGGCTCAGCTTCACGCCGGACTTCTGGTCGCTTCTTCTTCAAGCAGTTATCGGTAGTGTTCTTCTGTATGAAGCTCCGAACTGCAACAGAAAAACACAAATGGTCAGCGATGAATACAAAATGTTAGATAATACGCCAAATGAGTTATACCACTAGCCAGCAGTACTTACAGATTGGCCGGATCGTACGAAGTCTCCCATCATCCTTCCTATTTTCCTTCTTGGTACGTCTTTGTTCGTCAAGGTAGCACCTGATCTTCCTGGAGAGGATAGGATCGTGGAGGCAGAGGTCTCTCCACTGAGGAGACACCAATACTACGTTTATCAGGGAATCAACGTCCAGCATCCTGCAACAAAGGAAGTATAACACAAAATTAAAAACCAACAAGTGAATTTTCCAATCAAACAAGAGTGACAGCAGTCTAATCAACTTCAATAAGAAACTTAAGGAATACTTACCGAAGGATGTGGCAGGACATTTCTGGTGGAAGTTCTCCGACGACGTCCTTTTTGCGAGGGGGGACAACTGAGTTGAGGAAGGTGAAAACGTTAAAAACATAAGATGAAGGGGCCATGGTACTAGATTGAAATATAAAACAAGAATGATCAAGGAGTTGGAAAGAGCCCTTTATATAATGTCTAGAGGACCAAGCAGTGGGCTCCCATTGGCCAGGGAAAAGTGAAAGGCGACACCAACCAGCCAATGAAAGAGCAGGAATCGTTTGTTCCGCTTAGAACGAATTCCATTGGACGACGCTGTTCACCTTTCACTTCACAGCGGTCCAATCATACCGAATCATAGTGCGATACTTCACACAACTTCCGTTATCTGTAAAACCCCCAAAAATGGATATTTCGTGGGGATTAATGCTGATTAAGGTCCTCTGGATATTTTCCTGGAAATGTTGAAGGGTATTGGAAGTTGTTTTAACTTGCTTAAAAACTGTGTTCTGTGTTTCGCGTTGGAATCCTTAGAGATACAGGCGCCCGATGTGACGACCTTACTTTGTAAGTATTTTTATTACATAGGTTTATATGTTTTCATGACATTGAGTTGGGCGATGACCGACCCAGTATGATCGAGTGAAACGTGAGGTTTGCATTTGGGCAACCCGGTCCTTCTGCTCAGTCTATAGATAACATGGAATGACGAGTCGGTCCCGTCGAAACATGAAAGGATCAGACCGATATTTTTGCCCTCCAACGTTGTGGTTCAGTTTTTTCAAGATGAGCGTGAAAAAATGTGAAAAACAACTCGTTTAAATGCAATAGAAACCATAACAAATTGAAATAAATATTTGGTTTTAAATTAAATTCACAGATGAATAATTGAATCAAACAACAAACGCGTCCTTCAACGAATCCTTCCAACGAGTCCAACAAACGTTCCTTCAACGAGTCCAACAAACGAGTCCTTCAACTCACATTATAAGGCAAATTTTAACTCGCCTCACCCTAACATGTACACCTTCACTGATGCCCCAATCAATTTCCAATGCGCAGTATACGCCAAATTAAACTCTTAGAACGAGGTACGTACTTGTACTATTTCCCGACCTTTACTAATTTTGTAAACTTAAAAATTTTGAATTTACTCCTGGTTGTAACTCCGAGGGCAAAGGAATGCAAAAAACGAAGATGGATTGCTGACCTAATTTCCCAACATATGCGGCAGCTTATTACTTCTTACACCTAAACGTCAAGAGGATATCCGTAAAATACCGTCCTTATTGAGAACAGTGAGAACTCACTGCTTGGGGTTGCAATTGGAAAAGAGTTTCAGGCACTGATGGCTTATACTCTCTCCCAGTGAGAACTCATTTTATCTTACCGTATTTATGTTATGATAATTTGATGTGACGACCTTACTTTGTAAGTATTTCTATTACGTAGGTAGATATTATATTATTATGACATTGATTCATCCGCGAGCTCTTGATGGGGACCGACTTGGTCTTTCTGTAGTGGGTCCAGGTCGGTATGCGAGACCAGGTGGTTCATTGGGACCAACCCACCAAACCAACTCGGACCAACTCGGTCCGATCGATGAAAGGTGAGGTTTGCATTTGGACAACCAGGTCCCGCTGCCCAGTCTCGAGATAACGCGGAATGACAAGTCGGTCCCGTCGAATCATGAAAGGATTCGACCGATATTTTTGATGAGGCTTCGGACATAGTACTTTTTTCATGCTGGTATTAAATCATGATGGTATTAAATTACAAGACAAATTACGGTGATTCTCTACCTATGTTTTATCTAGGTAACTTTTTTGTACGCAGCAATTTCTGTTTTGTTTTAGAACATGGATTTTCTCGTGACATGTCCAACTATTTACATGGATGGAACATTCGATTATGCACCGACATTTTTCGCACAACTTTTCGTTATCCATGGGTTAAAAATGGGATGTATGTACCTCTTATGAGTATTTTATGAAAATGGTCATGTCGAATTGCGAGGAACTAATCAACAAGCAGTTTTGGCCCAGTACCATCGTAGTTGATTTTGAAATTGGAATCCACAATGCGATCAACAATACATGGTAGGGCTAGGCTGTGCTAGGCTATGATATTAAATTTATTAAAATTTACTATACATATTACATTATGGAATATTGTGTTGTCGTAGGTTCAGAAAAATCCAGAAGTTGGCCAACGTTTCCGAGTACAAAGATAATGAATCGAACAATGGCAAACGGCTTAGAAGCACATTTGGACTACCAATGACTAGACATGGACTAGACATTGATTTATCCGAGTTCTTGATGGGACAGACTTGGTCTTTTGCTAGCGGGACCGCGTCGGTATGGGGACCGAGTTGTCCATTTTGTAGCGGGACCGGGTTGGTATGGGTCTGGACCGAGTTGGTCATCCCCCGGTTCATTTTGTAGCGGGACCGGGTTGGTGGGAGCAGCCCAGCTCGGTCCGGACCCACCCCGATCCGGTCCTGCTGTAAAATGCTCAACTCGGTCCGTCCCAAGATACCGGTTTTGTAAGATACCTCATTTACTGGACATTCACGTAAGGCGGTTCTTACAAGCAAAACAAATTACACAGGTCGAGCTGTACAATATAATATAGCGAATATATTGCAGTACGCCCCTTACCTTTGATCGACGAGCTCAGAAATCCAACGATGCCTTTCTTTTTACGCTGGCTCGCATTGCAGTTGTAATGAAATTTGAATCGGGCTGATGACAGTGAGGAGTAACCAGCAACACTTCTCTTTCAAACATCTTTGAATAACTTTTACATCCGAACTTGTCTCTGGCACAACACCTCCACCGTGTGACCCCACCCGCGGGATCCGACAAGAAGCTGACGTGGTTTTATTGTAAGGCTAAAAATTTACTTTTAATAAAACACTGTGGAGTGGTGTTTGACGTTGGTGGTGTTCTGCAAGAGGTGGTTAAATTAAGTGTCGTTCGTATTTTAACCCCGACGGAAATCAAACGACCCACAACCACGAACCCACTGTGACTGAAGAAACGTGCAATTTACAGGCAACAATCAAGCGAAAATTGACCAATGAGGAATTTTCTGCTCTCCCATCCAAGGTAAGTAGTAATCCATCTAGAATTTCATAAATATTGTTAGAAATATGAATTTTCAGTGTAGGTGTGGTTACTCCGTCATTTTGTAGGTTGTTCGGGGTGCCCTCAGAGACCTCCCTCATATCGACGTCACTAACAAAGGGTTGAGCAATTTAAAACGCATTGCTTACAGAAAGAAGAAGAAAACGAACTCAAATACTTCCGAAAAGTCGGCTGTCAGTATTGAGCGCCATTTTTCATATGGAGATGCGCACTAATAGAGGAGAGGATTTTGTCATTTTCGCAGATTCCGATAAAGAGATCGCCATTTTTTCTTGCGTTGAGGTAGGTATGAATCTGTTACTCTTTTATTATTTGTATCATTAAGCTCTGTACTCTAGCGTTTCTCAATATGGGAACACTCAGGTTACTCGGAACATCGTAACGCTCGCTAGGGGAACACTCGGGAGACCCGAGAACACACACACACTACACCACACCACTGGTGTACTGGTTGGTGTACTTACATATACACCAACTTCCTAGGGGAACACTGGGTTGCTTTTTCGAGCATTCGGGAACATCGAGGTGGCCTCCCGTTGCCCATCCCTCATCTGGAAGGAAGCTCTCAACTGGTTCGTCACTACGGGTGGTAATGTGGCAACCTATATAGCCGCATAGGAATTCATTGGGTAACGAATCTCAATAGAATATAAGACGTTGTATAGTAATATAAAATTATATTTTCTCAAACTATAATAATTATTGTACTTCAGTCATCATGATCACAGATTCGTCGAGTTTGATAGATAACAATAATGTACGTCGTAAATTGCTGCATCAGAGGTTACAGTCGTCAGATACGCAGTATTCTCTTTTTGGTTGAAGGCTCAGCTTCACGCTGGACTTCTGGTCGCTTCCTCTTCAAGCAGTTGTCGGTGGTGTTCTTCTGTATGAAGCTCCGATCTGGAACAGGAAAACACAAATGATTCAGCAACAATATGTTATATAATAACACCGAAAGAGTAGTTATAGGACTGGCTAGCAGTACTTACAGATTGACCGGATTGTACGAAGTCTCCCATCAACCTTCCTGTTTTCCTTCTTGGTACGTCTTTGATCGTCAAGGTAGCACCTGATCTTTCTGGAGAGGACAGGATCGTGGAGGCAGAGGTCTCTCCACTGAGGGGACACCAATACCACATTTATTAGGGAATCAACGTCCAGCATCCTGCAACAAAGAAAGTATAACAGAAAATTAGAAACAAACAGAAGTGAATTTTCCAATCAAACAAGAGTGACAGTAGTCGAATCAACTTGAATAAGAAACTTAAGGAATACTTACCGAAGGATGTGGCAGCCCATCTCTGGTGGAAGTTCTCCGACGACGTCCTTTTTGCGAGGGGGGACAACTGAGTTGAGGAAGGTGAAAACGTTAAACACATAAGATGAAGGGGCCATGTTACTAGATTGAAATACAAAGCAAGAATGATCAAGCAATAAGAAAGTGTCCTTTATATAGGGTCTAGGGGACCATGCAGTGGGCTCTCATTGGTCAGGGAAAAGTGAAAGGCGACACCAACCAGCCAATGTAGGAGCAAGAATCGTTTGTTCTGCTTGGAACGAATTCCATTCGACGACGCCGTTTGCCTTTCACTCTACAGCGGGCCAATCATAGTGAATCATAGTGCGAGGCTCCACTCCGCTCCCTTTTTCGGTAGAAACCCCAAAAAATGGATATTCCGTGGGATTTAATGCTGATTCAGGATCTCAGGATATTTTCCTGGTCAAGTGAGGGGTATTGGAGGTTGTTTTTGATTTGTTGGTGCTTTATAAAAGAGTAAATTCTGTAAATTTCATTAAAAGTTTCTAAAATCTCCTTTGAAAGAACATTTTTCAAAAGAAAACATGAACGTAAAAAAAAAAAAAAAAAAAAAATCACCATTCCTGCGCAAAACGCCTTCTGTTTAATCTCTTACAGGTCATTCCTTCTCAGAAAAAAAACCATGCAAGTTCTCCATTGGTCCTTTGTCGTTCCGGATCGCCATTTTCGTTTCCTCGTGGTGAATTTTCCTTTGTGGATTTAGTTGAACCCCCTTTCTTTACTTACCTACGTCATACGATCGTTGTAATTGCTTTGGTCATCGAATAAGTCACTAACACAAACATTCTCAATCCTAATTGGTCACTTCTGATACCCACACAACTTTTGATGCAGTCAAAGACCACATTCCGGCATTTTTTTGTAAGTAGTTGCATCAATAGCAGAGGAAACTGACAAAGTTCCCACTGCCTTTAATGATATTTATTGGGGAATTCGTACAATCGAGGGTGATCACAATAAATTTGTCAGTTGTGAATGACCAGTGGCGCCACGTGAAACCTCAATCTTATGGGAAATACGTTTACCTAAAATTGAGGTTCCTACTAGTAGGCACATTGGACAGTGACTTGGGAACATTTGAGAATTTTTGGTCTATGCATCACACTCTTGTACATAAAGTAAGCACAAATAGGTATGTGATAAAAATGACGTATTTGAAACGGGTGTTATCAGTCGCCGTTGAAACTAATCCAAAATCTGAACAGTGACTGGACAAGTTCGGCTGTCTCATTTTATTCGTTAAACTGAATGATTTCAGTGAGAGCTTTTCAAAAAGGTGCTATACGTGGGGTATTCGATGATTGGAAGTGAGCGAAAACGAGTGCCGTAAAATCGATACAGATGACGGCAGGTACCCGCACCCAGGGGGGGGGGGGATGGGGGGAGGGGGCTCCTTCCGCTCCTCAGACCAGATGGCGTCACGCGTGATCTTCTCACAAATTTTACAGCCAACTTAATGAACATTTTGAGCTGAAAATTAGAATTGGGGGTTTTCAAGGGCGCTAAATTCGGATTTGAAGTCGAAAATGCAAAATTCCGACCCACCGGAATTCCCCATTACTTGGGAGCATTCAGCCTCATTGATGAACTTTATAGTAACCCAAGAAGTCTCTCAACTTCATATGTAGAAAAAATGCTCAGTTTCCCCCCACTCCACTCTTCGTCATTATCAAATTCGCATTAATTTTTAGATTTTTTCAACACTACAGTTAGTGCATATAATAATTTGGAATTAGAAGATCACAATAATTATTATTATTTCAACGCGCATTCCGAACGCTTTCGTCCAAAATTCAGATTTTATTTGAACGTTTATTGAAATCTCGTAATATTGCTTCGTTACAAGAACTCTCACAATTTGTCGAGTATCAATGTAGAGTGAAGAACTTACTCGTCGAGTTTCAACCTCAAATCGTCTTCGTGTCAAAAAACCCTTCGTTGTTGAAACGAAACCCGCAAAGCCTCACTGTTACACCTGGTGGTGGGGAAGAGGACCCCCCCCCCCCTCCCCCGCCCTTCTCACACGTCAAACCCTTCCTGCAAGTACTGTCAAGGTGATCAGTCAATCAATGGTTGCAAGGCGTATTCTCGTCTTCCTCGGAATGGGAAATACTATTGGTTGAGACAAATGAGCACATGTTTCAGATGTCTAAGTACGCATAATAGTCAAAAATGTTCATTTCAGGGTAAATGTGATCATTGTAGCTGTTGGTCACCTTGTTCTTCCCTACACAACTCGACGTGTCGGAAATAACAACGTCTGTTTGTCTCTCGATCTTCAAGCGACAGCCACTCCTGAAACGGCCATAGACGACAATGACTCATTGACCTTGAACACTGCCGGGTTTGACCCAGTCCTCATGCCCTTGCACTGGCCTACCATCGGTCCACATCACTCACACTTTACTATTGGGTACATTACAAGCATTCATTCGCAATAAGTGGGGTAAAATGGAACCCATTCGTTTGGTGATCGACAGTCGAATTTGTCTCATTTCGGCAAAATGTTCTCGTGTTTAGCACTCCCGGTTTTCTCAAAAGATACTAAATATCGATGGTGCGTTGTCCCAAAATTTAGGTACTTCTTAAGGAATAGTTTCGTGAAGTTTACCACTTATCACGTTACCCCTATTATTGTTAACAACCCTAGTCAGTTAACTGACTACCGAAGATGTCGCTGTTCGACGTTTATGTTCAAACCAACCAACAGCGTCGACTTTTTGCCGACACCGACGTTTTGCAACTAAGGAAAAGTTTATTTTCTTCTCGGGGCATCATTGCACACTCAAATATTTGAACATGGCAGTTTTTGAATCATTCAAGGTCAACCCTCTGCCTTCGAAACCATGTTTGGATAGGTGATTATGGGAAACGTCACCACTTCTTCAGCCCCAAACTCACCTCATGTATCACTGCTTACATTGAGGTTGTCCTCTACCGTACTTTACAAGAAGTTTTGAAATGCGAGGAAGTCACTTCACGAAACTCTTCAGAATCCCATGCATAATGAGGAATGTTGCTGTGTGGTTCCATGGTACTATACTTAGGTAGGGTTGAGGGCGAAGAGAAATAATCTGGAATCTTCAGTAGAAAAACACTTCAGAAGAACTGAAGGGGCCAGATTATTTCTCTTCGCCCTCGACCCTACATACGTATAATGAGGAATGGGCATGGGTCGGAATTTGCTATTTTGACCTCGAAATCGGATTCAGCATCCTCGAAAACTCTGCATCCCAAGTTTCAACCTCGAAATTCGAGTGGTTTGGCTGGTATAAGCAAAAAGAAAAACGCGCGACGTCATTTTGTATGTATTTCCTTTTCACGCGGTTGCCACGTGAGGGATCGAGAAGGCAGTATACCAGATGACGTCACACGGTTTTTCCTTTCCCTTTTTCGCCCTCTTCCGTTCATTTCCAACCCATCATATTGCAGCTTTTTGGAAAGCTCTCCGTTACACTTACAACTTTTAATTTTATTTTTTTTACTATGCAGAGGATGCAGAGGGAGTTTCAGAAAACGCACTGTAGGAAATCAGATGGATCTTATGGATCTGGTTCAACTACCTACCGCTCTAAAAAAAAAAAAAAAAAAATGAACCAAATTTTTTCCAAATTGCTCGTCGTCGTTATTACAAAATTCAGCAACCTATACTATTTATTCTTGCGGAAATATCCGGATTTGGATCATATGGAACATGCAACAACTTCTCCTGGGATGAATAACATACCACATTTTGGTACATATTCTTTGAGATTCTCCTACATCGCCTCTCCGTGTGGTTTTTGACGCATCCTCTAAAGTGATGCAAACGGTACTAATCTGAATGATTGCTTACTCGTGATATACCTCCTTCAAAAGGATATTTGAGGTATTGAGACCACCTTTCGTTTAAATACCATAGCGTTAATTACGACAAAAAAGTGATGTACCGCGAAATTTGGATACATCCTGGTGACTCACAATGCCAACACATGAATTGGCGAGAAGATGAGGATAGTCCACTGACAGATTTTCAGGACAGCACTGATGGGAGAGAGGGAAGTACCAAAACGATGTACGTATTTGATTCACAAAATCTTGTGAACGCAGCCCACCTGCCCAGGCCTCTATTCTCAAGCGCTTTGCGTGGTTGTTGTTAGCGAATTTTTGATGGATATGAGACTATTGTAATGGTTTCAGAATGTATGGTAGTACGTATATGCAAGTATAGTAGTGAGATGCTTGATTGATGCCTCCCGCATTTTTTCATTGGCTCATTCCCAAGAAACTAATCAGGCTTCAGAACTGAAAATTGATATACACACACAGGATTCCGACGGTGCTAAATTCCATGCTGAGGGCAAAATGGAGAACTTGCATGGTTATTCTTTATTTCGTAATTTGAAAGATCTTAGTGAGCGTTTTCCAAAAAGGTGCTATTTAAGGGGTATCCGACGGTTGAAACTTACCGAAAATACGTTTCGTAATTTTAACGTAACTGACGTCACCGACCCCCCGCCTGCCTGGGCGGTTCCCTCAGCTCCCATCTTTTGCAGAACCCTAATGACGTCACGAGCTCCCTTTCAAACCGTTTTCTGGTCGAACGAGTCGTCATTTCAAGCTGAAATTGTCACTAAAGGTTTTTAGAGGGCACTGAATCAGATTTTGATATTCTCATGCAATTTTCTCATTAACCGAATGCCCTCCTCCTCAGAATTTGATGTCTTACGATCCAATATGGGTAGAGTACGTAGAATCCAAAAATTGAAGAAAAAAAAATAATAATAATAAAAATTATAAAAATTTAAAAAACCTTCCTCGGTTTGTTGGAACAAGTCTATTTTTATAGGCAATTTGACACTGATTCCGAATATACTCAAAATACTATAATTCATTCTTCTTCTCCTTATAATTCATTCTAAAAATAACCCCCCCCCCCCCCCCCCCCCCTATCGACATTAGACACTACTTTTCCAGGTGGTATTAAAGCTTTCCCGGAACCCCTACAATAATCCGAAGAGAAAATGAGATGAGGTGTCATAATTTTGTACTCTCAATTCCTCCATCACTTCATCACCGAGGAACGAGCATACGGTGTTTCCAAACATCAGCTTACTCTTTCAGGTGACAATGGGACATGGGTGACAGGTACCTGACTATGGTGGGAGAGTGTCAGAAGTCATCCCTCGACGGTCGTTATCCTTTCGGTAAGCAGTTTACGTGTCGATCATCGGTGTGCGTAGTTGTGTAGTTTCAAGCTGTGGCCGAAAATTCATCCTAAATGCCCAAATCTCGGAGTTTGTAGGAACTCTTTAATATATCATTATTACCGCTTAGACCCAATAAGTTTAGAAACCGTATTGCCCCCTCCCCCAACCATTTTAGCGTTTGCCAGTTTTTCTCATTTTTTCAGTCAATTTTCAACGGATATAGATGCGGTTGGTGGCATTCTTCCTCTTTTATCATTCAATACCTTGGGGGATGAGGTGCCTATATGAGGAGGTGAGTTTCAAATGTTTCTCGCATTTTTTCCGGAAATGAGTTTGATACACAATTTTGCTTTTTCACTACTGAATGAACAAACATCTTGTCCTAAAAAATTAAAAATTCTACTTACTTTTCACATTTCAGAGCTTTCTGAACAATTTTGCTTCCGTGTCTGTCTGTCTGTATGACGGTCTGTCTGTCTGTGGTCAATTCCTTGTCCAGGCAAAACTATATGTAGTTATGGTCCGATCACGTTGAAAATTTCAGGAACTGTGCGAGTTAGGCTTTAGCCTTTCCCTATAAAAGTTATCGCCGTCGAACCAATAGTAGAGTGTGCGCATGCGTAAACGTAAATTTCTTGAAGCAACTGTTTATCACTTCCTAATGGACCGATGTCTAGGAGGGTAGTTGAGGGATGACAATCACTCACGAATGACGACAGTATTGGATCAGTAATACCTACTGCGCATGGGCAAACTTGAAATGAATTTTCATAGCAATAAATCCGGAACTACTCGACATAATATATCGGTGAAATTTTCAGGGATCGTACGGGGTGGCACCTAGACAGTCCCCTATTAATTTCATAACCCGACCACTAGTAGCTTCTGCGCATCAGCAAACTTGAATTTCCCCAAACTATGATTTCTCAGTTCCTAATGGAGATATTTCGTACAAATTCAGAGGGGAGTTGGGGGCTAACTCCAAGACCTACCTCGCACCCCCCCCCCTCCCTGCGTTCCTACCTCGTACGGCGGACGGACGGATTTCTTTCAATTCGATTTTTGTATTCTACGTAACTTGAAACAACAAAACGAGAAACATAAAATTTTAGGGGGGGGGGGAGAGAAAAAAAATTCATGCTCGATTCCAAAGGTTCATTACTGAAAAAAATAAACTGAAATTGGTCGTTGAGATAACATTGAGATAACTCAGGAACTATTCTGCCAATTTCGCTGAATGTTCACTAATTTATTGATTCTATAGGTATTTCCATGTCACAAGAGTGAGGAAGCTTTACTGCCCACCTAACTTGGCAGACGTTTTTTCGTCTCCTAGAGACCTAACGGAATATGTAAGAATAATTATTCAAAACAATCCAGTCAAAAAGTGGCTTTGAAAATTCGCATGGGATACAAAACAGGTTTCAAATGATGGTGTGACTCAAATTCGGAGTTCTCCAACCAGCCAATCAAATTGGATGTCCGCTACCCGCCCAATTTTATGTTTGTACTCATTGTTGCCGTTGCTTAGCTTGGTTCAGCCTGCCTTGTTTTCAATTCATGTCTGTGGTAAAAGTACGAGTATTTTGAGTATATTTTCCATATAAATGTCTGCCAAAATAAGTGATTTTGATGTGGACGACGAAGGTATGTATATATATGATGGATTAAAAATTAAAAATTGGAGTGATGTCGGAAGTTTCACCTGATGACGTCATAGGTGACTCTATAAATGCCTTCAATTTCGTATTCAATTGATTTAATTATTTATGTAAAGAAATATGACTCAATCGACGAACACAACAATTTTCTGAGGTGAATGGAGTCATTGGTTCAAAGCCAGGGTTCTCCACAAATTTACATTCATTTAATTAAATAAGAGGAATTAATTTGGGGAGTTTGCCATTGTACCCCCGTCCGTAACAAGTGTTGGACGATCGACCCCCTTTGCCAAACGTTCCCATGTACACCCGATGGTCAATTGACCCCCGTCGCAATCCGTCCTCATGTACACCCTGTGGTCATTCGACCCCCGTTCCCCGATATGACCCGTTTCGAGGAATAAAAAAGTGAAACTATGATTTATACTATAATTTGGTATAATTAATAAATAGTGAAAACATGACACACAGTAAACATGCAATGAATAATTTGAAAATTTGAAAACTGTCCTATTCATTAAACAAATTTTTTTTGTATCAGTATTACCTAGTGTATTAGTTTTTTTTGTATTTAGTAATTTTTTGCATAAATTTATGTTTGCATTGAGAGAAGTGCATCTACAAACAAAAAAATGTTTGGGCTGCTTAAGGAAAATAGTCATGTTGACTCAGGTGCGTTACGGGGGTCCATCGTCCTCCAACGATTACCGCTCCCTGTTTCTTATCGGTGTACATTGTCCACTAACGCCGGGGTCAATTGTCCATCTCTTTCTCGCAACGGGGTACATTGGGCATCGTCCTTAATTTGAACCCTTTGGGCACATGGAAAAAGAAGCCAACTGCACAATAAATAAAAAAATAAAAAACAGAAGCTTGCCCTTTATGTAAAAATAAAGGTCAAAGACAGTTTTTTTGCGATTTCTCAACATTTGGTCCCGATGGAGATACGAGGTAACTGGTTTCAAAACCCACCTCCTCATATGTGTCAATTTAAATTTTGGGAAAGCATGTGAAAATTTTGAAATTATGAAATTATGCAGAGCTGATTCCCCAGAGAACTCGATACCAAGAAGAATGCCGCAAACAGCAATAAGTGGTAGTAGATTAGTAGGAATAGTTTGGGCCGCTTAGAACGAATTCCATTTGACGGCGCTCATCGCCTTTCACTTCACAGCGGGCCAATCATAACGAACTGCGTAGGGCCCCACACCCATTGGCTGGTTGATGCCACCTTTCACTTTCCCCTGGCTAATGAGAGCCCACTGATTGGTCCACTAGACCCTATATAGACGGCACTTTCTAACTCTTTGATTATTCTTGATTTCTATTTTAATCTAGTAGCACGGCCCCTGAAAATTATGTGTTTAAAGTTTTCACATTCCTCAACTCAGTTGTACCCCCTCGCAAAAAGGACGTCGTCGGAGAACTTCCACCAGAGATGGGCTGCCACATCCTTCGGTAAGTATTCCCTAAGTTTCTTATTGAAGTTGATTCGACTAATGTCACTCTTTTGGTTTATTATTTTCAATAATGAACCTTTGGAATCGAGCAAGAAAAAAAAAATTTTAACCCCCCCTCAAAATTTGAGGTTTTACGTTTCAAGATACGTAGAATCCAAAAATCGAATAAAAAAAAATCCGTCCGTCCGCCGTACGCCGTACGCGGCACTTTCCTTAGTTACCATGGACCAAAATTAATGAAATTCGGTATACCGGCCCCGTTCGGGGTCTAGTTGTGCCGCGAAGCTTTTCGTTACCGTCAGTCTTCTCTAAGGCCCTCCGCACACGGGTCGAAGCCCGCTCGAGATTGTCGCAGGCGGAATTTC
>JAEMON010000001.1:74855776-74869343 GCA_030264115.1 Lygus lineolaris
GGTGAGCTGGCGTTGGTCTCATTCAACGCAGAATTCTCAGTTTTCAACTTTAATGTTATACAAAAACAATTTCGGGCGGATCCTATGGTCAAAATGGTGTTTATTTTAAAGGTTTTTGATGATTTTGCAGCTGATTAGCTACTTTAGGTATAGGAACATAAGGTATATTCGGAATCAGCAAAAAATTGCCTATCAATTTGGAGGGGAGGTTATATTTTGGCGGAAAATGGCCACTTTTCCCCACTGTGCGACGGCCAAGGTCAGACTGAAAGGTGCTTGAGTGCGAAGATAAGGATGAAGGCTTGAGCGGATGTGTAGTTCACAGTAAACATTTTGGCCATTCAAATGGGCTCTAGGGCACTGAAGGGTTGAGGAAGGTTCAAACTCCTTTGTGAATACGGCCTTGTGTTCTTTGCCTAAAACATGAATAGTTTTTTGTTGGTATCTAGAATTTTTAGCTTACGTTTTCACACACGATACACTTCAGATACTACCATCAACCTGATGCACTAGAAGTAATTTTGGGAGCTGACACGCTGCAAATCTGTAGGTATCCAACAGTTTTTTTTTTGTTTTTTTTCTGTCAAATTTTTTTTTTTTTTTTAAACAATTTATCCAACAGTTCATTGTTTAATTCGTTTGATTTATTGTTACCCATTATTGGGCTCCTGTGAAAGATCATCTTCCAAGCTCTGTGAAAGATGATCTCTAAGGGTCTCTAAGGGTGAAGGATGATCTTCCAGGGCGATCTGGGCCTGCAACTGCAAAATGTATCAACTCTGATGAGTCACTTCATATGATTCCGATACCCGTCTTGATACCTTTTCATCGATACTGGCATGGAAAGAGGGATCGATATCATCTGCCATGGTCGGTAATCACCCATTTGACACTCAAACTGATACTTGGGTTGCATCACAACATCCCTAACCGCTCGGAGTTGAGGGGATGCTTGTTTTTCACTCTTGAAAAATGAAATCGGGTTTTTTGCCCGGGTTTGAAAAAAGTCAGAATCAATTTAATATCATTTTTTTTTCAGAATCGCGATTAAGAGGAAAATATATTTGGGAATTGTTATCACAGAGGGTTTATCGCGTTTTCGAAAGGGGGAGCGACGGCTAGGATGGCCGAGGTAGCGGTCGGACGAGCGAGGGAGGGAAATTTCAAGAAAAGGTCGCTGTAACCAAAGAGATATCCAATAAGCACGAGCGCGGGGGACATGGATTTTGTCATTAACTGGATGGGGCATTTTTTGCCGTGGCAAAGAAGAGAGGGCGGGGAAAAAAGGTTGGCTAGATAAGGGAGCCAGTCGGAAGACATAACTCAAAACCAAGATAGCACTAATTAAAAATTACACCAGATATTCACCAACAGCATTGAGTTATAGAGCGACTTAGCCTGATATAGGCTTAATTTAGTGTCTTCATTATAGCGCCCAACGCAAGTATTAATTTTCAGTTTGAAAAACGCGTTTTAGGGCACTGACTATCTTGGCGAAGAAGTGATGGGCTTTCCCTTAACGATTTCATACCCTGGTGGTTAATTACACAGTAAATATCAGGGCGTCTCTCTCCTTGGAGGAGCATAAAAACCCTAGTTCTTCTCTCAAGTTCAATACTACTTACCTTGGATCTTCTTTGCGCCATAAAACACCATTAGTGTTCTTCGCATGATCCGTGCTGCAGTATGGTTTTTTAACGATGACCTCGGAAAATAACAAGTGGGGCTCCAGACCTTGGACGTTACTATCATGACGGTGTGTCGTGACAGTGCGACACGACAGCAGTGTGTTGGGTCAAGCGAAACACCAAGTCAGGGGATCTAACGAATCAATGTGGAGTGGAACAAGTCTGGCAAAAGGGTGGGCAGTATAGCTTCATCATAGAGGTACCATAACAAGGATTCCTTTCTGAAGGACCGAAGGGCCTCAAGTCGTCGTACTCTCCTTCTAGCGAATCGAAGAAAATGAAGCTAATGCAATGGCTTCAAAATTTTAATAATGCAAATTTTTGAAACTTTTCTTAATGGAAATCCGTTTCAGACTATTCTAAAGCGATTCCTGAAATTTGACACTTTTTTATATGTACCTATATATATATTTATTTATATATTTATATATATGTGTCACTCCAGACGATATCTGACCGAGGAATCGAGTTAAAAACCCGAAAAAATTTCAAAATGTCAATAATATCAAAAGAAAGGATGAGTTCGTTGGCCAGAATTTTTGGAGTACTCCAAGGGTTCAAATTTTGGAAAGTTCGAGTCAAAAATTGCTTTAAAAAAAATGCGTTTTTGCGTGAATTACCATCTTAAACATGTGAACATATGGTATATTCTGAATCGGCGTGGAATTTCCTATAACAATCACCCACCACATCGGTCCCCCACTAATTCGATCGTGATGAGATCATACGGGATCATCAATATTCACTTTTAACGACGGCTAACCGACACGATCCCTGAAAATTTAATCAACATCAAACGAGTGTTGGTCCCTGAGTGTTGGTCAGGAAATTGGCCACAGATTGACAGATAAGCAAAACGGAATCGAATTTGTTCAGAAAGTTCTGAAATGCAGTATACAGGGTGTCTCAGATAACGAAGACCACCCCCTTAACTTCCTTAATAAATGGGTTAGAGGAAATTTCCAAATGGTAACCCCCCTTATTTTTTTCCTGTAGATCTCAAATAAGACATTTTTGCGCACGTGCGCAAAAATGTCTTATTTGAGATCTACAGGAAAAAATAAGGGGGTTACCATTTGGAAATTTCCTCTAACCCATTTATTAAGGAAGTTAAGGGGGTGGTCTTCGTTATCTGAGACACCCTGTATAAGTGGAAATTTTGATTTTTGAAGACAGCATTTTGCTTCCTCACTACATAAGCTAGGAAGCTATGTATTCGTGCATCAAGTTAACAGAACATTTATTTGTCTCCCAAAATCAAAATTTCCAATTTTTCCCGTTTTAAAGCTATCTGAGCAATTCTGGTTCCGTGCTGTCTGTGGTCAATTCCTTGTATCAGGCAAAACTGCACGGAATACAATGGTCTGACTTTGATGGAATTCTCAGGGATTGTACGAGGTAAGTCCCTAGTCAGTCCCCTATGAATTTCATCAGCGTCAAACCAATGGCATTTTGCGCATTGCGTAAGCATGATAATCCTGAAACCACGGTTTCTCAGTTCGTAACCGGTTGATTTTACTTAAATTCGGATGGTAGTTGGGGACTGACTCCAAGACGATCGCCTATTAATTTCGGAACAATTGGATCGATAATAGCTAATTGCCCAAGTGCAAACTTGAAATTTGTTCTCTGATTCACAACTCCGGAACTATTCTCTCAATTTCGATGACCTACGTCTACGACGACGATTCTACTGACTGATTCTATTACGCCGGTGTTACAAAAGTGAGGATACTGCCCTCTCAACTTGGCAGACTTTTTTTTGCTGAAGGATCACACTTCGAAAAATAAATGATTCCTGAAATGTTGTTCAAAATAAATGAAAGTCAGTAGAAAACTCTGGCGAGATGACCCAAGCATACAAGGGAAAATGGCCCATCCGCACTCGAAGGAACTCCGACATTTTTTGATCATTTTTTATGAAATTTTCAGGGATTGAGTAGGTTGTCCTCTAAATGGTCCCCTTTGAATTTCATAGAATCTGAACAATTCCAGTCACTGCGCATACTTGAATGCTTCCATGTTATGCTGTTTGATTAACCTAAACTATGTCTGAACTTGATAGAGTCCATCCATTTGAATAACAATGGGGAATTATCATGAATTTAAAAAAAATTCTGAAAGATAATCTCAAAAGAAACAATAATGGAGTCGTTAAGCGAAAATAGCGTATCTGTAATTTTATTAAATTTATTGAAATATTAATTATTATAATATGGCGGGAAAGTGAAGTTGAAAAGGGTGTCGTCTGTCATTTTCCAATTCCGTCCAAGATGCCAACCGAACAAAACGAAACTCAAAGCCGATCACTGTTTGGGCTCCTGATTAGTGAGAATATAATTTACAGAATTAGTAAAACGATTGAATTATATAATTAATAATTAATTTTTAATTAATCTTTTAAATTATTCCTATTTCCACTGCTCTCAATGCGATCTCATCGCATTCTTTTTCGATTCAGTTCTTTTATGAGGTAGGTAGTTCTCAAGAGCCTTCGGAATTCTGCTTGTTATTCCAACAGCTGAGATTTTATTCCAAGTTTTCTCCACACCCGAACGATAAACTATTTTTCTCTTCGTATTAGCAGTGTTATTTTATTCCAAATAACAATAAAAATTCAGAAAAAATGTGATTTTCTCATACGCGATAATTCCCCATTCACTGCGTTGGTTGCTATCCGTCAACTTCCCAGCTCCTCCGTAACTTTGGACCTCATTGTTCAGTCTT
This sequence comes from Lygus lineolaris, assembly GCA_030264115.1. Taxonomy (NCBI): domain Eukaryota; kingdom Metazoa; phylum Arthropoda; class Insecta; order Hemiptera; family Miridae; genus Lygus; species Lygus lineolaris. The sequence goes on from JAEMON010000001.1 coordinate 74,860,192, forward strand.
CAAAAATGAAGGGCTGCATTTGTACATTCTTGTAGCGCTACGCCGTAATTACTAAAGCTGCGGTGGTGAATACACTTGTGTGTTGCTGAACGCTCTAACTGGGAAGATCAGGCGCTGAGACCTCGCGTACCCGGTGGACAAACACGTCCTCTAGAACGCGAATATTGTAATTAATGATTAGTTCGTCGGGATGTAGAAGAAGTCTGTTACCATTACAAATACAAATAAAAATTGCAATTACAATTTACAATCTACATTATTAACTTTTCATACACAACTGCTTTGCATTCATAGACCCATAGATATCACAGCTATAGAACGCTGAGACAAGAACCCTAGATGTAGGAAACAGTCGACCATGACGCAGTAAACTTGGTATACGCTAGTGTGCTTCGTGAATAAAGAATGAAAGAAGAAAACATTCTGGTGGGAAAAACATCAAAAATTTGAATCAACTAAAGACCCAAAACACACATGGGCTTTCTGCATGGTTATTTTCTACTTCTTTGACATGATGGATTCACTAAGAGCTTTCCAAAAAGGTGCAACAGGAGGGGTATCCGATGATCAAAAACGAGTCTTGTGATTAGAACTTTCTACATCATCCCACTCCGCTCCCGCCTGCTTCTGGAGAGTCCTCAGCTCCTAGAATTGGCTACGTCACAAACGTTCTTTCCACCCGTTTTGTGGCAAAACTTGGCGGAAATTTGAGCTGGAAATTGGCAACTGAGGGGTTGTTGAGGGTGCTAAATCCGAATTTGAGGTCGAAAGAGGAAAATTCCTTCCTATGCGCAGACCCTATAAATTTCATCATACCCACTACCACATTGCAGATCGTATGAGTAGGATAGCTTGAAGATGGAGGAAAGATGAGTTGGCTTCTTCAAGTCACGTCTGCTGACCGAGTAGTTTCGCCGTTTTTTCAGCATCTTCAGGGACTCCTAGGTCATACATCCTTATGTAATGTCTACAAATCTTGATATTTTTTCGGTTTTTTTTGTTTACTCATTTATATAAGGTAGATATTAGGACAGCTATTATATATTTTCAACTCAGTAATTACAAGACAAGTCTCATCACTCTATAAGTTATCAGTTTACATGCTGCGCCAGTTCAAGTTCTCTACATTAATGCTTGTTTTCTATTGGTTTCAACTTGAAGAAAAATTGAAATGCTTCTACCAAAACACTTATGTCCCTGAAGAGGCTCAAAAATAAAGCGGAGAAACTAGTCGGACAACAAATCTAACTTGAAGAGGCCAACTCATTTTTTCTTCACCCTCAAATCTACTCATCATACTCAAAACTAGTACGGCAACAAACAACACTAATCAATGGGAGTTCATCATTTCTATGTACCTTTGTTGAGAACTTCCCAGGCGTTTTAAAAATATTCCGCTAGTTTCGCTCAGTTGAGATGGCCAGGGAACCCTATATCCCTCCTCCATAACCCGTTCTCACCCAAAGAATGGATTTGTTCTGGGGTTTTCATCCAATTGGACTGATTTATCAAGAGTTATACAATAGTTTCATTTAGTTGTATCATGTATAGGGGCGTAGTATAAATAATATAATACCGGATTTACACACAACCCCTCTCATCATAAAGTTATCGACTTTGGATAACTTTATGATGGGATATAATCTTGGGGTTGGGCAGAATTGAGGATATATTACCCTATTTTCACATACCTAGTTTAATAATGTATTGGTTTATAGGGGGCGTTACAAAACCCCAGATTTATCCCCACTCTCCTTCCCCCAAATTACCCTTTTAGCTCAAAAATTCAAAATTTTTCTAGGGTCTTCATTAATTTCGTTGAATTTAAAGATAGATATTCCCCTATTTTAATGCAGTTTGGATAATCTAAGGACTAGATCGCTGTAAACTCCAAATGTATCCCCTCTCTCCAAAACCCCCATTTCGGCTCAACGTTATGACGAGCCTTCGTCTAGGTTGGTCTGATTTTAAGGTATTCCCCCAGTTTCATGCAGTTTTAATAATGTATGAGGACAAAATTGCAGACGCCTCCAGATTTTCCTGAGCCCCCTCCTCCAACACTTACATTTAGGATCAGAGTTATGAGAGTCCGTCACCCAGGTTGGACAGATTCGAAGACATTCCGTTCCACATAGTGTGAATCATGCATGAAGTAAAGGGGGCTGAAAACCCCGGATTTACGGTGGTGCCAATCGTGCTGAAAAACGTCTGCCAAGTTAGGTGAGCAGTATAGCTTCCTCACTCATGTTACATGAACGTATAGAATCAGTTAGTGAAAATGTCATTGAAATCGGTAGAATAATTCCGGAGTTATGCCTTAGGAAACGAATTTCAAGTTTGCGCATGCGCAGTAGCTATTACTGATCCGATTGTTCTGAAATTAGTAATTAGTAGTATAATCCGGGAGGCCCTCAATGGGCAATTCCGGCTATTCCATTTCATTCGGTAAACTGAAAGATTTCAGAGAGAGCTTTCCAAAAAGGTGCTATACGAGGGGTATCCGATGAGTAGAAGTGAGCGGAAATGAGTGCCGCAATATCGATACAAAATTAGAACAATGGGGTTTTCAAGGGTGCTGAATCTGAATTTGAGGTCGAAAATTCAAAATTACGACACCGAAATTCCCCATTACCCTCCGAATTTGAGCAAAATCGGTCCACTAGGAACTGAGAAACGGTTGTGTAATGAATATCACGTTTGCACAAGCGTATACGCTACCATTGGTTTGACGACGATGAAATTCATACGATACAGTCTAAGGACCAACCCGCACAATCCCTGAGAAGAGATTCTCAAGTGACAACAAATTATAAGTTTGCTTAGGCGCAGTGGCTACTACTGATCCAATCGTAACGAAATTCATTGGCAATCGCCTTGGGGCTCGCCCCAAAATCGGACCATAATTCCGTACAGCTTTTCCCGGTACAAAGAATTGTCACAGACATACAGACATGGAACTTAAATTGTTCAGGAAGCTTTGAAACTCAAATAGCAAGTGGATACATTTTGATTTTGGAAGAAATGTTTTTTTTTTTTTTTACTTCTTGCAAGAATATACCTTCGGTAGCGAGGAAGCAAAATAGTATTTGGGAATAGAACCCAAAATCCCATTAATTTAATTAATGTGCAGATATATACAATTATGATGTTATTGATATCGGTTATGATTCGGTCGCCAGTGGACAGACCGACCTAACCGATGTCGATCTTGAGAATCCAGTGAAAAGGTTTCAACAAACGAGAAGAGGCGACGGATCCTGAATGTTCAAAACGACACTGCGGCTCGTTTGTAATCTAATACAAATAGGAGACAACTTTGACATGAGAGCGCGCAGTGACGTTTAATTAAATTCACTTGTAATTACCGGTGAAGGGAGAGTGATTCGAGAGGATCGGAGAGGAAGGGTAAAGCAACATATAAGAAGAAACTTGACAGAAGAGAATCTTAAAGTAACATGAACGCCTTCACAAATGAACATGATATAGTTTAATTCGTTGCCACCTCAATTTCCACCTACCTAACACTCGAGGCTCACGAATTTTGACTGTTAATCGTTGTTTAATAAACCTGTCTTGAGTGAAGTTTAGACCTACAATGGTAGTAATTAAATCTATAGGAAAATTGCAACAATAATGTTAAATCCATAAAGTCGGGTAAAACTGGTCAATTTAGTGGATAAATACATTGCGGGGTGCTTCCCACATTATGTGGAAGTGAAAAGGGTATTGGACCCGAATGACTTCCTCTTTCCCCCGAATAAATCGCCAAACTCCCTATTCTAGCACTAGGTCCGCTTGAAGTGCTATAAATTCTTCGATTGAATCTATCATATCATGAGAATTGTGCAGATTTTTAATGTTACAACTTTTTCCAGTTTCTGTAATAGGCTAGATGAAGAATAAACATCACCACTGTATACGGAAAGAAACATTTCGAAAAAAAATCCCCTGAAAAAAATCTCCGGAAAAAATCCCAGGAAAAAATCCCCGAAAAAAATCCGCTAAAAAATCCGCCAAAAATCCCGGAAAAAATTCCCAAACGAATACCTCTGAGGAAAAAATCCCCGGTGTTTGTCATAAGCGGAAACAAAATCTCCGGAATTGAAACACACGAAACTGCGATATATCATAGCTATCTTATAATAATATCACATTATGAAGAAGGTTCTCCGTTTTCTGAGTGAATTCATGATTTTCATGGTAACCCTAGGTACATCTACTTGCATTGTACAGATAGTTCCGACCAAACTAGGTTACCTAACCTAGGTAAATTTGATCTCCTTTCCGAATTTATGACACAATTAAAATCTTGAGATAGGTACCTACCTAGTTAGTGTTTGCGTCTGAATAGCTGAATTTACAACCTATAGAACTACTTATGATTTGTATGTTGAACGAGTTATTTGTTTTACAATAAAATAATTGTGATAAGATGATAACGATAACTCTTTAGTTTTCTCTATTTTCCTCACTTTCTCATCTATCATCATAAGTGCTAATCTACATCGTGTTGAGAAGAATATTACAAGGAATTTGCCAGTGGTGAGTTGTTCCTACCTAATATTGATGTAAGTAGTTAAGTGGTATTGATGAAGGTAGGGAAGTACATATGTATTCCTGTATACCTACCTACGAAAAAGACACTTGCTCAAGTAGCAACCTAGTTACCTATCATTGTTTGGGTACGATATGAGGGGAAGTTATAATTTAGTTTCAGGATTTCGCTATGAAAATTCGTGCAGCTACCAATAATAGTAATAATAATAATTGAATTCTGAGTAGATTACGAAGGGAAAAACACTTTTGTTTCGAAGAACAATTTCCTATTCCGGGGATTTTTCTTCCTACATTCCGTCACCACAGGTCCTGCGTGAGAAATACCCCGAAATCAGGTACCTGTACTGTATTAAGCGTTTCCAATCTGTACACTTGGACTCTATTGTACGAATATTAACCTAACATTTAAGCTGTGCTAAAGATAATTTGCTAGAAAAAATCGAAAGTTTGCCACATCCGCATTGTTCCAGATATTGGCCATAATCTCTATTTGTCGATCATACATTCAACATATTACGTTTTAAAACAACGATTGGTTTAATGAATAGAAAGAAATGTACCTTGCCCCGTTGGATTAAACACCCAGGCAGTTGTTCCAGTTCCTAGGACTAACCCTACATGTGTATTGCCCCCATTTCCTGGTCAGGATGGATCGTGGGTCCTTGTGACCTACATAAAAAGCTCCCCAGTTCTGTTTATCAAATAAACGGGACAAGTTGTAATTTTTCAAAAATAACACGTTTATTCTTTCCAAACGCTTAGAATAGAAATATTTGAAAGCCTCAACGGCAATAAATCTTTGCATTAAAGAATATCAAATGTAAAATTCAAGATGAATTCAAAAACTTTCCTCCACTGTCATTCATCTGCACCCCATTTGGTCGCTCGTTGTAAAGCTTTTCAGCTTGTTTAGATATTTATTTACAGCTAATATCACAATAAGGTATGGAAAAATACAATAACATTACATCAGACTTGTTTCGCAACTAGAAAAGAGGCTGTTTCGGATCGCAGCAAATTTCATCGTAGAAAAAACATATTTCAGCTAGATACCTATATCAGATTCTATGAAAACTTGAAAGTATAGGTATCACAATCCAGGAGTAAAATTATACAATTTGTCCTCAGTAAATCGAAAAACCCCTATTTTGAGCCACTGTGCATCAGTCTGTCACACCGACTACCTTTTCTAAGATCGCTGACTACTAACAGCTGGAACGCGGGCAGGGTCCCCCCAATCTGCTATGCCTAACGGTTAGGTCCTGACATAAGATGTCACGATCCGGCAACCGAGTGCCACTTCGAACTCCTCCAACGGCGAAAGGGCGAACTGTGTGAGTCTCCCAGACCGATGGTCCGGCGTACGGGTTAAATGAGCCACCCCACGCCATGCCAACATCATAAATGAAGCAATAGACTGAACTATTGCTTTGTAAATAGAAACTAGTGTCGATCGGTTCGAAACATTTCTTGAATTGTAAAATACAGACGGAAATATGTCAAAATCTTCCTGAATTCAAGAGAAGAAAAGAAAAAACGAAAAATAGAAGAAAAAAAATATTTTAGTAGAGAAGACAGAGTGGGAGGGAGAGGTAATTTGAATAGGTGTGGCGGGAAGTAAAGGGTTGTGGGGCGTGGTCGATGAGGGCCTATCGGTTACAGGTGATCGGGAAGCGTTCGAACTGTATTGGCCGCTATAGGAAGGCGAGCCGCGAAGGGGGAGGGCTTCCCGGGCCTTCCAAGGAGAGGAAGGAGGCTGCTCTTCCCATAAACAGGACTCCTCTGGCGGGTGCTGGCATCCTGCGGACTTCGCCTCAACTACAACAGCGCCTCCTCCGCTCCTGAGTTCCCTCTTCCACCTCGCCTGCCCACAATCCAGTGTTTGTATGAGTGCTAGATTACCTACATGAAAGATACGGTAATTATAGCTCACGAGCTTTCAAAAGGATGATTATTGTGCGATTTTAATCGAGTTTTTTCCCTGATTTTTAGAACCGAATTAGGCCCGGAGCACTGTACGACCAACTCGCTCCCTCACGAGGTCTCAAAAAACGAATACGAAATTGTGACTACCACAGAAGACTGAAGGTGTCTAAAAATTGATATCAACCGTTAGCTGTCTCAAAAACCGAGCTGGTATCCAGTATTTTTGAGACAAAAGGAGGGTTTTCTACATGTTACACTACATGTTACTTTTTGGAAAGCTCTCAATGAGACCTTCCAATAGAAAAATCGAGAAATAATCACGCGCACAGTCCATGGGTGTCTGAACCAGGTTGATTGAATATAATTATATACCCATCTACTTAATTATTATTCTAATTTGTTATGAACTCAATCCTAATCTTATATTGAGCATAATCCATGAATTGAAGTTTCTATAGGTAGCAACAACCAAGTTTTGCAAGAAAATGACATTTATGGTTAGTCTGTATCCGTGATAGTTATATTGAAACTTCGTGGCCGCATCCCATCCTAAAGACTCGAACACTTTGGATCCCCAGAAATGACACTTTAAGTCGATTTCTCGTCAAGTAAACGAGAGATAGAAGTAATAAGTCGGAGAGAATGAAGTTAGAAAAAATGAGTGACTCAACGGTAGAATCGTGATATAACGAAAAAGAAAAAAAAAACTCTACAAGGACACCGGGAGCTGGAGAGAGGAAATAGGAAGGAAACGGAAGAATCAGCAAATCGGCGGTAATTGATCTGGCGAAGTAATGAGAGGCATGACAAGTTATTACGCGAGATTTCCCGTTTTCCCCTTGCGCCTGGAAGAACAGCAAAAATAACCATGTAATCTTCAAACGTCAAAACGGGGAAAGAACGGAATTTCTTTTTATATTAGCCTTATTATTTCGCTATTAAAACTGTTTAGTCGAGAGTCTTTTAGAAAAAAAATACCCGTCTTGATATTCCTGAATTACTGGAGGGCTTTACTATAAATTTTCATTCAAGAAGGCAAGATATCTAAATCGCAGGGTTTGAAAAAATTATATAAAATTCAAGGAGAGTTATTATTTTATGAATCGCATTTCTTTTCGTCTGCACATCGATGAGAATCATGATCATTCGCGATTTTTTCTTGTTTAGTGTGTCGAAAAATCAGAAAACTTTGAAAAATTACCCAAATTCATTACCTACCATGGTGTTGATGAGCTGGGTCGGAATGGAAACCTCACGTTTTTCAACTTTTCTCTTATAAAGAAACAATTTCAGGCTGTTTTTGTAGAACACGGGTAGGTATAGTCGGAATCACCATACATCGGAGCGAAGATTCTAATTTTTTGCTGGATCGGACCACTGTGCGTAGGGTTCCCAGGTATACTATAATTAGGTAATTCAAAAATTATAGTAAGGCTGCTAGTAGCATAGGAAGGTATATTCCTACTTTCTATCCATCCTATCTATAAAAGCAGAGTTTCCTTAGAATTAAGGAAAAACACCTGAACTCTTTGGAGAGGCACGGGCACCTACCTTAGTGGGAGGAGACGTACGAGTATTGGAAGTCAATACCCGAAGAACACACATTTTTCGCTTCAAAAGCTGCATCCTCCCAGGAAAACAGCGATTGGTGCAGTCACACTGAGTCAATGTCCAGGAGATCCAGCTGGAAATTTTGAGCAACAAATAACCAGAAGAAGTTCGAAATTGCAAGTAAAAACCTCCCAAAACTCACATTTTTTGTTTTTAGAACAGCGATGCCCCAATATAGGTACCCATCATTCTGAGAACATGCTCGATTTGACATCTGTTCAAGAGGGGTACACAGCTATCTAATAGGTATGCCTACCAAGAACCTACTGATAATATAGCTACCGTAAACCTACCAGTAATACACCTACCGTAAATCTACTGGTGATATACCTACTGTAAACCTACCGGTAATACTGTAAACCTACCGGTAATAAAGCTACCATAAACCTACCAGTAATACCGTTAACCTACCAGTAGTATACCTACCATAAACCTACCGGCAATACTGTAAACCTACCGGTAATATACCTACCGTGAACCTACTGGTAATATACCTACTGTAAACCTACTGGTAATATAACTACTGTAAACCTACCGGTAATATACCTACCGTAAATCTACTTGTAATATACGTACCGTAAATCTACCGGTAATATGCCTACCGTCAACCTACCAATAATATGCCTACCATAAACCTACCGGTAATACAGGTACCAAAAATCTGCTGGTGATATACCTACCATAAACCTACCGGCAATACTGTAAACCTACCGGTAATATACCTACCGTGAACCTACTGGTAATATACCTACTGTAAACCTACCGGTAATGTACCTACCATAAACCTACCGGTAATATACCTACTGGAAATCTACTGGTAATATACCTACCGTCAACCTACCAGTAATATACCTACCATAAACCTACCGGTAATATACCTACCATAAACCTTCTTCATACCACTACTTGAAAAATGTTCCAGATTCTAAAAAATGTGACGAGATAACAACGGGGAGATTTATAGACGGTCCTCGAGTTTCAAAGAGACCTTGAGATGGTCTTCAAGGATTCTTTAGGCCGAACCCATATTCCAAATTTCGAGGAGACCATCTCAAGGT
>JAEMON010000001.1:74878041-74888573 GCA_030264115.1 Lygus lineolaris
TTTCGAACATGTCCGATTAAAATAAAACCAACGATCAGCGTGGAATATTATTGAATCCATCCAAATGTTTCGTCCTTTCAAAAAAAATGTCTTGAGGTCAATGCTGGACTGGACCTTCCTGTACTTCTAATACCCACTGCCAACGCTCGATTCCAGGGATCGATGAAGGATCTCTTGATGCAGGTAGTAGGTTGGAACATACCTTGAATTCTAGAGCATGGGGTGGGGGGGGGGGGGAGTAGGTACTTTTCTAAAATTCCCCAGCACACAATTTTTGCTTCTTCACTACCGAAGAAAGCAAGAAATTAAATCATGTGTGTCCGTCAAAATAAAAAATGTCCATTTGCTTTCTACATTTGATTTTTGTCAATCAGTCAGTCTGTTTGTCTGTCGATTTGTCTGTCAGTCTGTCCATCTGTGGTCATTCTTTGTCCCAGGCAAAACTAAAGCGCAATTATGGTCCGATTGTGAAGACATTTTGAGGACTTTGAGGAATGCCCTAAATTTTTTCTAAAGAAACATTTTTTTAACAAATGTTTTTGCCCTAAATTTATTTATTCAAATTTCTTTAGACTTTAGTCTCCTATGAATTTTATTACCGTTGGCGAATGGTGGGTTTGGCGCATGCGCAAACGTGAATTTCCTGACACTCCGGTTTCACAGTTTCTAATGGACCAATTTTGGAGGGTATCGAGGCGCTTGACACCAAGACGATTACTTTTGAATTCGTCTTAATTGGATCAGCAATAGCTACTGCGCATGCTCAAACTTAACCCCGGAACTTCTCGAACAATATCGGTGAATTTCAGAAATTTCGTGGGTTAGACCCTAGACGATCCTCCATTAATTTCATCGTCGCCGGACCACTGGTAGCTTGAGCACATGTCCAAACTTGAATTTCCCCTTGAATCCTACGATTTCTCATAATTCCTCATGGACCGATTTCGCTGAAATTCAGAGGTTAGTTGTAGGCTGACTAAAAGACATTTACCTACGAATCTCGACGTGATTGGGACAGTAATACTCCGGAACTATTGTACCAATTTCGCTGAAATTTTCACTAACTGGTTCTATTCGTGGATGTTACAAAAGTGAGGAAGCTATACTGCCTATTCAGCTTGGCAGACTTTTTTGTAAGATTTTTGATAAATCAATAACCTAATTATTTCTTGAAAAATGGGATGTTTACATTAAAGGGACCAACCTGTCTTCAGTCATATCCTGTATTCGAACAGTTCGTGACGAACTCGAACCGAGGAGTACAAAAACTCGAACTTGAACCCGAATTTTCATAGTTCCAGTCGAGGGTTTGAATGCACCGAATATGCATGCATTTAGATGTGGATCAAACATAATTAAACACATAAACACATACATAAACTGTAGTAATCATCGATCACATCGAGGGTTGCATAGCAGAAGTGACCAAATCAATTTTGCCGAAATTGAGTTTTTCATGCTTCATATAAGTGTTGATCCTGCTCTACACGCTAGTATTCTTAACTCCACGAAAAAGTAACTTCAAAGGGATCAAATGTCCCTTAAAGTACCAGAAAGAGTAGTTTTTCATACATTTAGCATTTTCCTGGCAGAAATGACCAAGTCCTTCCTAAGTAGCACTAACTTGGTCATTTCTGCCAGTAATTATCAAACCAGACTACAACCGTGTACTTCAGGCGCTTAGCGCACTTGGTCACTTCTGCCAGCCAACTCGGAAATGAGATGTTCAAAACCTTTGAAACGCTCTGCTGAAAAACTTGTTTCCGTCACTTGGTTACATCTGCCATGCAACCCTCGATATAATGGAACGAATAAACATCTGATGAAACAAAACATATACCCTGCTTGTCCACTATAATGGGAGGTAGTAAATGCATGAAGAGGCCACCTTCGACTAACCAATTCACTATTCAAAGTGGCCGCTACTTAGAGGGAGAAAATGAATTACATTATTCAGAATCCTGCAAGGATCACAAAATCTGTTCACTATCAAGAAAGGTTTCACTGCAATGAATCGTAATGAAATACGAGCTTAGTAATAGATTATGCTTGAAATATAATACTCTACTAGGAAAGGAACATGAACATCGCTCATTATATCGAAAGGTATTTTTAGTGTTTGGAGTGGAAATTCCAGGATGGATTTGTACTTGAACTTGAGAGGCATTTTCAAGCACTGAATAAAAATAACGAGTCTCCAATGAGCTCACAAGCTCAAATTGTGCTCTCATTTATGATCCCCACCAACCGTTCACAGTTATCATAATGTGCTGCTCATCGCCAAACTATCTAAAATATAAAGAAAATGGAGTTGTGCACGAAAAAGGTTCTAATACTCACATTCGTCAAACGAGGATCACTTCGTAATGCCGTCCAACGTCAATAGATAATTGCAGAAATGAAACACAGCGGTCGGTTCCCGGACAAAATAAATCAGTCGTTAGCCTGGCTCTTGAGGGCTTAAGCCTAGGCAGAGCAGGCCGAGTGTCTATATGGTGGTTTTGGGTCCGAGTGTGATTAGTGGCCGTTCCTGACATTGATTCTAACTCACACTACCGATCACCATATATTAATGGCAGTTAGTGAAACGCATAAATTAGTCAACCTAACCTTCCCGAACCCCCCCTCGCCTCTCCACTCCTCCGTCAGAGATCACCACTGTACCGTTTCACTCGCCGAACACGGGGTGGTCTCTCTGGAGAGGGAATGGCGCGACAAAGCGCAGATCCCCATGGGGGGGGTGATTAGATCTGCATTGATTCGTAATATTAATCATACTACCCACTATATTAACTTACCCACTCGACCAACAACTGATTAGCTACAAAGACCATTCAAATAGGTATAAAACGTGGGATTTCCCTGTCAAAGTTAGAGTTTCTTTCACAAATTCTGTTTTGGTTCATTGTGTTCAATGATGAAAGAATTTTTAAAAATGCCCGAGCTCGAAAACTTCAAATAGAAGGTTTATTTTTGCCATCAATTCTAAATAGTTTTCAATTTTTAGAATCGAATGCAACCTCGTGGATCACGGTAGGACCAACCGTTCGCTCCTAACAAGGGTTGGAGGAAAAAAGAGCAGAAACACGAGTGTGAATCACAAATCTTCCGGAGTAGGTAGGCCGAATCCCCATTCAAAGAACAGCTGATGATCAAAAATGGATTTTTTTCGTTTTCACCTAATCGAGTTTCTTGTTCAATTTTATGAGCTTCGTCAGTTAATGAATTTTGTTATGAAGGACCTACAATTCTCGGATAATAATAATCACAGGTAAGTAGGTACCTACTCATTGCCTAAATATTTGCCTATTCAGAAATATCAGATTTCCTTACCAGTGAGTTTTACTCTCGAGGGAAAGGGTAACTTGTAATGTTCTTGGCGTTCTTTTTTTCTATTGAGCGACACCCGGGGATATCCCCCTATTCAGTTCAATAGATATAGAAGAGTAGAATTTACTTTTAGTTTCCTTATAATTTATTTCTTTGCCAAGTAGTAGAGGACGGCCCAGTGATATACACCTACTCACTATATGTATACTTGGTTCGGAAATAGCATTTACTGTCTACAGATTTAGTTATGTTCTTTGCCAAATAATATAGGACGGCCCAGTGATATACGCATAGTCACTATGTATATTTGTTTCGGAAGCAGAATTTACTTGTTAAAAAATAAAATGAATTTATCTTAGCGTATTTTCCGAGAGATAGGCATAGCAAAGGAATAGCAACACAGATGTTATAGCTATTTCCAGGTTGAGGACTGCGCGATGGAATGATCCATGTGCCTAGGGTCAGTCCCTTATATACTCCTTCCACCTCACCCCCTCGTCTAGAATTGAGGTCGGGAAGGTTGCTGACTCGCGGCTTCTGGGTTTTCCCCAAGGTTACGAACTGTCCCCTGAGTTTATTTGAGACGAGCATTATGATCATTATGAAATTTTGTAACATGTAATATCATTTGCACGTTCTTTCTAATTCGCTTTCCTGTGTCTTCTCTTCATAACACTCAGGTACCATTAGATTCTCAGGGAAGTTGCTTCCTAGCTGGACCCATCGAACAAGGTCCCTACCTATCTAACAATCGAACTCAATCAGTCTATCCAAAAAGGATCATGACTTATGATGGACATGACTGTCCAATGCTGTAAATACTTCTTATTGTTTTAATGAAATATATCATGTTATTCTTTTTCATCTTCGCTATCATTGGAGGCAAGACTTCTTCCACCTCAGCAGAGTCACCCCAATCGCATCTCATAACTCCATACGATCATTCGCACACGGGACATCGTTACCGTCACCATCAGATGAATCTACAAGTACAACAAGCCACATCACCTCGTCTCCACCTCCACTAGCGCCATCTCCATGGCATTCTGTTATACTACCGAAGCAGACGGGCAACTCTTCATCCTCGATCCGCGGTATTACCCATTCCGACGTTCTCCGCTATTAAATCCTTCCCTGGCATCGCGTTTCTTCATCCTCAAAGCGCAGCGTGCTGCGGATCTCCATGAAAACAAAACATTTGCACAACACTTCCCCCGTTAGGCTTTGTCCTTTGGCAGCCGCCCCTGACGGAAGCATTATTCATTTCTTTCAGTGCGTTTTTTTTCTCGGTCTCGCAATTTATTACAGTCAAGAGCCCACTTTGGTTTTCCTTCCACTGATTTTTGTAGAATTTCGGGCTTCACGCTCCCCTCCCTTCACGCATCTGTTCACTTTATTGAAACAGCGAATAATTGTGGCTGTACTCGGCCCTCTCGGTTTTCTAGACTTCTTTTCTGAAACTAAAGCTTTTTCGGAGCTAGTGAAATATAGTTTACAGTCTCTCGGCTCCCATGGCAGACAACCAGCGTTGATGGATGTTCAGCTAGATCGATTTTTCAACATTTTCTGAACAACGCCAAAACCATTGATAGCGAAAAATAACTCACACGATTAATTAGAAAATCATGGATTCTTCCAACTTATTTATTTAATTCCCTCTATTTATGCAAAAACCATAAAGAGAAGAATCGCTTAACAGTGGGCTGGAGTAGATACCGAAAAATTGGAGGTTCTGGAATTTGAACAGAACACTCTAAAATGGACTTCCATAGAAGAACTTTTAGAATATTCGCCCATCTAAAATTTTGGTCATATCGCGAGAAGAAAATCCAAGTGGATTCTTTACCATAATTTAATTTCCTTTGAAAATTCACTAAAGAGTGGGAGGGAGGGGATCATGGCAATCACCCATCAGGGATTCCGAGGGTCTGAATCACAGAGTAAGTAACAGGAACAACTGGAGTTAGACTCGTATGACAACTTTCAAACTTCAGGATTCGATTTAGAACTAGGTATTCCCTGAAGACAATATTCAAAATTTAACTGACCTAAAAATTTGTGGGCTCATTGCGATTCTTAACTTAATATTTCAAAAATTTCTGAAAGCCCTCTTGTCATTCAAGGGCCCCACGGTAGCAGATTACTCGTAATATATTTCTCGCCTTTGCCACGGGGTCAGGCCTGTGTATAATCTCTTGAAGAATGCAGTAGACGATGGGATGATCACAATCATCAGTTGAACACAATCATCGACGAGTCACAAGTCGACCGGAGTGGCTATATTGTAGCGCAGCTGTAATATATTTTGAGAGGCCGCGAGGGAGAAGAGGAAGGTGCCAGCTGATTGATTGGGCCCCTTGAATTATTACTGAGAACGGGCCAGCGATGGTTAAATGTCACACAGACCGCACACATTAGTTTGTCCACCCCCGACTGCATCAGGTTAATCTCCCTTGCGCTCTGATCTCTATCACCCTCCACCCCACAATTCATCTTTATCTACGCTACTGACCCCCTTTCCTAAAAATTCTTAAACTGAAGTGAGTCTCACTGTAGCACTCAACTATACCTAATCAATAAGATACATACTACCTACTCCCCTACTCCTGGGGGGGGGGGGTACTCTCCTAGGGTTGGGTTCAATATTTAATCAGGGGTGCCTGTGGTTTGTTTTCTCAGATTTTTTAACTCATAGAAATTTTGGCTTGGAATTTGTTGGCAACTTGGTGACTCGTGGGTATTATGACTACCTTGGGTACCAGATACACACTCAGTAGTTTTTATCAATAGGATATAATATGTACAAGTAACCTATTTACCTGACAATTGCCATGCAATGAGGAATTATCATCATTTTTTTCAAAATTTTTTCTGAAAGATAATGACTCAAAAGAAACAATAATGAAGTTGTAAGGCAGCAATAGTGTATCTTCAATTTTAGAAAATTTATTGAAATATTTAATGTTAATTAATATTAGGTAATTATTAATGAATTATTTAAATTATTCCTATTTTTACTGCTCTCAGTGCGATTTCAGCTCATTGTTTTTCGGTTCAGCTCTTTTAGTGAGACGTTGGAAAGGGTTCCTCAAGGGCCCTCAAATTGGCGCCTGTTATTCAAATAGCTGAGATTTTATTCCAAGTTTTCTCTACACCCGAACGATGAACTATTATTTTCTTTGTATTGGCAATGTTATTTTATTCCAAACAACAATACAAAGGCAGAAAAATATGATTTTTCCCCATTGAAGATAGAATGATTGATTATCACAGCAATTCATGTAATTGGGGCTGATTTTGTGACGACTTGGTGACACGTTAGGTACCAGATACCCACAGATCACAGCCAACTTGCATGTAATTGGAGCTGTAATAGGATTTATTACATTGTTTGGAGGGGTGCACAGCAGTAACTACCAGCGATCCCACTCAACGACACACTACTGAAAATACACAGGTGCAACTGGGTGAATGAGGGTGCAGGGCTGCCAACACAACATTACGAAATATTTCTCTGGGTAGGTACCTGATACCAACGTTTTGCACTATGGGTTAAAGGTGACCGCTCGACCGGGTTTTACTGAAAAATGTGGTTTTGAAAATGGACATCACTAAAAAAAAAAGTTGCTTCCCAGTGAGGCAAAACATTCCCGATAATTTTGTTTCTTACAGGAAATGTAACGACAAATAGTAATAGTAATACCTCCATTTCGGGGTCTAGTCTGAACTGCTTCCTTCATATGGTTTTTGAGGAAGAATGCCAATGAAACTGGGGAAGTTATTATTGATAGTTATATTTATTGTGTGAGACAGTCGTTACCTACTAAAATCAATACAGCTTGGGAGGATTCAATATGTCCAACTTCACAATTTAAAGTTAAAACATCTGCCAAGATGAGTGGGCAGTATAGCTTCCCCAGTTTTGTATGATTGACGCATAGAATTGGTTCGTAAAAATGTTTCCGAAATTAGTAGACTAGTTTCAGAGTTATAATATAACTATATTATGTCTATATGACACAAATATTTATAAAGTTTGAGCACACTGAGAAGCTATTACTGAGCCTAAGGTGACGAAATTCATTGGCAATCGTCTTGGGGTCAGCCCCATACTACCCTCTGAATTTGAGGAAAATATGTCTTTTAGGAACTGAAAACCCGTTCTACCAGGAAATTCAAATTACCTAGTCATAATTTCTTATAGTTCTGCCACAAGGAATTGACCACAGACAGACAACTATACAGAAAGCTTTGAAACGCGAAAAGCAAGTGGAAATTCTGATTTTGGAGTACAAATTGTTTTCTCGGAAGTGAGGAAGTAAAAAGAGCTGAAAACAGTGATATTCGAGTTCATGATTGTAGGCTACGTTGTACCATGATTGTATCATGTTGGGCTACATTGTAGCCTCTGAAGTAGCCTGTCCACACTATGCCGTCCTCATTCCTCCTTCAGCTGAATCCCACGTCGTTCAAGCACTCCTTGATGAGGTTGACCATCAATGAGTAAATCTTCCATGAATTCGCTGGCCCTGTACTTTTTCCTGCCCTGAAGGATACTGGGGCGAATGCAAAATCTCCGAGGACGATAGGAACGACGGTTACCTGCAGCCACTCCAATAATGATGGCAACACAAGCTGCTAAAACAGCATCATCTTCACTCACCATACTGATGTGAACAGGATCGGTCCAGGGTGGTTCGGCACGGATCGGTACATCCACACTACTATACAAATGTGGACGTGATGCCGACCCGAATGAGCCGAACCGAACCTGTTTTGGCATAATGTGGACGCAAATTTATGTAGGTCGGAAGCTAATCATGATCACTGCCAGTTGGAAGTAATTATAACTGTGAATTAAATTAAAAAAGGTAAAGGTAAATTTAAAGAAAATGTAAAGGTAAATTAAAAAAACACCGAATTTACTATCCAGCGCATATTTTTGGATAATATGGGTATAGGTAAATACAGTTTTTGTCATATCCATTATTCTTTGCTTTTATTCCGTGGGGCAGCGAAAATATGTCAATTAACTCATTCAACCACCGCCATTATGGTAACGGCGCGATGTTCAGCTCGCATTCCAGTACATATTCCTCCAAAATTTCCCACATTTTTCTCGATAGGTAATCGAAGTGGAACAAATCCGAGAAACATCTCACATCTCTGATGAGCTTGTAGAACGCTCGTTTTAACACAGTTATGAACCTAACCTGAAACATCAATGAAAAATAGACATATTCTATCGCCAAAAAAAAAAAAAAAAAAAAAAACATTACTTATCCCTCATTAGTTCCGCACGAAACTAGGCGGCTTAGGTAGCTTCTGTTCAGCTGAAGGGAAACTGAAATGGGCAGAATGTACTTTACAATGTCGTCCTAAACGTAATTGACTTACTTTGAACCTAAGGTCTTATAGGAAATTCCACGCTGATCACGAAAATACCGTATATCAAGGGTCCCTGCACGGAGGTTAGCCAGTTATTTCAGCAGAAAGACCATTTTTCGATGTTTGTTAGGTGTTTTTGCATTATGAACACCTGGACTTCACTCCAATAAATTTAAAACCCATCGGAACGAACGCAGAAAATGAATTCTCCTTGGAATCAGATCAACCGCAACTCTCTAAGTGTGTCTTTCGATTTTTAAATGAATTTCAAAGTTTATAGAATTCCAGGAGTCAAAAACGTTTGCGCATGCGCACACGATAGTTGTAGTCCGATGGCTATGAAATCAATAAGGGACTGTCTACCCAACCACCGAACACACCACCTCCACACCACCACCACACACACCACCACACACCACCTCTGAACATTTCACCGAAATGTGTAGAGTAGTTGAGGAGTTCTGGCTATGAAACAAATTTCAAAATTGCGCATGCGCGGTAGGCATTACTGATACAGTCGCGTCGAAATTTGAAGCTAACTGTCAGCCCTTAACTACACACCGAATTTGAGCGAAATAAGTAAATTAGGAACTGAGAAATCGTATTTTCTGGAAATTCACGTTTGCGGATGGCGATGAAATTGATAGGGGGCCGTCACCGGGCTAACCCGCACAATCCATGAAAAATGTCATCGAAATTGGATCATAACTTCATATAGTTTTGCCTGGGACAAGAGATTGACCACATACAGTTAGACACGGAACCAGAATTGTTCAGAAAGCTTTGAAACGTGAAAAGCAAGTGAAAATTTTGATTTGGGAAGCCAACAATTTTTTTATTTATTGCACGAATACGCATAGCTTCCTACGTTCGGTAGTGAGGAAGCGAAAAACCTGCGATCGCTGTAGTTACTATACTGGCACGTAGTCTGGTGTTACTGAAAATAACCCGTCTTATTCCATGACGCCAACTTTGGTATTTTTAAATGTATTTTCTGACGGTTTTAGAGTGGTTTCGAATATTAAACACCAATAAAACTAAAACAGTTTTTAATGATGATGGGAATTGAATTCTTTGTCAAATGAGACCAACAGCAGCTTTTCAGGATTTTTCTTAAAACATTTTAAAGGAGTTTAAAGTTTAGTGATTCCACTATCCATTATTTCCCAGGTTCGACGAATCAACAGTTCGCCGATGAACCTCTGTTATCGCTAACCAAACTAGTCAAACCATTCAGGCCCACAGGGTTTACCTGCCCTCTGGCGGCCACCACCCCTGTGCAGAGCTCGTCAAGCTCTTTCCGGTGGTACAAAAACTCAGAAGTGCATTTTCGGAAATGTACCAGTGTTCTCCCTAGCGTGCGAGTTATGCTGAAAGTACCATCTAAACCATTTCGCTTTTTCATCTTTCTCAGTGGAGAATGAAGTTTTTCATAAAATGGGCCACGTCCAACCTATGATTTTCTCTATTTTTTTTTTTTTTTTTGCGGAAAAACTATTACAGCCAATCCAGGGAGGTATATCCATGATCTACGTGGAATGTTCCAATTTAAGAGATCACAGTTAGTCTGTTATGTTTGGCACCACCGCCCTGTATGAGTATCTACCTAATTTCTTCTGTAGGTGTGTTAAATTCTACATGACTACAGTTTCGAGTAATATTTAGTGAATTAGTACATTAGTATATTTATGACCCGTGGTAAACATGCTTGTAGGGGTCGGGGCTGAAGAAATAAGGTGTGGCCTCTTCAGTTTGGTTGTCCGGCTAGTTTTACCGTATATTTGGCCTCATCAGGGACTTTAACCCTCAGTGTG
>JAEMON010000001.1:74895179-74905283 GCA_030264115.1 Lygus lineolaris
CAATAGCTTCATTTTCTTCGAAAATTCGCTAAAAATGTAACAAAAAGCTCGGCTAAAATTTAAAAGTCCCATTCATGCAGCATGAGTTGATGAGCGAATTTTCGAAGAATAATTTCACCCGATTGGGTGGGTGATTCTTATAGGAAATTTCACGCTGATTCCGAACATACCATATGTTCCCATGTTCAAGATAATAATTTGCACCAAAAACCTCAAAAACACGTTTTTTTATCGAGTTTTGAAACTAAATTTTCAAAATTTGACCCCTTGGAGTACTCCAAAAATTCTGGCCAACGATCCTTTCTTTTGATATTATTGACATTCTAAAATTTTTTCGGATTTTCTATCTCGATTCCTCGGTCAGATATTGTCTGCTGATATTTGCTATACACAAATTTTGAAGCCATTGCAATATCTTCATTTTCTTCGAAAATTCGCTAAAAACATGGAACACGCTTCTTCTTCTAGTGTGCTTCCTATTCATGTTGTGAAGGCCCAAACCCACAACCTGCACCCTAATGAAAACTCGAACCAACTTTGTTTACCTACGCACGAGTAGTCCTCTGAAGGATGTGGAAGGACGAGGAAATTGGCAGGATGGATGATGGAAATGGATGTTGGTGGTGTTGGGGAATGGATGGATGGATGGTTGTTGGTTGTTGGATGTTGTATGATGTGAAATAAATTCAGAGCTTTCCATTACGAGTGGTGAACGATTTTTATGGGATGAAAATCAGGAAGTTATGTTTCCCTATCAACGATTGTTTGTACGTGAAAATCATCAGAAATAGCAGAAATAGCACCTTTGTTATCGTAACCGCCTAATACGAATTGAGAACCACGCTCTACTTTTGGGTCACATTTTCATTCCTCGATACCGTCCCCGAAAAACATGACACTTTTTGCCAGTTAGGTAAAGGCTAAAGCATGTTACAAGCTAAAAGTCACAAAAATGCGAATCAAAGTTTTCTAATTTCTGAACTATTCAATCCATGAAGCTACAATAGTGTGGTGAACATCACGCTCGATTTGACATCTATTCAAGAGGAGTGCCTATGCACTCTGATGAGCAAATGTTCAACTTCGAACTACTACCACGTTCTCGATCTGGTGAATCTACACTAATTTGTCAAGTGTTTTCTGGCTGGATGGCGGTACGCAGGGTGGTCTGGAGGGATCACGCTCGATTTGACATCTATTCAACCACACAGGCCAATCAACCATGTTCAACCTGACTGATAGACAGTAGAAATTCTCCTCTACAATTTGGTATAGGACGCTAAGTGCTACGATAATTAGGTGGGAAGCTATTGCATTGGGTGGTTGGCGTTATGTGCGCCAACTTCAAAATGCTAGGAGCGTAAAGGGAGTCATGTGCACGTAACCCTATTGGCACAAATATTGGATCAAAGTATTGGGTAAAAGGGGATGAGTACATGGACTTTTTATGAGGATGCCCATTTTATTACACAGATTGCTAGGGAACAAGGACTCATGTGTCGAGAACCCCGTCGCCAAGCAAGGTAGCTCCCGTCACTTGCGTTTCAAAGCCTTCTGAACTATTTGGGTTCTGTGTTTGCCTGTTTCCTGTGGTAGGTAATTTCCTTGGTCCGATTTTGATGAAATTTTCAGGTATTGTGCGTGTTAGTCCCTAGACTACCCCTATTCATGAAACTATGATTTCTCAGTTCCTGATGGACCGATTTCGCTCAAATTCGTAGCGTAGTTGGTCGTTGACTCCAGGAAGATACCCTATGAATTTCATCACTATTGGATGAGTAATAGGTAGCTACTGCGCATGCGTAAACATGAAATTTGTTGAAATCGGCTCCAGAACTACTGAACTACCTGACCGATTTTGAGAATTAAGGAATTGTGCGGGTTAGTCCCTATACAATCCTCTACGAATTTCATCGCTGTGGGACTGATGGTAGCTTGTGCGCATGCGAAATCTTGAATTTCCTGAAATTAC
This sequence comes from Lygus lineolaris, assembly GCA_030264115.1. Taxonomy (NCBI): domain Eukaryota; kingdom Metazoa; phylum Arthropoda; class Insecta; order Hemiptera; family Miridae; genus Lygus; species Lygus lineolaris. Next base: position 74,897,152 of record JAEMON010000001.1, read on the forward strand.
GGTATCTCAGTTCCTAATGGAATGATTTTGCTCAAATTCGGGATGATGACACCAAGACGATTGCCAGTGAATTTCATCAGAATCAGATCAGTAACTGCTACTGCTCATGCGCAAACTTGAAAATTGTTGTCATAGGCTTAACTCCGGAACTACTAGACCAATTTCGGTGAATTTCCAGGGATAGTGCGGGTTAGCCCCTTCACGGTTCCCTTAGAATTTCATTGCCGTCGGCCCACGAGTGGCTTGTGCGAATGCGCAAACGAGAATGGGGAATGATCGTGTATGAGAAAATCGAATTTTTTCCACTCTTCTATTGTTAATAGGAATAAAATAACACTGTTAATACAAAGAAAAAAATAGTTGATCGTTCTGGTGTGGCGAAAATTCGGAATAAAATCTCAGCAGTTTGAAAAACAGGCGCCATTCCGACGGCCCTTGAGCCACCCGGTAACACGTCACACTAAAAGAACAACTGAAAGAGAATGCGCAGAGATCACACAGGGAGCAGTGAAAACATAATTTAGTTAAATAATTGATTATTATTAATTAATTAATGATTAATTCAATCAATTATCTAATTCAGTTAATTATATTCTCACTAATCTGGGGCTAAAACAGTGTTGTTTTTGTTTGGTTGACAGGCCTTCACGGATTTTGGCCAATGACAGACGACACCCGTTACAACGTAACTTTCCCGCCATGTTACAAAAATGAAAATTTTTATAAATTTTCTAAAATTACAGATACATTATTTTTGCTCTACGGCTTCAATATTGTTTCTTTTAAGCCATTACCTTACAGAAAAAAAATTAAAAAAATTGATGATAATTCCCCATTTCATGAAACTACTGTTCCCCAGTTCGTTCCTAATGGAATGATTTTGCTCAAATGGTAGACGGTTTATGTTAGTGTAAAAGGAGTTTGCATTGCACTCATTGTGTAAAAGGAGTCAAGTGCAACCTTATCTGATGAAAGTATGAATAACGGTTACCGAGGAACAGTTTCCACCGAGAAAAATTGTCTTAAATCCAAAAGTCGATTTTGGAGACTTCAGCAAACTTTGAATTTTGATTTCCCAAAAATCAGCTTTTTGCGTATAACCCCCTTTACCCTGCCGACACAGATGTATATGGCCAGAATCAGCTGAGCGGCTCCTAAAGCTAATTTCTAGGCTATTCACTATATAAAGCTGTAGTTCATTGAACCATGGATACTACATACAACAATGAGGAGTTTATAGTATCCCCCATCTGTGGTCATAGTGAACTGCCATTCAGTGAAGTGAACTACGTTGAGGAGTACTTCATTTAGCAGAGTTCAGAATGTGACTTCTGGGGCAAGTAAGAGATTTCTTGAGGTATTTATGATTATAAAAAAAAAATCAATGATTGATCCTTGCGTATATTTCTAATCTATATTTATTGCAAAATGTCTTAGTATAAAATGCTATTCTGGATTCGAAATATGGAATTCTGAATTTGGAATTCAGAAATTGGAAATCAAATCCAACGGTTTGGAAAATTCGGAATTTGACTTGGAAATCCTATCTACCTTACCATACGTATGTTCCGCGGAAGTTTTCATGAAAAACCACAAAAACGCTTTTTTAAGTGATTTTTCCAGTCCTAAGTTTTGACATGTAAAACATCACTAAAAAAGGGTGTTTTGGTAATCATTTTATTTCAATTTCCCGACTCCAGAAATTCCATTTAGTATAAAGATCATACATGGGCCCATTATTTTGGGTAGTGGAACTCAAATAAAACATTCTGTTTTATTTGGTGATGTGCTGACCTGAAGGGGCCTTCTTGAAACTATTACAAATAGGCATTCTCAAAGTAGACAAACTCGTGATAAGTAATCAAGAAGAACACCACAAGACCCTTTTAAGACCTCTTGTCCGGATGGGCTCTCCGTCGTTTAAAAGTTATGTGGGTATTGGTATTAAATGTATTTACTACTCGACTTTCGGAATGCATGCTGTATATTTCTTTGAAAAAAAAAATCAAAATTTATTCTGCATCAAAAGTGCTTGGTTGTGCCAATTTCATGTGCGGAAAAACAGTGATTATGTGCATAATTCTGGTGAGAGGACCCATGGTTTTTCCAATATACATCGTAGGTGTTCACCAAAAGCAGGTTCGTATGTCCTTGAGGACTGGCATCAATTCCTTAGCTGAGGTGAGGCACTCTCCCGAATGTTGAACAATTTTCAGCACAGCTTGGCTCAATTCCTGTATGTGATCCTGTTAAAAGAAGATCAATCGTTATTGATCGAACATATTACAATAAATTTTCACGTTTAAAAACTACCAATACCTACTCACGTTCTTCAATAATCTCACTCACCAGGACATGCCTAACAAACATTCCTAGGAAAAGGAAGCTTTTCCAGGAATTAATGCAAGAATATTATTTACCCATTATTGGATTAATTAACCCTTATTAGAATACCCTTTATTGACTGGACTAAAATGAAACAAATTGATAAATTTATCAATATCCAATTTGATTTGGGACATGTCTAATTTGATTTGAGAAATGTAAAATTGGTGTGAAAAATATCCAATTTGATTTGGAAAGTGTCCAATTTGAAATTTTGAAAAAATTAATAAATTTTTCAATGTTAAATTTTCATTTGAAAACTGTCCAATTTGATTTGAGAAATGTCCAATTCGGTGTGTAAAATGTCCAATTTGATTTGGAAAGTGTCCAATTTGGTGTGGGAAATATCCAATTTGATTTGGAAAGTGTCCAATTTGGTTTGGGAAATGTCCAATTTGATTTGGAAAGTGTCCAATTTGTTTTGAGAAATGTCCAATTTGGGTTACGAAATGTCCAATTTGGTTTGAGAAATGTCCAATTTGCGTTACGAAATGTCCAATTTGATTTGGAAAATGTCCTATTTGATTTGAGAAATGTCCAAATTGGTTTGAGAAATTTCCAATTCGGTGTGGGAAACGTCGAATTTGATTAGGAAAATGTCCAATTTGATTTGACAAACGTCCAATTTGATTTGGAAAGTGTCCATTTTTTTCGGGGGAAATGTCCTATTTGGTTTGGAAATGCTTATAGAATCGCTTCACCCCCCCCCCCCCCCCCCCCCCCCCCCCCCCCCCGAGAGTTCAAAAAGCACCAACATTTTCCAATTAGTATTTAAATACTACTTGTACCAAATATGGCGTTTAAACAATAAGTGGTCTTAGCTGATCTTTTGAAATATTGTGATGCATATCAGCCCATTAGCATAAAAAGTCCAAAATTGATCCCGTGCTCCAACCGAACCAATTTGTATAAATGACAACTCCATATGACTTACAACTAAATTTTTAGTGTCCAACTTGATTTGGGAAATGTCCAATTAGGTTTGGAAATTCGCTGCTATTGAACATTATACCCGGGCCTCTAATTATTATGGTGTGTTAACGGATGTAGGTTTGTTGATAAGAATGAGCATTTCACTTACTACAACAGAGTAGAGGACCTCCACCATACGCATTGGTATTGTAGCAAGTGAAGAAACGCACAGCTTAAAATCGCGTTTAGCCAAGCAATCTTCCACTGGTTCGACAGAGCGGTGGATCAAGGAGTTGACGTCTTCTTGGAGGTGTCCTACGGCCTGGTAGAACAAATTCTTCACTGCCCTCGGGATTCCGAGGCAATTGTGTTTCTTCAAGGCGGATTGAACAGCGTTGTAAACACACGGAACGAAGCTTGGAGGGACTTGTGGGGCTGGTGCCACGGTCGTAGTTGGTGGAGCCAAGGTAGTTGATGGTGTAGGCGGAGGTGTAGTTGGTCGAGTTGGAATATACCAACCGATAGCCTGGACCTGAAAGGAATCACAAGAACCAATATTTGCATATCGCTAATTTGATGGGTATATCACTTTACTTCGACATTATATATGAAGTTTAATGACGCCACGCAGTATAGTGTGCTGGCAAAAACTAAGCTTTTTCCTCCAAATTATTAGGAAATTTTGCGCTGATTCCGAATTTATACAGTATTTTTATTCTTAAATTAGCTAATCAACTGCGGAAACAATAAAACAACTAGAAAATACACGTTTTTGACCATTGAAACCGCCCAAATTATTTTTGTATAAGCGAAAAGTTGAAGACCTGAGACTTCTGCGTCGAATGAGACCAACGACAGGTCTCCAACACGGTACCTTATCTTAATTTTTGGTGATTTTCCAAAGTTTTCTCAATTTTTTCCGTGTTACTATGTTGTTGAGCTGGCGATGGTCTCATTCGACGCAGAAGTCTCAGGTTCTCAACTTTCCCTCTATACAAAAATTATTTTGGGCTCTTCCAATGGTCATAAACGTCAATATTCTAGGTTTTTTGATGTTTCCACAGTTAATTAGCTATTATAGTAATAAGGATATGAGGTATATTCGGAATCAGTTCAAAATTTCGTATAAATTCGTTGGAAGGCTCAATTTTCCCGGAAAGAATTCATTTGGCAAGACTGTGCTCAGTAGGAACAATCGTGAAGTGGATTCGAAACGCAGTCTTCGATTTGGAAGTTTCCTATCCTTTCGTGGACCAGGTGGGGTATTTTATCACCCCAATCACTTAATTGGCGCTGGTACCATGTCGTCGCATTGAACAAGGGTAAAACATTATTTACATCATAATTTAAAGGTATATTCACCATATTTCGAGGTTATTGACTAAAAAAATTGCGTTTAAATGTCAAAATATGTATATTTAGAACTTTGCCCCAATAAACCAATATATATTATAAACTTTGTGAACATGAACTCGAAAAATAAAATAAATTAAAAGTTTGCCCCAATGAACCAATATAAACGTTGTAAACATAAACTCGAAAAATAAACATTGAAAAACTTATCAAACACTAGAGCTCGGTAGGTAGGTAGGTAGCTAATTTTATAACTTTATAATTTAATTAAATTAATTTTAATTTAATTTAATAATTTTTGTAACTTCGACGGGTGGAGCACAACTGGATGGGAAGTTACCCTAGGCCACTCGTTCATACCCGTAGCGAACGCTTGCGCAGAACGAAAATGGTGCATTTGGGGTGGCTGTACCACCTGGTCCACGAAAGGTTATCATTCTTTTGATTACGAAGGCAGTGACAAGGATGTGTGGTAATTATGACGGTACTTAGTAACGGTGGGACCTCGAAAGTATTAACAGTAATACCTGAACTCCGAGGAGGAGAGTCGCTGCAAGAAGTACTGCAGAGTACATGATGGAGTAGTAAGCTGGTGGTCTGTTGCTCTGCTTTTCAGAGATCATCTCCTCTTATTATATATCTTCGAATTATCGGGTTTTCCAAGGTTGTGCAGATGATGAATAGCTGCAGCTGACATTTCACTCTTCAACCAAATCGATAACGACATGGCGGAGGTTGACCGTAAACAATCTCGGGAAACACGACTGACGGTGCATTCATAAATCATTAAATTTAGCTTTCTCTCGAGCGAAGGTGGATAATAGATGAACGTGAGTAACAATACCAAGAAAATAATCTGCACAAGTCTTGCTTCCTCACTATCGAAGGTAGGAAGCTATGTATTCTAAGCTATGTATATTGTATGGAAGCTATACTCAAAAAATTACATTCACGCAGCATAAGTTGATGAGCGAATTTTCAAAGAATAGTTTTAGCCGATTTGGTGGGAGATGGTATTTTACACCATAAACCTCAAAAAACACGTTTTTTTCGATTTTTGACTCTAAATTTTCAAAATTTGGCCCCTTGGAGTACTCCGAAAATTCTGGCCAACGAACTCATTCTTTCTATTGATATTATTGATATTTAAATTTTTTTTTATTTCTTATCGAGTAACACACCGTGTCTGAAACGGATTAGCATGGAGACGATTTTCAAAAATTTGCATCACTAAATTAAAACACAGATTTTGACGCGAATATGTCTTTTCGCTGGGGTCAATCCAAAATTTTGTCCCGTCAAAAGCGTTACCCAACAACCGATAATCAAAGTTGGTTGGGAGGTATTGTTGTAGGGTATTCTTGATCTTGTTGTTGTTTTTTCTAAGTTCAGGAAAATATCAGCACGACCGTGAAGTTCTTGTTCGTATCATCGAAGCTATGCCAAAGCACTCGACCTTACTCGCAGTACCGGCAACTTAGTGTGTCTCACCTCCGCCAGGTGCGGGATAGCGCTAGTGGTCATCATGCGGCAAAACCATTATACCAGTCGGAGGAGATGATTAATGGAGTCCCCAGCCATTCACTCGTACAATTATCGAATTTGAAGCACAATTTCCTCCTCCAGCAAGATCTGCCCAAGAATAATAAACCATTGTGGAAGAATTTGCAGCGTTTTTACATCGTATCAGTATGTACTATACCGAAATTTTCCCCTGACCCAGACTTTGTTGCATAGTTGTTGGTGGGTGTGAGCATAGGTACTTCTTTTGTTGAATATTATTGTCAAGTTGGTAAGGTCAACCTACCCAACCTACCTATCAAATAATCAGATGCATTATATATGTTAACGATGTTCTCCAGAAAAATACGGGTGCCTATGTAAGGATTAAAAAATACATATCCCTGGTTGTACTGCCTATTTATATTGGTTTTTACACCTACTCAGCACTATCTACCTACTATTGGTCGTATCTTATCAAAATGAAGGTTTCTAAGTAGGTAGTACAAAAATGATAATCAACGTTTCCATTTTTTTTCAATCGACATCAAATTCAACTGAAATTTGTTCCCACTATTAAGTAGATACCTACCTGGTCAGTCAGGTACCCAAAGGGGATTTTCTGTGTGCCACTTAAAAATAAAATACCTAGGTGAATTTTTACATTTTAGGTAGATAGGTGCTTAGAAACCCCAATTCTAATAAGGAAACCGTCCACAAACGAAATGAAGCAGGAACGAAATAATGTTTAATGTAATAAATTGTTAACTCAAGACACTCGACTATACAAACCAAACAGCAGCGCACAGGGAATTCCATGAAGAACCACGAACCTTTCAAATATTTAAACATCTAAAACATAATTTCAGGAACGTGAAATTTCATGTTTACACACTCTGGAAAACAACTACGCTGTGGACAGTTTTCGAGTTCGGATTGAAATAGTTTTCAAGAACTTGGTTCTGAAAGTAGGCACTTAACTGTTTTGGACTGGGTAGGTTGGATGGTAGATTAGGTAGGTTGGTAGATTCCAAGAAGAGGAGTTTCCCCTCTTCCACTACACTCTTAATCTGCTACACAGCCAATGAACATCAAAATGTCTATGAAATAAAGTTACCAACCTATTTTTTTTTTGTTAGCAATAATAGTTGAATATGATATTATTATAAGAACTGCAAGTTCTTATTGATGAAAGCACGCACTACCTACTTCAGTTTGTAAACGTTTACTTCAATTACGAGGAGAAATTAATTCAAAGTACGTTCAACAACACATCAACTATGCAGTATTGCAAGGCGTGCGATCCCATGGCAACAGAGATGCAACCAGGAATTTTACCGTTGGCGATGTTGTGGTGGGGGGCTCTCCCGGGACCTGACTTCCGTAGCCTCTAACCCGGACCATGTGAAAACTTTGGGGGTCTCGATTGATCCAAAGCTGAATTGGAGGTGCCACTGTGAAAGTTTAGCTAAATCTCTAAATAGCTACATATTTTTATTACGTAGGCTGTGTGACAAGTTATCTAGGACTGCGGTACTCACTGCGTATCTGTTTTCCTCAGTCGAGCCAGTTATGCTATAATTTGTTGGGGTCCTTCTGCTTAGGCTGAGTTGATATTTAGTTGCCAGCGGCTAGCACTGAGAGCCATTGCTGGGATCAGTTATCAAGAAAGCTGCAAACCTTTGTTTATTGAATGGAACCTTCTTACAATCCCAGCTATTTATATTTTAGAATGTTTGGTATACGTCCACTCGCATCGGAACCTCTTTGTTACCCCTTCACACCACTATGCCACTCGCTCTGCAAATGATTTCGTCGTTCCTCAACATCGACTGAAAGTATCTCGAAATAGTGTGAAGTATTGGGGCATTAAATTCTTCAATGCAGTCCCCGAAAATATAAAAGACTCGACCACCAAAGCTTTCAAGACCCGAGTTCGTCATATTTACTGCGTTCAGCACCGTACAGTTTCCAGGATTTTA
>JAEMON010000001.1:74929830-74944321 GCA_030264115.1 Lygus lineolaris
CAGCACTCAGTGCTGCGGCGCGCCCACCGGAAGGTTAATGGAGAAATTAGCGCTCACGAGAAAATTTGAATGCGCAAAAACGTGCGCAATTACACTCCACATATGCCCTATAAGCAAGAAATTGCAGTTGTTGGGTGTAGTGAACTATCAAGTGTGATACATGATGTTAATTTGGTACTTCACGCTGAATAACGTGGTGATGTCGATTTTTCGATTCAAGCCTTAAAATTTCACATTTTCATCAAAAATACCAACAAAAATTCTGGATTGTGAAATGTTTTTGGCAAATCGAAAAATAATATCACCACGTTATTCAACATGAAAAAACACATAAAAATAATGTATCATACTTGCTAGTTCACCACACCCAAAAAACTCGATTTCTTGCTTTTAGAGCACATTTGGAGCGTAATTGCGCACGTTTCTGCGCTCCTAAATTTTCGATTGAGGGATCAAACTTTCATGAAATTTTGTGTATAATCCAAATCTGGAATTAACAAAGGGGGTTCTGATTCGAAAAAACTAAATTGGTTAGCGTTGCGCGCATTTATGCGCGCGCGAGGCGAACGAAAATGCGATGGTTGAATTCCTTGTGAAAAATCAAGGGGAGTTACCCTTTGAGGTTTCTTCTATCCCTTGAAACAACTGAAATAGAAAGGGTGGACCACCTATTAGCGAACACTCTGTATACTTGGAAACTTTTGTGTTGTGTTTCATGGTGTTTATAAATAGCATTATTTCTACGAGCCCCTCAAACACATTTCCTGTTGACAGAACGTCGTAGATACAGGCATAAACGTTGTGTCGTTGACATGAAACCAACATTAGCGCTGTAGCGTCTAAAGCCCTTTATTATCGAGTATTGATGACCTCATATCCTTGATAACGTCTCTGAGGTAACTGCTCCTTCTGCAATCAAATTCCCGCAATAAAAGGTCGAGCATAAAATCAATACGCTTTACAGCCTCTTCTCAGTTTTAGGGCTCCTAATTTAAATAGGGTTTCCCTCTCCAAAGCTAACTGGGAGTACAAAGAATTGACAGCTGTCTAGGACCGAGTCGTTAAATATTACGACAGTTATCCAACTCAGGAATAAAAAGGTTTTATTTCCTCCGTCGAACTCTGACTGACTCGTCGGGCGCCTCGGTGTTAAGTTAGGCATCACGTTTAGGCTGTACGTGTATACCTCAAGACAACCATTTGAGGAAATTCGTGAAATGTTTTACCGACTCGTATAAATCCAAATTGCAAGTCATCGCGTTTTGATGTCATGGTTGTTCACAATAATATGATTGGGAATAAACAATATCCTAGTGAAGTAAGGTTATTATTCTATTCTCGCTAACCAGGAGCCCAAACAGTGATAGGATATGTGCTTCGTATTGTTCGGTTGGAAATGAAATATAATAAATATTGGTTATGAAATAAATATTTCATAATTTTTCTAGAATTACAGATACACTACTCTTGCCTTACGACTTCATTATTGTTTCTTCTGAGTAATAACAACGATTTTTCAGAAGTTGAGATGTGGAGATGACATCACAAACAACTCGAGCGAAATATCGACTCAATTGGCTTGAGCGGTAGTTCACTACTAAAGGGCAAAATCCTCATTTTATGCTTTGCTCACCGGCACATACGGAAATATAACCGTTATACTAGTTGATGTAATTTTGTACAGCCTCCAAAAACGAGTGGATATTATGTGAATTAAATGGATAAAACCTTACATGCAAGGGTGAGATTGAATATCATGAAACGCCTAGTTCTTAGCATTTGGCTCACGTGCAGTAGCGTGAGGAACACTGTTCGTTAACGCCTGAGGGTTAATTTCAGATAAAACGTTCTTACATCTCGAACGTCATATTTTATTCAGAGCAGTGCAGTGGCCAGCATCTATTTTTAAAACTCGTGCGGCTCAATATAGCAGCAATTTTTCATCGAAGAAACTGAACGCGCAACGGTGATCATGAAACAGCGTATTATTTATAGAGTTTCTGTCCATTAAAATTTGAATTCAGCCTTGGCATTAAAATTTATAAATACGAGAGGTCGGGTGACTGGAATCGTAATCTTGCTCCAGTGGAAACACATCAGGTGTATTATAACAATAGCAGGTCAGTCGACCTGTACCGTCCGTCAAAATTGCGTGCATGAGCCGTGCACACCAGCGGCCTATTTAAATTTATTATATGTTTGAAATGAATGCCTGCAGAACAAGGTTACTGATAGATCCATAGTGAGGCGCAACATTTGGGGTTATCAATGTGTTAGGTTCACTACTCGGAAAATTCTATGTGAATCTCAAGAGATAGGCTAACTCTTTATATTAGGAAAATAAGCAAAATTAACACTATACAGAAAATATATCAACTTTTCAGGTGGACAATTTGAAAACGACAGTGTATTTTTCCAAAAGTGTCAACATCTGAAAATAAACTTATCAAAAAAGAATTTAAAATCATGTAACCAGGACTTGAAAATGTGGTTTTTGTAAAACATGTTCTCTGAAGCGAACATAACTCCCCCACGCTGACGGCTGTCAGTGATCCTCTGTCAATTTAAGTGAGCAGAGCTTCCTCGTCATTCTTCTCCAGGTTCCTCTGTTTTCGACTCGGACGTCCACCACCCTGGTATTCTGGTCACGTCCAGGATATATAGCGGTCACTACTCCTTTTGGACATTCTCCCCGCTGGTTCTTGGTGCCCACAATAACCATTACCTACTGTTCCAACTTGGATGTTGTCTTGTGTGGACTGTTCCCACTTCGTTCGAGGGACCAGTGTGGGAAAATACTCTCGAATCCACCGTCGCCAAAGCTGATCTGCCAGTTGTTGCGCCGCTCTCCATGCCTGTTTTAGGCGCACGTTGCCAGGAATCAACGGAACCATAGGCTTCAATGTTGTTGTTCCAATCAGAAAATGATTTGGCGTCAAGGGTTCAGCGTCCGCCTTATCCAATGGAACTTCAGTAAGCGGTGTGCTGTTCAATAGTCCCTCCACCTCAGCAAAAACAATGATCAGAACCTCGTCTCGAGGCGTCTGATTGTGTAGGATCGCCTCCATGGCCGATTTTACACTCCTTACCAATCTCTCCCAGCACCCACCCATATGTGGTGCTGACGGTGGTATAAAATGCCACTCCATCGCCTCAATAGCCAAGGATGCTTCCATGGTGTTCTGATCCCATTCTGCCAAACATCGTTGTATCTCTCTATCTTCTCCTCGAAAATTCGTCCGATTGTCCAAAAAAATCTTCTTTGGTTGTCCTCTTCTTGCCGTGAAGCGTCTTATGACCATTAGTGCAATTCCTGTTGAGAGGTCATTATGCCATCTCCAGGTGAACTGCTCGTATAGATAAGCATGTGAAGAGAGCTCCATACCTCTTCTTCTTTCTTCTGCCTACCACTGTGAAAATAGGACCAAAGTAGTCCAGTCCTACGTTTGTAAAAGGCGGTACATGATGTTCTAGCCTAGCAGCTGGCAATTCTCCCATCGCCACTTCGACGGTTTTAGTCAGAGCCCTTCTGATCTGGCATGTGACACACGCATCCCATACACGTTGAATAGGTCTCTTGCCTTGCAGGATCCAATAACGCTGATGAAGTGCCGTGATAACCGTCTGTTGTCCTGTGTGTGCTGCTCGCTCATGATAGTGCCTGATAAGAAGCAAGGTGAAACGATGGCACGGGTCCAGGATTATAGGTGTCTTCGTGAAATGATCCAACTCTGTGGCTTGCCCAATTCTTCCCTGTACACAGATCAGTTTCCACTTGTCCTCCAAATAAGGTGTTAGTTTGACCAAACTGCTCTTCTTGTCAGTCACAGCTCCCTGTTGTTGCAGCTGTCTGATCTCAGGCTGAAACGTGTCTTCTTGCACTTTCAGGCACCACAAAATCTCCGCCTCCTCCAATTCTTCAGGAAGCAACTTCCCCTTCCGTTTTGGGTGCTTCGCATTCCACCGTAGTCAGATGGTCCAAGCGGTGGCTCGAATCAAACTTAACCATTTTGAGAATCGGTGAATATCTGGTAGCTCACTTGTTGCTTTGCACAGCTCAATCACTCCAACAAAGTGCTTGGCTCCTACCAATTCCAGTTGGTCCTGCGTTAGAACTACCGTCTTCTCTTTTGGCCACTCCTTCTCCTCTTGATATAGGAATTGCGGTCCCCTGAACCACATTCCCTCTGCGTGTATGGCTGCATCCACATTCTCACGTGTTGCCATGTCAGCTGGGTTTTGTGCTGTGGATCCACTGCTCTGGTTTGGACCCTTCAAAAATGTCTGCAATACGATTCGCTACAAACGGCTTGTACTTTTGCCCTGTCGCTCTGATCCAATGCAAAACGACCTGTGAGTCTGACCAGAAATGAACTTGGTTCAATTTGTCATCAAGTTCCGTTGACACAAAAGCTGCCAGTCGTACAGCCAAAAGTGCTCCTTGTAGTTCCAATCTGGGTACTGTGGTAGGTGCAGCTACTCTCACTCTTGCTGCTACAAACGTCACTTCCACTCCCAATGTTGCCTCCGCTCGCAAAAATATGAAATTGCACAGTAAGCTCGTTGGCTTGCATCGCAAAATATGTGCAGGTCGACTTTGGCATCCACCAGCGGAATTCTTGTGAGCATTTGTGGGATCCTCAATTCAGTTTCTGCCTTCAACCGCTTCAACCACTTGCTCCACCTCACTTGATGTTCTCCTTCAATTCTATCATCCCAAGGAACTTCTTTCCTCCAGATGTCTTGAAATAAAATCCGTCCAGGCAACATCACATGTGCAACCATTCCTAACGGACCAAAAAAGTAAATGATTAAACTCAGGACCTCCCTCTTTGAAGGCCCTTTCTCCTCCTGACTCTGGAGAGCCGCGTCAACCCTCTGCTTCCAGTGAAGAAATTCAAGATGATCATCATCATGATTCCACGGCCTCCCCAGGATCTTGCAAGTTCCTGCTCCTGACATCTCACGCAGCTCTGGAGGAATAGTCCCACGCATTTGTGCCGAATTCGTTACCCAATTATAAAGTAAGTGTGGGGTAACGGGCCCAATAGTTGGACACTTAAGGTGGCTTTTCCACTGAAATTCTCGCCATAAAATCAGCTGTTGATCAAATCTGTCAAACTTTTCTTTCTTAGCTTCTCAGAGTCTGTGAGAATATGATGGTATAAATGTTTTTTAGATTGGATAAGCATGGAATTTGCAAATAATTATCAAAGTCAAAACTTACCTCGGCCCAGTAGTTGGACAGTTGTTCCTAATCTTGGACAGTGGTGGCCCAGTAGTTGGACAACACTTTCCTTCAGATCTTAAATTCACAAATTGTTTAATTCAAGCTTCCAGAATTGTTGAGATCTTATAGAAATTGGTCATTGTTTTTACCCAAAGGGTGAGTTTTGGTTAAGGTAATCATGAAAACATTCTCGATTTCAAAGCGTTTTCTTTTCAGTTTTTTATTGGTTCGAAATTGCACACTAAATGAGTTGCTGACTTTTACTGACATTTATGTGTATATACAAATAATAAAACTTTATTCAAAGGAATTTATGTGTCACTCCAGACGATATTTGACCCTAGAATCGAGATTAAAAAAATCCAAAAAAATTTCAAAACGTCAATAATATCAAAATAAAGGATGAGTTCATTGGCCAGAATTTTTGGAGTACTCCAAGGGGTCAAATTTTGAATATTTAGAGTCAAAAATAGTAAAAAAACGCGTTTTTTGAGGTTTTTGCTGAAAATTACTATTATAAACATAGGAACATTATGGTATATTCGGGATCATCGTAAAATTTCATATAAGAATCACCCACCAAATCGGTTAAAATGATTTTTTGAAAATTCGCTCATCAATTCATGCTGCATGAATGGGACTTTTTTTCTCGGTTTTTTCTTTTTTTCAAATATGACTTTTCTTAACTGGTGCCATGTTGAAAGCTAGAATTACAAAAAATCATGTGATGTCAGAAAGAAACATTGGGTTACCTGAGGTGGTACCCACCTATAAAAGTTCACGGCTCTAAATTATTACTTAGTTTTAGGAACTGTTAGCGAATTTTCGAGGAAAATGAAGCTATTGCAATGTATTAAAATTTAAATTATGCAAATTTTTGAAATTTTCCTTCGTGGAAATCCATTTCAGATTATTCTAAAACGATTCCTGAACGTTAAAACTTATATACCTATATATATGTGTGTACGTGTGTCATTCCAGACGATATCCGACCGAGGAATCGAGCTAAAAATCTGAAAAAATTTCAAAATTTCAATAATATCAAAAGAAAGGTTAAGTTCGTTGGCCAGAATTTTTAGAGTACCTACTCCAAGGGTTAAAATAAAAAAATAAACGGTTTTTTTTGTGTAATTTACCATCTAGAACATGGGAACATATATGATATATTCGGAATCAGCGTGAAATTTCCTATAAGAATCACCCACCAAATCGGCTAAAATGATTCTTTGAAAATTCACTCATCAACTCATGCTGCATGAATGGGTCTTTTTTTAAGTGAAATTCCAGTGAAAAGCTCGTAGAAAAATTTTAGTAGGTGAGTTGATTGATGACTACAATTACAAAAATTCTAACAAGCACTGTCCCACTATTGGGCCACCTAAAAACCTGGCATTGGACCAGAAGTTGGACGGTCGTCCAACTTCTGGGCCACAAGCCGTTTTGAGGTTCCAGTAGTTGGACGCTGTTATTGTAAAATAAATATCCGACCTAACGTTCTATTTCTTGGATTGATACGCTGGAAAACAACTCAACTTTGTAGAAAGATCATTTGAATACACGATAACCATCATGAATAGTCAGGAAAACCTTATGAATAAGATCACGTTTCCTTACCAAAATCAGAGAAACACAACACGTCCGGACACTCACCACTTTGGGAGCGAACTGAACAAAATAGTCACAACTCAGAGGTTACAGTAAGGTTTCCAAATGGTGTAGTGATAATATATTTTGGCGAGAAAAGGATCAAAAGTCAGTAGAAGGACCGTACCATTAGTTATTTAGTATAAAATAACCTACTGTCCAACTATTGGGCCCTGTCCAACTACTGGGCCCGTTTCCCTAACTACACAATAAGTAAGAGCCCTTCATCCAAACTCTTCTATTGAATGTTTTTGAGCTACGGCGTTTTGAAAATGTCGACTTCGACCATCCATCCCTTAGATATTACTAACAGTAACTCCAAGGTTTGAGGACCAACTAAGTAGGCGCCAAATGAAGTGCCGAATTATATTTATTAATTGCGGTTGATGGTACCTATCTAAATTAAGTGCCGCGTAGGGTATATGAGCAAAATAATTGACCAACGGATTCTATATTTAAATTCTACGGACCTACCTTGGAATGTAAGAGCGTCCCTAATTTTAGTGGCGTTGAACTTTTTCTCTTGCTCGATTCTGAAGGTTCATTATTGAAAATAACGAACCAAAAGCAACCTGTCATGTTGCGCACTCGGTTATTTCAGGAAGAGCAGAGACCCCGTTCAACAAAAGGCCCGTTAAATATGCACAAGTTTGATATAATCCAAAAGGGTTGAAAGTTTGCTAAAATCACCTATGTATTTATGTATATGTGTGGCGGGGAAGACGGCCGAAAGAGAGGTATAAATAATTTACATGCTACAACGAAGTTGGAGTAATTTGAAGGTTGGAGACTTGCGGCAAAATGGGGCAAGCGAACCGAGAAACCCCCTGCCTCTTCCTTCTTGCAATTTAAATTGCACATTTGGCAATCAGTTTCCTTACTATGCTCCGGTGGGCACCCGCAAAAATCATCAACCGCTCCTCTGCCCTACTCCTCATGAATCTTAATTTTTTATCTCTCGTCCTTTCCTGTGAAATAATATCAGTCAAGCAATTTGAAAGGACCATAAGAGTCCCTCACTCTCTCACTTGCTGAGCGTTCAAAATAGTAATCGATGTTTCCCGTGAACCAACCAATCATGGATGGTTCGTTAGTGAACCACGTTCGGTTAGTTCGTATCAACAGATCGTTTCGAGATCGGAGGAAGAATCATTATTTATCGGGCACTGGACAGGAATTATGTTCGATGTTCAAGATTGGTAATGAACACTGTCGTATGAAATGTTTTAGTATGATATTATCTAACTGAAGATAATTTTCAAAAATTTGCATAACTAAAATTTAAACCCATTGCAATAGCTTAATTTTTTTCAAAAACTAGCTGAAATTGAACGAGCCTAAACCTTTCGATAGTTTAGGTATGTGCGTGGGTAGACATTTTCGATTTTTGACCTAACTTTTGGATTTGGCACCCTCAAGAACCCGAAATTCCCTCAACTTCAGCTCAAAATTCCTCCAAATTTGGCGAAGAAACGGGTAGAAAGAAAGCTTGTGTCGTAGTGCCTATATGCCCACGGCCTTATCTGGTTGAATGAACAGGTTATCACTGAAGTTAAGCTATTGGCGGCGTGGTTAATACTTGGATGGGTGACCGCTTGCTAGGCTGGGACCACACATCCCATTAAGGAGGTCAGGCAATGAGTAGCCATGAGCGAAATCATCAGAACAAATGCTTTATTCGTTTACAAATGTTTTTAGTCCCTGAATATTCTAGAGGCTGAGCTCTACCCAGAGGAGGGGGAGGGGGGGGGGGGGGGGGGGGGGGGGGGGGGCTCAAACGATGTTGAGATAACGTAGCAAGTTCTAAATATGATACCCGTTTCCATTCATCATGTTGTACCTTTTTGGAAAGCTCTCACTGAGACCTTTCAATCGAAAAAGGAAAGACAACCATGCAAATCTGGTTCTGCTGGTACGACCTTGTAAAATTGAGGTTTACCCAAGTACAAATCAATAAAGAGGGACTTAGTTTTCATTTTTATTAGTTTTTTGTTGATAAGGTGTTGACTATATACACAAATTAATTTTGATGCAATTTAAACATCGTTGCTCTAGATGATGACACCAGATTTTATTCTTTTTCCAACCAAATAATGCTGTTTGTAACTATCGTCAACAATTAATCACTTATTGGTTTTGGGTAGCCATTATGTTTACATATTATGTGGTGGTTGAGTAGCGGCTATTCCAACGAAACATATCGTTTTAAATGAAGCCCACTGTTAATGTTTTCAACGAAATTATTCAGTTTGTGTGGATGAAAGCAGTTGAATTTGATTGATTTCTTCCGTGTTTGCTGTATGACATCGGATTCGAACGGAAGACTTCCGACATACATAGCATTTTACGACAAATGACTGGATGGCATTTTGTATGATGAATTAAAAAACAAAACATCTTACTAACCTGTGACCCGACGACCAGCCACACAACGATTTTGCACCATTCTCCGATGAGGCTCATAGTGAAACATGTCGGAATGAATTAAAGCTTTACCTACCACGAAGAATAGCCGCTACTTGCATCCACCCTCAATTCACCATATAATAATCACTTTTTTATATTCCAAAGGGCTATTATTTAACACAATAAATCCAAAATAGGTAAAAACCAAAAGCTTAGGTCAGTTTTGGGACTATGGGTCTCCGTGGCCCAGGTGTATCATATGTGGCAATGAACGAAAGGGTTTTGGAGTAGGGTTAATGAAAACTTAGGTTTTTTAATATATATTTTATATATATATATACCTATATATACGATACTCGGTCATCAAAATATCACCGTTCGCTCCGAAAGTCGGTTCAAACGTTGTCGTAGAGCATGGAGAAACATAAACGGGGAAGAAACATCATGTAGTTGAGCCTTGTTATTTTCAGAAATGGTAGCTCTGGGATCCATTGGATGCTCCAGCCCCACGTTCAACAAACTGTTAGGGAGTCTATAAAGATGAAAAATATTTTTCCAAGACGGCACCGATACTCCCGAAACACGCCAATTCAGTAAATCTTGATCCAAGTTGCATATGGGGGTAAAATGACCTTATAAGAGAAAAGGAGGGGCGGCATAAAAGAGAAATATCGTATCGGAAGAGGAAAATTCTCAGATATATAAAGAAGTTAAGGGTCAGAACAACAGATATTTCACGGGCGAATGTCAGTTCGGGGGAGGGGAAAGGAGGATTATAAAACAGCGGGGCGGCCAAGTTATCCGTTTTTTGGGGAAACAGACAGGAACTGCCTTTGGCAGCCTACGAACCGAACACCTTAACTTCTTGACATATTGCTTCTTGTTTTATGGAAAGGGGGGTAAGTGAGGGGGGGGGGGGGGGGGGGGGGGGGGGGGGGGGGATGGCTGGGTATAGTAATAGTCGTGTTATGAGGTCATAAAGTGGTTGCAGGGGAGAATAAACGTTTGATGATGAGGTCGCAAAATAGAACTACTGTCCAGACCTGAGGATCAGGGAAATGTCGGAAGGACGATGTTACGAGGAAGAACGATGTGAGCTAGCTTGAAACCAGATTTCACCTCCTCTTAAGGGGCTGATCACAAGTGCGATTCTTGTAGTTCTTATGGCGTTCTAGTCATTGGGGCTATCTAGACCAAAAAGTGACGAATAATAATATATACTCGTAGGTAGTTATAGGGTTTTTGTTACCACTTCATAACTTATGGAAGTGACGGCTAATGAGCTTACTTACCATTTGTTATCCGGTGGCACTCTTAGTGGCAGTTTAGGTTCACCTGATTTTCCTTCACCTACCCATCTGCTTACCTGATTTTCGCGTATCCCAACAGTTAGGTAGTAACAAAAAAAGTCATTGTCATGTTTAGGGTTGTCAGAGTTTTTTAGCCAGTGTTCATTAATATAGTATACCATATTATTGTTGTTTTTTACTTTTGTATTAAAATCCGATCCTTAGAAAATACAAGCACCTCTTTTATCTAAACCCTCATCTCGAATGGAAGTAAAGAAAAACTGATTTGAGATGATATTTGGTAGGTAGTTTCACTCGATTTCGTTCGTTTTTTCCAACCCCCTAATCAGTATTGAAAATATTACTATTACCTATTGCAATGATACTACACTGTTATCATTATAATCATAAATAATTTATGTATTATACTGAACATTTCAAACATTCATATTAATGGTTTTGCCTTTCTTGGCTCCCATAAGCGAGCTCAAATACGCCGATTCATTACGGTAACACCACCCATGGTCCCATCAGTACCGTATCCAGGTATATAGGTACATGTTTTGGTTTGAAACAGGTGAGAAAGTTTAAGCTCAACGCAGTTCGCTAACACGAGGCTAGCCCAAGAGAGAGGGATTTTTTCTTCAGTTCTTCCTTGTTCAGTTCCGAGCTGTTAGTTTGACAATAATCCTTTGGAAAACGATACTAGCGATTTGCATCTTTGGGACTCGGCGCTGATCAGCCCCTTAAGGTACTGCTCAGGTTGAGATAATCCGATGTGAGCTCGACACAAGATTCCACCTGATTTCAGGGCTCATCAGGGATTTCAGGGCTCATTTATTGATAATCCGATGTCTGGTGTGAACGCTCGACGTAAGATTTTACCTGCTTTTAGTGGGCTGCTCAGTTAGTGATAATCTGGTAAGCAATCTGGACCCAAGATTCCACCTGTTTTCAGGATATTGTTCAGGTAGTGATAATCCGGCGAGTAAGCTGGATGCAATATTTCGTAAAGTATTGCCTGGGACAGGGAGTTGACTACAGACAGACAGACACAGAACGAAAATTGTTCAGAAAGCAAGTGGCAATTTTGATTTTGGAGGGTAAACAATGTTTTTAATTGCACTAATACAGAGCTTCCTACCTGAGGAAGGAAGACGTCACAAAACTTGGCCGAATACGTAGGAGAAATAAACCTTCGAAAAAAACGTCAAAAAAGTCGAAAAAAGGTTCGTATTTATTTTCTGTTGGTTGTTATTGTTTTGAGGTGACCCATTGAAAAGTAAAACAATTATTTTCAAATTATGACTGTGGTGGGAGAGCACAGCGAGTGGGTTTCCGCTAGTTTCTTGAAAATATCAACAATACATTCGTCAATCAAGAATTAATCGGAGTGAGGAACTTGGAGAATGATTGGAGAATTATAGATGGGAGAATTATGGGGCTGGGAATAGGTAGGCAGGGTATGTCGTCGATCCAATCGTCCAATCACATAGCACTCCAGTGCGGGGAAGGAAAGGGCGACATAACTCATTGAGAACCCTCGAGCACGTCTGGTAGCGGATGCTCCCGCGACATCAATACCAGGATTGATGAGTGGCCCCCGTCGTCGCGCGTTATGCCCGCCTATAAAACGATTTACAGGCGGCGAGAGGTGACTGATGGAGCAAAAGAGGGGGGGTATGGGGAGCCAAGAGACTCGAAACGTCTTCCTCCTCTTCAGGCCCCTTTCCAGAGGGGTGGAGCGGGGTGTGGGAGCAATCATCTCAACTGGGGAAGTAATGTGAGGCACGGCCTGCACATTTGTGATGCTGCCACCTCATAACCCATTCCCCCGTCGGTCCTACAAATGTATCTTGCAAGCCTTTTCTAAGAACAAAAACTTATGGCTTCACATCCGCAGGGGAAGTGCGGTGCCGGAGGGAGCAGCCTCAGCCTTCTGGGGATTTGGCGGATGGGACGGCTTGGGGAGGCGAGACTCCGCGGTTTCCTCACTAAACTATATAGAGGTCTGTTCCAAATAGCTGTGGTGCAGACTCAACTGGAGTATATTAGCTGCGCTGACCTTGCTGCGCACACTCTTATCAAAACGTCATCCAAGTTGGGTGGGCAGTCGCTGTTGTCAACCAAATAACAATTTTGTTTGTTTCATTATATTTCTTTTGGTGTTCTCTCCTCTCGTGTTAACTTATCCGCAATTTAAGCCACTCTAAACTCGAGTGATGTGGCTTTTTTTTTCATCTTTTGGGGCTTTTTCTCCTCTCTCCAACGATACTATTTATTTGACACGCTGTAGGAGAATTTTTAACGGAGATACAAGGCCTTTAAAAAGTGAGAATAGCGAAAAGTGACGCAAAAACCTGAAATTGATCATTCTCAAAAACTAAGCGTTTCAACCTTAGGAACCCTTCTACGCGTACCCCCTCAATTTTATTTTCATGTGGTGACCGCTAGGAGCGCAGCAGGGGCTTCAAACTCTGGGTGTGCTTCCCCCAGTCATGGCGAACAAAAAAATTGAAGTTTTTAAATTTTATTTTTTATTCTCCATAAATCTTAAAGGGAAAGTCCAAAAAAGAGCTACGAATGCTGTGGAAAAATTATTACGTACCTGAAGATTGTTACCTATAAGTATTCAATGAGTTGAAAAATGATGCTTTTGCTTATTAAGAACCTTGTTATTTAAAATTTTCCTGTTTATAGAAATGGAAACGGCAATTTAAGACAATATTTCAGAGGGGTTTTTCGAATCGACGTGTGGGTACCTACCCTTCTAGGGTTGAGAAACATTTCTATGAGACCTCCTTTGTTTGTTAGGGTTCAAGGATTCGATTGCTGAAGTTTTGTGGTTCCGTATTGGGGGACATCCTGTACATTTTAGTGTTTTTCAATCTATCATGTTATCGAATTTCGGTAATGTGAGAAAAACCTCAGATATCACCCTGATGGGTTGTCTGTCGCACTTTCTAGTTTGTGCCCCTTGAATAGTTTGGTGAAGGTGGTGGTGTTTGGCTTGGGAAGCGTCAGATGGATCGCATAGGGTTATTGAAGTGCCGAACCGTAGAAATCAACGGGAGGCGGCGAGTGTCGGAATAGGCTAAGACAGTTAACAAGAGGTGCGGAGGTGTGGGGAAAAGCTGGGGTGAATCGAGAGGGGGGGGGGGGGGCTTTGTGGTATATTTTGATAGTTGATGGAACGACGTTACCCAGCCAGCGTCAATCAAGCCTAAGTCAATGGAGGCAGACTGGGGCGTAATTAAAATACTTTATCGTGACCACTAAGTCAACATTTCCCCCTTCCCCGTTCCGTTACTATGTTTAGACACCTGGTCGGAGGTACCTTTCCTTCCCTCGCCTCGCCTTACCACCGCCTTTCGACTTAATCCATAGTACCTAAGAGCTACAATCAGAACCCCCAAGGAGCCCGCCGACTTAATCCTCACTACACACACTGTTCGCGACTTATCTTCACCATCGCCCTTTGCCTTCCTATCAACAATTACCCAAGGCCTTTCCGCGTAAAGTCTTTCTTCTGAAGTGGGTGGATTACCTGCCTCCCCAGTCCTACATCACCACCGTCTTTATCTGATATTAGCGCTAAAACCGCCCAAACTCCTCAGCTTCGCCATCTGTGGGAGAACAAATAACTGTCGTCGATTTATATGGTGTTAGGGGTGGTCTCACACCCACACCTTCAGCACTGATGTAGTGGTGTGGTTTACCCCAATCTCCTGGTTTTAGATCTTGAGTTTTGAACAGGGTTGCCGGACTTGTGTTTTAGAATGCCCTCACGATAGAAAGACAGGACGTCCACATGTTTCCGATTCAGGTCGATAAATCCTTTACAGGGTAACTATCCTGGATTAAAAAACAAAAAAGTTCCGTTCCAGCATGAGTTGGTGAGCGAATTTTCAAAGAATAATTT
>JAEMON010000001.1:74996061-75023197 GCA_030264115.1 Lygus lineolaris
GTTTTTTTCCAATTTTTATTTCTCGTGCGCAGACCCCATTGTTGTAAAATTCTCTACAATAATAAGTTCCAGGGCAGTACAGAGAGGTTACATTAGTCCTTTTACGTGCTAAGTCCAGAAAGAGTTCTGAAAATTTTATTGAATTCGGATGGAAATTGAGGGAAATAATATCTATGAGGTTTCCAATAAAGTCTGGTTGATGCGCTTTGGATACCGTGGATTGATGGTTTATCATCTATAGATCAATTCTATGGATCCATGGACCATCCGTACCCTCAACAGTTGTACCTAGGAAATGGGGTCTGCGCATGATTTTTTTTTTACAATTTTTATTGAAAGGGAATCGATTCAAAATGGCCAAAGTGGGGTTATTTCATAATTATGTGGTCTCCCTATTTTTTTATCGACGAAGAGAAACGTGAACGCTAGAAGAAATGCGCGCGGAAATGGAGCGCGCTGATTGGTCGAAGCGCATCCATACGTATAATTTCATACGTCAACATAATATTATCATTTCGTGTATTAGACCCTCTAGATTCGAAATGTAAATGATAAACATAACGAAAAAATATAGTTTTTCATTATTGGTATAAGTGGATATGCAAGATACATAAAATCAGATAAGATGTACTCTTTTATTATGATACCTACTCCACCCTATATTTCAGAAAGATGCACTTTTCTATTATGATACCTACCTACCTTATATTTCATCAAATACGCTGGAGTTGCCTCCAGTGGTGATATTTATACGCTTTATTCACTTTTATAATTTCGGAAGATGAATGAAAACATGTTGAAAATATATCGTGACAATACGGGCTACAATGTTTGCTCATGAATGTCCTGTTTGAATATCTGCATTGGAGGCCCCATACGGATATCACCAAATAGGTACCCGCCAAGCATTGAGGGAGGTCTGTCGTTCATTAAAAGTCTTTCCTAATTCAGGGATACAAGGGATCGCTATAATCGCTAAACCGAGGGGGAGAAAGTTGAAAGGGTTACTCCAAGCATAGAGAAGCGTTTGCTGAATGAAGAATTTAAAGAAGGTAGGTAAGCGATTGCCAACTGGAGTGGAGGCTATCCCAAACAGCCTTTGTAACTGCCAGTGAAAAATGTATGAGCCGTGTTGTCATAGGGTAAGGGGACCAGGGGAGGGGGAAAAGATCGAAAGTTTGAATAAAGTGGCGAGCCCAGGCTTTCAAGAGGAGCCCATGGCGGGAGGCTTGCTAACGAACGTCTTTCATTATTTATCACAATAGTTGTCTTGTCTGCTACACCTCCACTCGTGTCAACGTGCACAAGAGACGGTCCCATCCTGTAATTGGTTATGTAGGCTTCCTAATGACTTTGGAGCTCTTGCATTTCCTTCCAGATTCGGCTCACAAAGCGAGTTGTTCAGCCCGCGGACTTACAAGCTCAATCAGACCTTGCGCTCCCCTTTCAAATCTCTTCCCGTTGTGTTTTCATCGCGACTACCGCGTTTTTGTGAGGTAATCTCTCGCCGTTGTCACGAAATTCGAAATAATCAGCTCGACGCAGTTTATTCACCGGCGTTCTCCACATTGATGAGAGAGCGGGAATATGAGTCGTCAACCCGACTCATTTGTCTTTAAAGAGCCTCTCGGAAGCAATGTTCTCGCCCAAACCCTCAGTCTGTTGCCTGTCTGGGGCATTTTCAATATCAATTTTACTAAAAAAAAAAAAAAAACATTGAGATTAAAAAAAAAACATTGAGATTAAAAAAATTAAATTTAGCCTTCGTTGGATCATCGCAGGACCAAGAAACCCGAATTCCGCAACTAAACTGCCTACTAGAAATACCCACTACACAATCCAACGCTTTGAATAAGTATCACAACTATTGGACTTCTAGATTATTGTGCGATTCTAATTATTGCGCAATATTGTAGATTGAGTGAATACCAGTTTGATGAATGAATGAATGAGTTTATTGTCATGATACATCATACAGAATAAATAGCGATGTGCAGATAATTATGCAATACCGGTTATTAGTTGCTATTTTCCTAGTCAAGGCTCCGACGACCGTGCTGGAAAGTGTAACACTGTGGCCCAGCACGGAGTTGTTCGATAGTAGGTAACTACTGCTAATTTAATGGATCACATTCCTCTCCAATGATAAATTTACACTTCTACACGACATTTGTTACAATATTCAGTATAAAATCATTCATGGGTATTTCCTCTCACATTCTCTGAAATATATCAGATAATAAAATGCGACACATAAATATAACTCCTTTCAAACGGAAAAATATACAGGATGTTTATTCACTATGAACTCTTCTATATCTTTCTTCAATTTATATTTATTTTTCGTGTTTAACAAGGAATCTATTTCATCAAAATGTTTATTTATCATTTGCATACCTCTGTAACATGACGTTGATACATGGCACCATCGAAATATTCGCTAATTTTATGCTCGTACGATCGGTGATTGGATTTTGTGGTAGATGTACAAGATTTTCGGCATATATCAAGAGCCATTTGGAAAAATGCTCGGGGATCTCAATCAAATTTTCGGCTTTCTGCCGGGAATAGTAAGAGGAATGCATATTTAATTCCGTCGGATGAAATAATTTGACATAGTGGAGAATCTAGAAACAACAATGATACTAGCAGTCAACTGCTTCAGGGTTAATAAACGGCCTGATTTGCCATGATAGGTTTGGAGGAGGTTCGACCGGTACGGGATCAGGATGCAGCAAGGTGACGCGCCAGGGGGGAGGGGAAGTCGAATACGGAGAAAGGTAATAGCGGACTGCTGTAGTGGAAATGGGTGGAAAGGGTACGAAAGAGGATGCAACAGCCGGGCAGCTGTGCGTGAGCCACCACCGACCTTCTGGACTTTTTACCAAATTCTGTAGACGAATGGAAAACAGCTCGAAAGTTTCATTAAAAATGTGTGCGTTCCTTTACGAATTCTAGAAAATTTTGCACAACAAGTATAGTTTGTTATCTTGTAGGTTTTTGATTGTCTTATTAGAAAATCAACACCTTATATTATATTATTGTCCATACTGTTGAAATGTCCATTTTTTGGGTTAGTAAATCTTTTTTGGGTAAGTACCTACATATTTTTCATTTTGTTAATTAAGTTTATAGTAAGTTTATATTTTGGGTAAGTAGTATATCTTTTTTGGGCTAGTATATATTTCTGGGTATCATCTACTATGGGAATCCATACCATTCAGCAGGGTGCCCACCTGAATTGCGAGGCTTCAGGAGGTTTAGTTATCCAAACTACCACAGGAGTGGTAATGGCATCTGGTTACCCCACCCATGTTGCATCTCGACTCCATCGTACAATAGAGGCCTCCTGCAGACGAATTTTATAAAGTAGGTACAGTGTCGACATCATTTTTGTTCGAACTAAGATTCATAAATGGCCTGATTTGCCATGATAGGTTTGGAGGAGGTTGATCTTGCACGGGCTCAAGATGAGCAAGGTGACGCGCCAGGGGGGAGGGGAAGTTTAATACGGAGAAAGGTAATAGCGGAGTGTCAATCGTGGAAATGGGTGGAAAGGGTACGAAAGAGGATGCAACAGCCGGGCAGCTCTGTGGGTGAGCCGCGCACGCTCACATTCTAATTAAAGGCTAGTTTTGACAAGGAGGGGGCCCACAGGTTTTGACAAGGAAGGGCCCACGTCTGGTCGCTGACTGACAAATCGATTACGGTTTCCAATTATTGTGAAGAGGAATGCACGCCCATCGGCCTCGTCTTCAATCGCTCCCTTGCCTTCTATTACAAAAAATATATTAATATAACCAAGCTACAAGGCTCCGTATTAGAATAATTCGATATCCTCTGACTGACGTATCCAACGTGAACAATAACTACCTATAGATTACATGCCTTCGGGTCATCCACAACATCTATTATCAACCACTCAAATATTTTTCCCTTTTTTTCTCTTCGGAATTACAGCCAGTCAAAAAGTACTCAGCGAACCATTGACTTTTATATCAACGATCCCAAATCATTGGCTCATGTCAGTAGAATCGTGAGAAACTATTCGATTACGGGGAACACGTTTTTTTCAAACGAACTTATACCTTTTTCTAACCCTGGGCTGTTATTTGAGCCACATACTCACGGGAGGCGGATAGTTGAAATGATATGGACAGATTGAAATTAAGCGTAGAGAGTTTAAAAACAATTCAAACTTGTTCGCTGAAATTCTGACGATTATAACAGTAATTAGGTATATTAGTCAACCTGATTCGTATAGTTGAATCTTCAGGTAGGTACTCTTGAAACTGAACATACCGTATAGTAAACTATCGGTATATCCTTCGATAACTGATATTTGCGGTTGTGGGCCTCTGCAAACTAGACTAAGAACAAAATACCTTGTCAATATCAACGTAGTTTGGTATGATTGAGGACATCTTGAAACGGATGAGATGAATGGAACTGGTTGCAAACCTAGAAAACACTGAAGTCTTGGTCCCCTAATCAATCATCGCATTATCTCGTTACCACCAATAATCATGGCTAACTGTTGATGCGGTGGAATCCAACTTATCCTTTCAGAAAGGGCCATTGAGTTCCAATAATACCTGTGGGGTTAGGGGCGGAGACTCAACATACCTAATCCTTGGGGCAGTTTGGTTCGGTTAAACGTTAATACGTAATGATTAAACTCTCTACGCCACCGATCACCATTAGCACCCCCCCCCCCCCCCCCCCCCCCCCCCCCCCCCCCCACCACCACCCACTGTATGATGACAATAAACTCATTCATTCATTCTTTCATTCGTACATTTCATTTCATTCATTCATTCATTCTTTCATTTCATTCATTTCATTCGTTTCATTCGTTTCATTCATTTCATTCATTTCATTCATTTCATTCATTTCATTCATTTCATTCATTTCATTCATTTCATTCATTTCATTCATTTCATTCATTTCATTCATTTCATTCATTTCATTCATTTCATTCATTTCATTCATTTCATTCATTTCATTCATTTCATTCATTTTATTCATTTCATTCATTTCATTCATACATTTCATTTCATTCCATTTCATTCCATTTCATTCATTCATTCATTCATTCAACCCGGCAATCTAAGAATACTCCGGAGGATTAGAACGATTAGTCGAGAAAATCCTGTAGTATCCAACTGTGATCGTTTTCCACTGTGCATTCAAAATAAATAACCCAAAATTATTGGTGAAATCAAAATTTGAGAGGTAAATCCCAAAAACCATGTGATATCCTGGCAAGGAATCTAAGCCTGATTTCAGTGTCAAAAGTGCCGATCTTCAGATCATTGAGGATCTTCATGATTGCTGGAGATATTTGGCGATTTGGCGAAGAACCAGGATTCTTCAAAGAAACACGTGGGAAATCCTTAGTTTGAGTTTGCTACCAAAAGGCTCATATTCGTTGTGTATCCAGTACATGGTGAATCACCTAAAAAGGGAATTTCTAAAAAAAAAAACATTTTTGCAGCCATTTTTTTAAAACAGATTCTCAGAGATTTAAGAACATTATAATGAGTAATTACCTATTTTATTGAGCATAGTGAGTGAGTTTTATTGGTGAGTAGGAATTTTTCGTAGGAAATTTCGCACTGGTTCCGAAATTAGGTACCGCATTCATATTCCATTTCGAAACATTTCCATCAGATAAATTACAAACGCGTTTTTTCAGCCTTTTTTGACTGATTCAATTTGAAAATTTGATCCCTGAGAAACACTGGCCAACGAACTGGTCCTTTCTTTTGCTCTTGCTGATGAACGAAAGGTTGAACCACAACGATAGAAGAACATTGATGACCACGGATCTATTCGAAAGAATAGTAATCCGTTGAGTTTCAATCCCTCATTATAGACAGACCATTTTAAATTGTCAAAATTAATGGGGGGTTTCATCGAATTTCTGCTGTCAGGGATTTCAAGGACTTTGAAATCAATATGCTCACATATGGAAAGCACGGGTGAACTTGCTGTCTTCCTCAATGATATCGCTCAAGTCTGTTCCATTAAACCATACGAAGAGCTCATTATGTTCAGTAATCCACGTGCTATTTGAGTTATGCAGAAATCTAGAAATAACGCGGAGTATTGACGAAAGACCCACCGACTTAAACCTACAGCTACCTTTCACCGGCACCACGTCAAAATATATCGCATTCCCCTTCTTCCCGAGCACTCACTCATTCTCTCAGGAAAGCTCCTTTCATCCGATTGAGTTAACTTAACCGCTGGGAAACTTTATACTCTGTCTTGTCCTTTAATGGCGGAGGAGAACTACTTCTTATTCTGAGCCTGCATCCAAGACTTCCCACATGTAAGTATACTTTTGTCCTACTGCTACTCCCACTACCCTCCAGGCCGCACTCAAACGCTGTCATCACTCATTCATTCGACGCCGCCCCATTATGACGGGTTCCATTGAAAACAGTATTGCTTCACCATAAGTCCAACGAAATGCAATTTAGTCTTCTATGAATGTACCCTTCCGTATTGTGCTAAGAATGAGCAATCTGATCCGCATATAGCCTTGGTTATGTTTCGTCAAAGTATAACATTGTGACGTTAGCTACTTAATCCATATACTGAAACACCTCCATGTGGCAAACTGGAACATCGGACTGACAAATTCCTAATGACGATTATTCATTGAATAGCCTTCAGATCTTGAGGGAATGTATTTTCATTGTATTAAAAGCGATTTGAAATGCTGGCCTTTGAAAGAAGAACAAACTAAAATTTTTGATTTTTTTTTTCCTACCAAACTCCAATATTTTCTACCTGCTCTTTTCAACGGTAAAAAAACCTCATCTCGCATTAAAAACGCCTCCCCATAGAATAATTATGATGGAAAGAGCAGTTCCAGGTTGAGAAATCGAATTGAGGAGTTTCTTCGCTTCTCGGTATCCTCAAAATGAAGAATCCGTTTAAAAGTGAAACGCCTTAGAAGATAGCTGAGGCGTTTTACCTCCGAAAACAGCAAATAAGGAATAATATATTTTTTTATTGCGTTGAATTCAATTAAGGTGCCAATGATTTACCACCGAAACGTAGGGTCATGAGATTTATCTGGAGTGAACTTATAGTGAAATGCATCGTACCTTAAAGCTGTTTTTTTTTAAGATCATATTTTTCTGGGTGAGGCGCGTTCTTCCTTCTAACAGCAGATTTCATTAGGATATGCATGCAGAAACATTTTCGATTGCACAAAAAACGTGGCAAAAAGTGCATTTTCAGTAAAAGTTTATAACTATTACACAATTAACCAAGGAAGTCACATGGATTTTCAGGCATTCTTGGTTCGTTATTGGTAATTGCTAAATAATGATCCTTTGGAATCTAACATGAAACGAAACTGTTTACTCCTCAACTTTATTTTTTGTTTCACGTTTCAAGGTTCGTAGGACCAAGAAATTTACCGCTGAAAAATATTTAAAAAATTGTATATTATTGTTCTTTATTGACAACTCTTCTACGAAGATTTTACTGTGCGAATTGTTTTTGACTTCTTGGATCAACGTAAGGGTTTATTAGTGGTAGTAAGGGAGAAAAAACCACTCTTGTGTGTTTAACTACGCCCAAATTGCATACTTGAAAACCCACTGCACTGGGTATTCTCCTCACAATAAAAATTTGCATCTCAAGAACAGAAATAATGGGAGGAAGAGTATCAAATGACTCTTTTTACTCGTATATTTTATTCTGAGCACAGTAGCCGATGGTATTTTACAGTAATACTGTGTTACCTACAATTTTTTTGTATACTGATCATTTTCAGTATTTTCACCATATTTAGGTCTATAATAAGTATATTAGATATCTGAATACTATTATTGTTGTACAAGAAATGTTGACCGAGCAGTTGAACATTGTTTTTCTCCTCAATCCCAAAGGTTCGTTATCGGAGATAACAAACCAAAACCAACCCACTTTTTGAGTGCAGGCAAATTACTGTGACCAATTCAGACTATTGCACTCATCCGACCTCCAAGCTGACCATCCTACTACATATGTATTGGACTAGTCTCTCCTCACCATTCCGACCACTGGTATTCAAACCAATAGCTCAAAATACTGGCCACTCACTGTTAACGACCCCAGAATAGCCAAAGGTCGAGCAATGGAAGTGGCAGTCAAACCAGGAAAATTTCCAAAATGAAAGAACCCGTCTTTTACTACCTTTTTTCATCACATTAAAAGCGAGTTATAGCGTATGAATTCCCAAATTATTGTCTACTTGTCGACAAACGAGATTAGAGTCCAGAGTGCGCCTTTGCGACGACGACGGCCAATAAAGCTAAGTGTCCCATTGTGGTTGGCTCCTTTTTACGAGTACCTACCACGTGAAAGTAGTGAAACATGAGCAATTGAATTACAACCGCCTTCTCTTCATCCAATCCCCTTCTCCATTTTCCGTCTCTATCAAGTAATGTCGAGGCAGCGTCAGTAACCAGTGTAGGTAGGAAATAATGTGAAGTGAAACTTTGTCGAGGTATATTGCTTTTTTGCTTCCTAGTCAACCGAGCAGTGGTGAATCTTGGAATTGCAAGATCCGAGGGTCATTGATAATATAATGTGAGTGGCGCCCCTCGTTTGGGAGAAGGGGAGACTTCCGTGGGTAGGAGAGAGAGAAAGAGTGGCGAGGGGGGGGGGGGGGATTTTGAAGCAAAATCGAGGCGTTTGGTATCAAAACCGGATAACTCCACAAAACCAAATTTTACAGGAGAGGCAAAAGTTCATTTAGGGCCAAGTTAAGTTCATTAACCAACACAACAGTTTGCTCCACTGTTTCTCATCGTTTTAGTCCAGTTTTGAACCCAATATTGGGGGAGAGTAAAATTCTTTGGTCAAACTTGTGAAAAATGTGAAAAAACCTATTTTCGACATTTTGGAGTTATCCGGTTTTGATACCAAACGCCTCAATTATAGATTCTTAGGTCATTTTCGGGTACAAAATCTATGACCTTTAAATAGGTGATGGGCATAGATGCAAAACCCGCAATGTCCACTTCTTTCAGATTCCACAAGAGAGAGCAAAACTTTTCCGTTACAAGTAAAAGAAAGACGTCCCAATTTTCCTATTTTTAGGAGGTTAATCTGCACTATTTCAATAATTTAGAACAATAGTTTCAAATTTTGCGTCTGTAGTGACGTCATTGCACCTCTCTAGTGCCCAGTGTGACGTCACTGGTATGCGACTATTATCAAAATATTCAATAACTATCAATAATGAGCCTCTTGTTGATCTAGTTTTCATGGAAATTTTTTTGGAAGGTATAAGTGAAATGGCTCTTCTATAAGAATATGTGGGTGCATATAAGATCCATATCACTCCTGCCCTAAAAAAACACTCAAATTCAACATGGGCAAAAATACAAAATACGTGATCAATTTGGGAACTTAAAAATGTCCATAAAGTTAACATTCTCAATTAAATTCTTTTACTTTTTAGAACTTTCTTAACCAACTTGTTTTAGAATTCCTGATAACATGCATACAAACATAATTTTATTCCGGATTCAATCGAATCTTTGAAGATATACGTTTATCTGCGAAGCTTACATACCTACTGTATTTATGCCAGTTTCAAAGCCTTGGAATTTATTGAATATTTTGTTATTGTATTGCGACTGTTTTTATTATTATGTGTGTTTCTATTACATTGTAGTACCAATAATAACCTCTGCGCATGCCCATGTGTGTTGGTTTCCTTAAATTGATATCCCTCAACTTAATGGTCCACTTTATATATTTCGAAGGTAGTTGGGGACTAACTCGAAATTACCTATAATTTCCACCGAGATCAGAACAGCGGTAACATTATCGCGAGATAACTTTCGAAATGTTCACCGTCCTTAATAACTTGACTTTCAGGGGCTCCAAGCGTTGAAAAAAAAAAAAAAAAAAATCCGGTGCGAGGCTTCACACTACTTTCCTCACCCGTAAAAACATGAAAAATTGCTATTTTAGCTCATTTTAATGCTGATTTCGGTCCTCAATCTATTTTCGCGGAGATGAAGGGTATTGGAACTTGTTCATTCATGTTAGAAGAGTAAGTCCTGTGAATTTCATCAAAATCTTTAGAGCAGTTTGGGAGAAAAGCTAAAAAATGGGCTAAAACGACGTTTTTTCACCTACTTGAACATTTTCTCCCCCTAATATTTGACCTGGAGGGCTGAAATTATTAGGGTCCCATCCTCAGGCATGTAGAAACCAATCCTCTGAATCGGAATTTTTTATCATTTTCGTATCGCGTTCATACACATACATACATACACTTTTCAAAAACGTGGAGAAAATTGATTAGATGTCGATTAGGACCAGTTAAAGGTGGTGTTCCAGAAATTGGGTTTTCTGCTGATCGCAATACTTTCCATTCACCTTCAGGCGAGCTCAGGAAAGTAAAGAAGTTCCATTCATGCAGCATGAGATGATGAGCGAATTATCAAAGAATAATTTTACCCAATTTGGTGGGTGATTCTTATCGGAAATTCCAAGCTGATTCCGAATATAGGTACCATATTTGTGTTCCTACGTTTAGGATGGTAATTCACACCAAAAACCTCAAAAACACGTTTTTTAGCGATTTTTTACTCTAAATGTTCAAAATGTGACCTCTTGGAGTGCTCAAAACGAACTCATCCTTTCTTTTGATATTATTGACATTTTAAAATTTTTGGAATTTTCTAACTCGATACCTTCGGCAGATATCGTCTGGAATGATATATACAAGGTGATTTAGGACGAAAGCGAAGAAAAAAATTGGGTGAAACTAGACCCA
Source organism: Lygus lineolaris (assembly GCA_030264115.1). Lineage (NCBI taxonomy): Eukaryota > Metazoa > Arthropoda > Insecta > Hemiptera > Miridae > Lygus > Lygus lineolaris. The sequence goes on from JAEMON010000001.1 coordinate 75,006,863, forward strand.
AAATGGGGTAGAATGCCACCAACCGCATCTTTCCATCTCAATCAGTTCCCAAGATATGATTTTTTTAAAGTTTTTTTTTTTCAGAAAACCACGTTTTTTTGCCATAAAACCCACGTTTCTTCACTTTGAAACAATTTCTCTCCACCTTTGACCACATTTTCGGATTAAGCTTTAAATTTTCTGAAACGAACTCCTTAGGACCGCAATTGCAGTTCAAGCATTGAAAATTTAAAAAAAATTAAGTTTCTAAGAACTAATTAAGTTTTCTAAAAACGAACTCCTAAGGACCGCATTTGCAGTTCAAGCATCGACAATTTAAAAAAAATCAAGTTTCTGAAAATACTTCTACGTTAACTGCATTTCCGAAACACGTGAGAAGTGAGAATTGAGAATCCGTTTGTTAATTTTCTGGTAGGTACTCGTATTTTTGTATTTGCCTACTGTTTTTCCGCATTCAAACTTGAATTTCTCCATGAATTCGATGAGGGATCGCAAAGTTAACCATACCATTAGAAAGCTGATTGAATTTGCAAGTTTTCCTTAGATTTGACAGCTTCCAGCTCGTGTTTTGGAATTGCAGTTAACGTAGAAGTATTTTCAGAAACTTGATTTTTTTTAAATTGTCAATGCTTGAACTGCAATTGCGGTCCTTAGGAGTTCGTTTTTTATTATGAATGTGCATTGGGTGTATAGAAAATTTAACGCTGAATCCGAAAATGTGGTAAAAAGTGGAATGAAATTGTTTCAAAGTGAAGAAACGTTGGTTTTTATGGCAGAAAACGTGGTTTTCTGAAGAAAAAAAACATTAAAAAATTCATATCTTGGGAACGGATTGGGATAGAAAGGTGAGGTTGGTGGCATTCTACCCCATTTTGGGTCGAGTTTCAACCAATTTGTTTTTTTTTCTTCGCTTCCATCCTGAATCACCTCGTATATATAAAGTGTCAAATTTCAGAAATCGTTTTAGAATGGTCTGAAACGGATTTCCATGAAGAAAATTCTCAAAAATTTGCCTTACAAAAATTTTGAAGCCATTGCAATAGCTTCATTTTCTTCGAAAATTCGCTAAAACACTTGAATTATTCGGAAACATACATTTTTCCGAAATGGGGATTACCTATATCGCTTCTCCGCCGTTTGGAAGCACTTTGCGGCGAGGCGGAAACTCTCAGAGAGTGCACGCCATACCCCAGAGTACTGCGGGATGCCTAACCGTTGATCCCGCCGAACAATCTCAACACTTTGGACGTGAGGGTTCTAAAGAAACTTAGTAGATAGGTACTAGATTAGTTGTGGGTAGAGTGGTCGACCGGATGATTGTTGTTCATCTTCGTAAGCCGGGATGCGGCCCAGGTAGAAATGAGAAGCAAGCATTTCTTGCTGGGCCGCATCCTGACTAACAAAGATGAACCATAAAGAGAATCGTGTAATAAACCCTGTGGGTAAAACTGAAGTTTTCCACTTTTTGTATTCTCAAAAAGAGTAATAGTTCTGTTTGTTTATTTGAAGATTACGGTCAAGCCCAATTACAAAAGTATGAATTAAACCAAAACACAAAACATATTATTATAGATATGAAACGAAAATAATGCGTGAGTAACCGTTAAATTGAATTAAAACAGTTCATATTCAATATTGAAAACACCACAACCTAAATATGTCATTTCACCGAACTGAGGATATACATTGAGAATGAACTAACGACAACACACAAAGCAATCAATGATAAATTTCGATTGGTGTATTATAGTATGTAGGTAAATGGACAACTAAAACCACTCCGGAATTCCGTAGTTTTATCTATGCCAACAAATTTCAAGTTTGTGTACGAGCGGTAGCTGTAACCTACATCCACTCGTTACGAAATGCAGAGGCAATCGTCTCGGAGTCAGCCCCCAACTATACTCCGAATTCAGTAAAATGGGTCCATTAGGATGGGATTTATATACGTTCCTCGAGTTTCAAGGAGACCTTGTGATGGTCTTCAAGGATTCCCGAAGCCGAATTCGTATTCCAAATTTCGAGGAGACCATCTCAAGGTCTCCTTGAAACTCGAGGACCGTCTATTAATCCGGCTCCCAGAAACTCAGAAACCGTAGTTTCAGGAGTCAGGTTTGCGCATGCGCACAATTTAGTGGTGATCCGAAGGCGACGGGAAAAAATAATGGACCGTCTAGGAGATAACCCGCACAATCCTTTCCATCTAGAAATTCCATAAAGTCGGTATAATTCAAGCCCATTCAGGACTTTTAGGTACCTACTGTGTTTTCGAGACGGCCTTTACCGTGTTTGGGGTACCCGTTAACTTATACCGAGTTGACACGGTTGCTAACTTTTTACCGCATTTTACGGTTGCTAATAGGGTGCTCATATAAGTCGGAAATTCTTATTTCTTACCTCAAATTCGGGCTCAGCATCCTCAACAACCCCCATGAGCCACTTTTTAACTGAAAATTCCGTCTGGTTGACCCAGAAAAGAACTGGAAAGAGGCGCGTGACGTCAGAATTCTTTGGGCACTGAGCCCCCCCCCCCCCCAGGTGGGAGGGGGGTCGGTGACGTCATTATTATTAACTTCAAGACCCTTGTATGCTAATAGGATAGGTACCCTCCATGTTGTACTATTTTGGAAAGCTCTCGCTACGATCTATCATTTGGGAAAGGGAAAAAAACCATGCGCACACCCCATTACCGTATTCAGGCTGCTTTATTTCCTAAAATTCGAAAAACGTCGTTTAGCGATTTTCAAAATTCCTTCATAAAGGTTCGAGGGATTTTTATTGAGTTCGTATGAGTTACTTTTTTTTGTAGGAAAAAGTGATATCCGTTAAGCCTAATTTCCAGGATAATGCTCTGAGTGTCGTAACCTATGTATACGAGTGCAGCGATCCTGATTTTGAGGCTCCGATCCTGATTTTGAGGCTCCATTCCTAAATCCAAGAGGAATGAGCTCCTGCAGGAGATGAATGACCTTTTGAGATGAATGTTTAGGGAAAGTAGCGAAAAAATTAGGTTTTTAGCACTTTCTGAATTTTTCATCAAAGCGGTTCAAGGCATTTTGATTGTATGCACATGAATTAGCCTTTTTGAAGGTTAAAGTGATATCGAATACCCCCCATCACCATAAAAATGCTCTGAGGGTCGTAAAATTATTAGAAGATAGGAAGAATAGCAATTTTCGGGTATTATACGTGTGAAGCTCCGCTCCTGATGTTATAGTATTTCGCTCCACCTGTGAGGCGTCTGTAGCAAGTTCTCTGGGGAACACAAACGCGCCTCGCGGAAGGAGAAAATATTTATTCTATTGAATCCTAGTGCGGGGAAGCAACCAACGCAGAAAACTTTAATATCAGGCTCTGCTCCAAGTTTAATAAGGATCAAGATGATCCACATCAATTTCGCCTCATTCCGTTTTCATCGGTGATGAAAATGCAAGAAGAAAACGGTGCAATGATTTTCCTTCCCGTTTGTGCTCCGTCGAAAGAGAAAGAGAGATGGAGTGATAGAGGAGGAAAGAGCGAGAAAAAACTCTGCTGACGTCGTTTGAAAACGAGCAAACGTTTTCATAAGAAGAGCTCCGAGATCAAACGCCCAAAACCAAAGGAGAGCTCTTGATGTGTTATGGATAGGTTACCATCAACCGCCCTTTGAGTCCTGCACCCCCGCTCTTCTGTACCACCGCAAATTTCAAAAGCTCCCCTCGACACTCCCTCCAATCCTGCACTGAATGCTGTCATATAACAAGGTACTTGAATCAGGCCTTCATATCGCACCCTATAATTGTTTGGTGTTCAATATCGCGAGGAGGGTGTGAAAACTCAGCCCGCTTTTTTTCAATTTTTTTTCTCTTTTTTCTACCAAGACCCGGGAGGTTTTCTAATTAGATTTCCAATTAGGTATATTCTTTCTGTCTGGTACTGAATGAGGTGCCAGCTGACTTCCTGCCCTTCCCTCTCTTCCCCGTCGTGTCTCCTCAGAAACGTATCCCTCATTTTTATCCTTCCACTGAATACACATTAAAACCGTAGTCGCTTTCAAGCGCATCCCACTTTTATTGAATGGCTTTGCTAATGTCAATTCAACCGTACTCACGAAATTAAGGGAGTCAGAAATTTCAATGGTTCAAATGATAAGGCAAAGGATGTAGTTGGAGGGGAGTGGGGAGGGATTCCCTCATCAGGCGTTGAACTAATTCTGCGTTTTCATGCGCTGTTGTTAAATACAGAAAAAAGCGAGGAGAGGGGAAAGAAATGATTTCTTTATGCTGTAGCGTCTCGTTTTTAATAAGTTTGTTGAGAAACGGAGGGGACTATTCAGTGACAAGTCCAATTATCATTTATTCGCGAAAGAATATAATGTGACACAAATAAGTCAATTGGTCACTTTCTGAATGGGAACCTACGCTTCATTACGGGTATGACGTGAATAGGCTGAAATACGTGCGAGTATCCAAATCTATAGGAACAATAAGTATCAAGGGATCACTTAAGCTCTCTAATGACTCTATATCGATCACCCATCGCAAGGATCCTATTTATATTAATAGTAAGTCCCTACCGCAATTACAACGTGAGGTTCACAATACGACGTGGACAATGAGTAGGTCCTACCGACCTTCCTGTAATTATTATCATCCGAGAGTTGAAGGTATTAATGACGCAATTCAGTAACTAAGGAAGCTTATAAAAGTAAACAAGTAACTTGGTTCAGTGAAAAAAAAAAGTTCCATTTGAACAGCTGATATTTGGAAGGGAATTTGGCCTACTCGGAGGATTTGCGATTCACACTCATGTTTCTGCTCAATTTTTCGTTCAATCCATAAGACCTTACAGGGAGCGAACGGTTGGTCCCAAAACGCCCCACGAGATCTGATTCGACGCTAAAAATTGTGCTCCATTCGAAATCGATGAAACAAATATACACTGTGTGTGTGGGGGGGAGTTTGTTCTAACTTTTCTCAGCCAATATTTTCCTAGTTCTATTTCTGTTTTCGTGATTCTTCTTCTTTTTCAAATCCCGAAGGCAACCCACTACCCAAATTTTAAATTTCGAACGTTCAAATTTCAAAATAAATTTAAAAATTTGGTAAAAAAATGTCAATAGTTGACGGTGCTTCAGGGATTTGAAATTTATCTATCATCAACGGAGAAGAGTTTGAAATGTTTGACAAATTATCTTTCAAATAATATAAAACATCTCTTTTGGCGCAATTATAGGTAACGTTGAGAAAGATTAGTTTAGTCAGATCGTACGAGTAATTGGTTGAGAAAAGGAGTGTACGTATTCCAGATCACAAATGATATCAAAAGCGTAATTAATTGTTGTTTATAAATTGCTTAGTGGTTATCAACACATGAACCGTTTAGATTCTCTCGTGCATTCCCGTGTGAAGTAATAGTTCCAGATTGGGAACCCTCAACTTATTGTGTATTCTTCTGGAAGGAAGATCCAGGGACAAAGAAGAATGAAGAAAGAAGGAAGGAGGGTGGTTTTATCCCCTTCATTCTCCTTTGAAGATTAATTCTTCGGGGCTCGTGAAGGACAAGACCGATTGGCATTTTATCGCTTGACTTAGCTGTAGAAGACCTAAGTGCTTGCCCCACTAATCGAACCCAAGCCTACCGAGACACTTTTATATATACCTCACATCAATCTGGCTATTTAGCGAATCTTCTTCACCATCCCTTTCAATTTACATAATGGATAAGCCCATCCAATTGAAAAATACCTTCGAATTAATTTCCGTTGATTTGTGTCATTTGGCTCTCAACCGGCGCGTCTCTTATTGATTTATTAAAAGGGAGAGAAGAATCAGATGGAGCGGGGGTGAGGAAGTAGGCTATTCAATTACTTTGTGCGGATGGAGATAACTGAAGCCTGCATTATGTGGATGACTCGAAATGAGGAGTGGGAATAGGAATGGAAAAATAATCTATGAGGTAACGTGTCGGGGGAGCTACATCATCCATACGTCAAAACGCAGTTGCTTATCACCATCAGAGATAAAATCATCATCGTTCGTTGATAAGGAAACTATAGTGTGCTGAAGAGTAATCAGTCTAATAGAACGGGGAATTTTTTCCTTCTCGACAACCAATACGCATAATAGCTGTTGTGTCTGACAATGATACATCAGCTTTCATATATTTCCATAGGTATTGACAGTAGCTATCTATCATGTCGAGGGGTTGGTGGCTAAATGGGATTTGGTGGAATGAGGTATGAATAAAATACTCAATGAAGTTCAAAAATTAGTACGTAACTGAAAAAAAATTGAACTTGAATATGTGATGATACGAACCGCTAGAAAAATTCGGAAAATTATAACAAAACGTTCTATTATTTCTTTGGTATAGTTAGATAAGTCAAAGACTAGGCAGCCGAATCGGCGCACAGTGGTCTGAAATGGATTTTCTCTTGTCAAAACTATATTCAGGACGATCCTTATAGACAATTTTGAGCTGATCACAAATATACCACATGTCTCTATGCCTACAATAACTAATCAACTGCCGGAATCGGAAGAAACCAAGAAAACTCACGTTTTTGGTCATTGGAGCTGCTCAAAATTGTTTTTGTGTAAAATATATGTTGAAGTCCCAAAAATTCGGAGTAAATGGGACCAAGGTCAGCTCACCAACACAGTACTCATGATTTTTGCTGATTTTTCAAAGTTTTCCTCTCTCATGCATGAACACAAAATACCGAAGTCGAAAAAACGAAAACCTGAAAATCACCAAAAAGTATGGCTACGGTGTTGGTGAGTGTTCGATTCACTAGACGCAGAATTCTCAGGTATTAAAATATTTTTTTTTTAAATAAAACAATTTTGAGCTGTTCCAATGACCAAAAACGGGGATAGTCTAGGTTTTTGGGGATTTCAGGAGTTAATTGTCTATTTTCGGTATAGCAAAGGGTATATTCAGAATCAGCGCTAAATTTCCTATAAGAATCGTCCTGAACATAGTTTTGACCAGAAAAACCCGTTTTGGACGGATCATTACCTAGTTTTAGGCAAAATACCAAATTTTATAATTTGAGGCATAATGTGCCACAATTTTCGGAAGAATAGTTAGATAGCAATTTATTTAGGAAAAAAAAGTATGAGTGCATCAGAACAGAGACTTCTACAAAACTGTACGGTGTGTAGCACAAAGCTGTTCAAAGGGTTGGAAAAGAAAAACATTTCATACAGCATCAAGTTGAAGATGTAGGTCCCATATACCTACCTTGTCCAAGGTTTATTATGTACTTGAAAATAAACGGCTAGATTATGTACGAAAACATGCAGGAAATACATTCAGATCCACTGGGCTACAAAGTTCCTCATTAATTCCTGGGTTGGTAAACTCCCAATAACAATAACAATAATAGTGCGGGCTTTTAAAACTTAACAATTTAATGACTTATCAACGTTAGATTAAACTTATAGATTTTTGGAATTTTGCAATTACAATTTTACCATACGCTAATTTCCAAATTACAAATTATTTTTTTCATTTAGTTTCTTTCATTTATTGGAATGAGTAGAAGGGATGGAACAAATTAAACTAAATAAAAAGGCTTCATCAAACATAATCGATATCCGAATATCAGGTACTTAAGTATTTACTTTGACACTTAAAACATAACTACTTATTTGAGGGAGTAATGACTTTTCAACGTTTCATGCACGATTCCAAAGGTGTGTTATTCGAAATTAAAAATCGAATTTGGGTTCTTGAATATACTGTGGTAAGTTACTATCTTCTCAAAAACTAGTGTGCATCTTCCTACTTCAGTGGGAATGAAGATTAGACAAACTTCGCTATATTGATGTAAAAATGAAATTTTTCGACCATTCTGATCACGAATCCGTCTGAAAAATTCACAATTTCCATTCCTTCATGCACCAGGGTATGTGTATAGGTGTGTTTGTCTAATCTGCCCTATTTAGGCGTTGCCCTCGCGTAGGCGTTTCTGCGAACCACTCCTTAACTCCACGAGCTAATGGTTGGGCCCTTATGAATATGGTAGCATTCGGATGAGTATTTTAGGGACAGTGCATGCACAAACGGGAAAAACTCCGAGCCGTGTAATCTACGGATTACTCAGGACCGGATGTTTGAAATGCACATTCACACGTATGCACAACAAACGTATCAATATCGAGACGGATACGTATAAATATTATTTGGGCTGTAAGAACTAATAGTACCTATTTCTACATTTTCTAGTATGAACAATGTGGAATCAATATTTTGAAGTGTGCTAAGTTCATATAAATGAATTTCGAAACAATATCATAAATAGACAGAAACATGAACGATAGAATAATAACAATAACAATCAATAGGTAGATTTTTACACCGCATCTATAGGTGCAGAGAAGACATTATCATTATCATGTATGTAGCTGAAGTAAGTAATGGGCAATTATCATGGTTTGAGAGCTCATATTTGTTTGAATTGAGGGAATAGAGAGGGGTGAAAATAGCGTTGAATCAAGGAAATATTGCCTCATGAAAATTATCTTTTTTTTTCAAAGAACAAAAAAAAACAGAGAAAGAAGAAAATATGTATGTTTCTATATACATAAAATACTTATCAGCTGCAGAATTATGAGAGAAAAAAATTCCCCCTTTTTATTAATCCCCCTTCGAACGGCCCAAAGTAGTTTTATACCAAAAAAAAAAAAAAAAAATGGTTTTTGTATAAGGGAAAAGTTGAAGACCTGAGAGTTCTGCGTCGAATGAACCAACACCAGCTCACCAAGTCCGTAGTAAGGATTCTTGGTGATTTTACAAAGTTTTCGGTTTTTCCAGTCGTGAACACGAAAAAACAGACAAAACTAAGAACACGACTAAGAACTAGGTGAGCTGGCGTTGGTCTCAATCGATGCAGAAATCGCAGGTCTCCAACTTATTTTTATACAAAAACAATTTTAGGCGGTTCGACGTTCGAATAGTAAAAAACGTGAATTTTCGAGGTTTTTTGATGAATAGGCAACTTTTTAGTAGACGTTTTGGGTGAGGGTGAGGAGAATTGGCAGTCCTCTTGTAATAGGCGGTTTATTAATATATTCTTACATCAAGCGCTTTCGCTCGGTGGAGCATCATCAGGATGGCTACAAGGTAAGTACAGGGTGGGTATACAATAAGGTAGGTACATTAATAAGGTATGGCTTATATATAGTTAATAGGTATAGGAATATTATATGCTTAATTACTAATAGGGCTTAGCTTACCTAGGTTTGCATTTATGTGAATTATATATATATTTATGTGAATATAATATGATATAATTATTATAATATTCACGAATGAAGTTGGTGGAAGAATGTATATATTTTGTGGAACTATAGAGCAATATGGTTTGGTACCTACCTAACAACACTAACTATAATTTGTGATGCAACAGTTCCTTGTCTTTATTCTGGACTTGTCAATTCTGCAGTCCCGGGTGAAACTCCATAAATATTAGCTACCACTATCATATCATCTCACCCAAACTATAACACAGGTGTTTCCCTCTATGCATTTCAAATAAAATTATTTTATTCGTATAAATCATTAAAGGCATGACGGTTAGGTACAGGTGCTCCCTATCTGGAATAACCGCATGCCCCCTCCCCCACCTATGAATTTCATGCCCCCCTCAAGAATTTCATCGTTCTAAAACTAATATAATTGACTGAACGTGAGTAAGCTTGAATTTATCGGAACATCGATATTTTAAGGAAGTTGGGACTGTCCAATCTACACGGTCATCTGTAAATTTCATCGTGACCATAGATGGCGAATTTCCTAATATTGATGCGGGTGTATAATATTGGGGGATTTCGTATTACATAATTAAATACTCGTTCAGACGATAATAGTCCATCCAACAATCGACCTTTGTACCACTATGTATTTGCACAGAATATATATCAGGTACACTCGTGTTTATTATTCAACAAAATATTCAATTTTCAATTCCCGCACAAACTACAACATTGATGCACATTGATGCACTGTTGCATCTTCGTTTGGTGATACATAACGAATCTGGCTCATTGGAATAGTAAAGGTAAGTACAGTAAGTTTGCCTCATAAATTTCTAGACGATGACGTGCTGATGTTCTCGCCCATGATCCAGTAGAGTACAGCCTAACGTACTAACAGCCAATGATAGATAGTTCTCCTCGATCCGTCCGTTTGAGTACTTGCCGAGTTGTTGGGAGAATTTTATCCTTTTGGGTCTTGAATAGAACCTCATATGAACAATTGGCAACATCTTGAGGTTCTCTCCAATCCAGAGGATAGATTCTGAATTACTTGTTGGGCGGTGGCGCGGCTAACTTTTTCATGTTCTCTGATGGAGTCCGGTGCTTCTGATGTCGAACGAGTCTAATGTTGAACGAGTACAGGTCATCCGACGAAAGGAAGCCGCTATGCAGGTGTTCGCATTTACGAGCAAACTGGATTCTTTTCGTCGGATAATCTCCACCCATTGTTCACACGTCCGTGCGGCATACAAGGGTCTGGTGAAATCGGAGTGCTTCAGAGTTAAAACATAAGCAGTAGGTTTTAGCAATGAGGAATGGAAACGGGTCGCTTTTTGCTATTTTTGACCGCAAAATCGAAACCCCTGGTTTTCACATTTCTTCATGAATTGAATTGCATGGTTCTAGTCTAGAGTAATCCGTGGATTGCAGGGCTCGGCGTATTTCACATTTGCGCATGCGCAGTCTCTACAGTTGATCCGAATGCTACGATATTCATATGGGACCAACAACCCGAACTACCCCATACAGTAAGTTATTGTAGAATAGTGTGGAGGTTGTTACATTGATTTTCCCCGTACTGTGAGCAATATTCTGAACCTGGAGAAATAATGATTGTAAGTTTGCAATTATCTTTGTTATTAGCTGGGAATGTTTTTTTTTGCGGGAATGTGAGAATTTTAAAAATAATTTTCGCCTCCTAGGTCGTCCTAAGTCGTCTACGCCAACTCAAGCCAAAAAGCCGCTTCAAGAGTTCACCACGTAGGTATTCAAGGAAGGAGAAACGTTGGAGATAGCTGCTATAATTTTCGATTTTCGTCGTAATCACATTTTGATTGAGTTGATTGGGGTTAAAAGTCGAATAGGAAACCACTTTTCTTTGAGGTTTTGGGAGAAAATTACTGTACAGAAATATAGTATACCGACAAACGCCGCAAAATTTCCTGAGGTTTGCCCTATAAATATTGAACATTTTCATAGTTTAAAAAAATCGGTTAAAATAATTGCTTGCTGCACGACTGGTGATGGAATTTAATCTTGTGACAGTAACCTATAGGTATTTATTATCCCGAGGGACTTAAACAATATTGCCAAATATAATTTTCTAAATGTATCCATCCGTTATGTTAATCTTTACTACATAATTGTCAAGTGTGTTTCTGTTTGTGACCCAACTCCACTCGAACAGCACCACCGATGTTGATTGGGGTTTTCATAAAACTATGGTTTTAAGTTCCTGGCTGTAGCATTATACTATAGCTTGGGGCTTTCAAAAAAAAAAAAAAAAAAACACGGAAAAAACCAAAATAATTGACGCTCAAATTCGACACCGTGAGAAACTTGATACTACATTTTTCTTGTCAATGAACTCTCTTTTTGAGTTTACTTGATCAACAGGATGTTCTCCTTAGGACTATGGCAGAAATGTGGACCCGTGTAACGCACGGGTTAAATCGATCGTTTATAAATAAAATTAATGAAAATCATATAGGTACCTAGTAGTCAAGTTTTGGTATTTTCAAAGGCACCAATCAATTATTGATTGTTGCGGAATAAAATAAATAAAACGCCAGGATGCATCGCGGTATATTCGCACCCCTGAAGGATGGATTTTAAAAAGTTCAATTTCCGGATTCTACGTACAGCAAATTTTGAGGGAAGTTAGAACTCTCGCTGTATGAGGCTACTCCGTTTCCATTTCGTTCGCTGTGGTTGAGCGGGGAGCGAGAAACTCTGAGAAGTGCTCCTGGTGCCGAGATAGGTAAGCAATGTGTAGCTGTCACGAGATCGGAATTTCCAATTACTCGGGCGATAAATTTATTAAATTCAAACCGTTAATGCGTTTGGGGGATGAAAAGGGGGGGGGGGGGGGGGGGGGGGGGGGGGGGGCGTGAGGAAACAGTAAATTTGGAGATAGGTCGCCGGGGGGACATTATAGTATTTTAATTCGGCGAAGTAAGGGGGTTAAAAGAAGGGGTTTGCGGTGTGTGGAGGGGAGGGGGGGGGGGATACCGCACTAAATATCCGTCCCGAATTCCTGGCCATGTGTGGAGGGGCTATGGGACAGGGAGAAGGAGAGATTAAAACGGGGGAGAGGGTGTCCTACGGAATATAGGAAACAGTGGATTGGTAGAGACTAATGTTGCGGAAGTAAACCTGCATCCCTTCACGGCCTCGGGTCCTCCACTCGCCTGCTTTTCTGTTTATTGCCGGGTCCTCCTTGACGTAGGGCTAGGATTAGAAGTGAAACACCTTACTTATACAGTCTCCCTTTTGCCCGGATAATTACAGACTTAGCCCCCTTTTGGCCACATTCTCATTTAACCGGGACTCGAGGGGGTTGGTAGAGTCTGGGTAGAGCGGGGGAAGTTTGATCAGTCCCAATTGTTAATACACCTACTACCTCCCGTCTATTCTACTCCCCCTCCAGTCTATTTTACACCCCCTCATCCACAAGATCTTCTCCTGGGAGCCAATCCAATCCTATGGAGGGAACTTTATAATTTCCCTTTCTGCTTCTAAGTATCGACGCCACCTAAGCCCTCACCTTCCCTCTCCCCCTGTCTCCTTCCTTGGCTAAGTCATTCTCTACAGATTTCCTTGTGGTGAATATTGCATTGATCTCGAGTCCTCCTCTCGACTTTGCCGCACAAAACGCTGTAAGCTCTCGAGTATTTGCGGTTCGATTCCACCGTCTACATCGCCGTCGTCGGGTGAGTTGTGAATACTTCGCAGCCATCCATACTGGTGAAACTTTAATTTCACTTCATCACGCTTGTTGAGGAACTTGGATGATACGCAATTCTCCACGAATCCGAATCTAACTTGTATAATCTGCTTGAAATATTCAATGTGATATTTTGCAGCTCATAAGACGGTAATAGAATCGACGATTTTTTGAAAACCAAACAGCTATTGAGGAAATCCTAAAATTAACAATTTTTATCGAAAAAATCAATATTCTATCAATCGAGATGAACCAGGAGTGTCACAATCCAATACAGCATGAGAAATTACGTGGAAAATGATACCTAACTCATACGTCCAAAATTTGAACTTGAAGTTTTGATCCTCGAAAATCAATCATTATAGACAATCAGTAGATCTTCTCTATAAGAACTTATAGAACTGTTCAATGATTATGACAAAAGTTTAGTTATTTCTTTTTTGAACAGGTTTTAATTGTTGACTTTCTTCAATTCTAGTATCAGAATGACCTCATTTTTGGTTTATTATTTTCAATAATGAACCTTTGGAATCGAACACGAAAAAAAAAAGAAAAAATGTTTAACCCCCCCTCAAAATTTGGGATTTCACGTTTCAACATACGTAGAATCCAAAAATCGAATTTAAAAACATCCGTCCGTCCTCCGCACGCCGTACGCGGCACTTTCCTTAGTTACCACGGTCCAAAATTAATGAAATTTGGTATACCGGCCGCATTCGGGGTCTAGTTGTGCCGCGAAGCTTGGCGTTACCGTCAGTCTTCTCTAAGGGGTAGAAAATAGGGGATGAAATTTTCAAAACGCCCTAGCTCGAAAATTGCAAATAGGAAGGTATATTCTTTCCATCGATTTAAAATAGGACACAATTTTTAGCGTCGAATGAGACCTTGCGGAGCGTTTTAGGACCAACCGTTTGCTCCCTATAAGGACTTAAGGGTTGAACGAAAAAAAGAACAGAAACACGAGTGTGAATCGCAATTATTCCCTAGTAGGAAAAATCTCCGTTCAAATAATATCAGCTGTTCAAATGCAACTTTCATTCGATTCCACCGAACCAAGTTTGTTGTTTACTTTCAGAAGCTTCCTTAGTTACTGAATTTTTATTAAGAATGAGTATCATCCAATATCAGTATGAGTATCAGTTGTATCAACTCTCCGATAATAATAATTACAAGAAGGTACCTACTCATTGTCGCCAAGAGATGATTGTGAACCTCGCGGTAGGTGGGTATTTTATGTTAATAGGTTCGTTGTAGATGGGCAAACTATACAGAAAATAATAAATCGTTGTGTAATAATTTGCAGCGTTTTTTGAATCTTAATTCCTTCAGGGTGTATGCTTTGTCACAACCGAAGGTAGCAATCTATGTTCTCGTGCAAATTTGAACATAATGTTGACCTCCAGAATCTACATTTCCGCTTGCTTCTCAAGATTTAAAGCTTTCTGAACAATTTTGATCCGTGTTTGTCTGTCTGTGGTCAACTCCTTGTCCTAGGGACCCAGGAAAAACTATATGAAGTTGTCCGATTTTGATGAAATGCGGGTTAGAGCATAGACGGTCCCCTATGAATATCATTGCCGTCGGAATAATAGTAGCGTGTGCACATGCGTAAACATGAATTTCCTGGAACAACTGTTTATCGGTTCCTAATGGACCGATTTCGCTCAAATTCGGAGGGTAGTCGGGGATTGACAACTATGATTGGATCAGTAATACTCGCAGCGCATGCGCAATTTTGAAATGTGTTTGATAGCCATAATCCGGAACTACTCGACCAATTTCGGTGAAATTTTCTGAAATTGTACGGCGTAGCCCCTAGACAATCTCCAACTAATCTCATACCCACCAGACCACCAGTAGCTCGTGCGCATGTGCAATATGAATTCCCTGAAACTACGATTTCTCAGTTTCTAATGAACGATTTCGCTCAAATTCAGGACGTAGTTGAGGGATGACTCCAAGACAATTAGGTACTTATGAATTTCGCCTATCATATCTATATAAAGAAGTAGGGTCATACCATGCGCATTATCCTGGAAGGCAATCTGGAATGCTGATTCAGTAACAAACCTGAAAGAAATCGGAATAACAAACTTTCTCCTCCAATGGACAACAAACTATTCTCTGGTTAGTAGTAGCTTTGTACACAGACCGGGAGTTCAGTGATAATCAAAGATTTCGGAGCGAGCGCAACAAAACGCGTGGATGCGCCTAATCGCTCATCCATCGCTTAGTATAATCTCCAATGCAACTACATCGCCCAAGCCTTGAGCGCAAGCGGAAAACATGTCATCTGAAGTACCTACTTATATTATTAATTGTAAAATACAAATCCTGTAATTTGGAGATTTTCTTGAAAATAAACACATGTTAACATTCGGAGTGTAGTTGAGGGATGACTCCAAGACAATTACCTACGAATTTCACCACAGCTGGATGAGTGATGGATACTGCGCAAGCGCAAACTTGGAATTTATTGTCATAGGCACAACTCCGGAACTATTTTCGCTGAAATATTCACTAACTGATTCTATACGTTCATGTTACAAAAGTGAGGGAACTATAATACTGCCCACCCAACTTGGCAGACGGTTTTTTACTTCTTAAACGAATATAAGGCAACTGTTCTACCTAGTATGAGAAAGCAAAATTGCCATCCTAAATTCTTTGCTTTCAAGTCTGTCAAGGTAGCGGAAGATTCCTCATCACTTTTGGGGTGTCTTCAATTTGTTTTCAAGAACTGACCCCTGAGGATGCAGCATAATGGCTGGTTTTCAAACTCGTTATTTTCTTGTGGTATTACGTATTAACGACGTTTTGACATAATAGTCATGTTTGTTTGAGTTTCGCCAATCCACACAACGGAGGTGCCAATCCACACAATCACAGAGTAACGGAGACAACCTAATTTATTACCACAATTCATCTTCATTAACGTAAAAAATTACACAATATAATACGGAGGATGTGTCTGTGTCTACCCACTGACTAAATTTCACGATCGACTCGGTATTGATAGACCTCTACGATCTAGTTTCAGGTTCTAAAAATAGCTCATCACCACCAAAGCTGTGGATGAGAATATTTCTATTTCTAATTGATTACGATTTTGGTTATCAGACCATAATGCATGCCAAGATCTTTCAAATATAACATTTTCATTCAAAGAGGTAAGTTTGCCGACGGAAGGTCCCCGAGGAACCCTGGTACTGGATTCGACCAAATCGGTTACTCGACAACGGCATGGAAAATTTGTATTGATTCGGAACAACTTTCCAAACCGAATGTGATCCGTTGTGAATCCGTCGCTAAAACCAAATAGAGTGAAAAAAACGCTGCAAATTATTACACAACGGTTTATTA
>JAEMON010000001.1:75024197-75047928 GCA_030264115.1 Lygus lineolaris
TAAACCCCGAACGGGGCCGGTATACCGAATTTCATTAATTTTTTAATAAGCAATAAAATATCGAGGCCAAGCCCGTGGAGCGATCTACCGACGAAATCGTGTAACCAGCCTAATCAGTCAGCGCCATGTTAGGAGTCTCCTCCTCCCATGGTCAGCACCGAAAATGGACACAGATGATTCCATGGAGAAAGTTTTTCTTCGAAAGTTCCCTAAAACGTTTGAAAACCACGGCCAAGTTAGATGGGCCGTAACCTAGCTTCCTTACTTTTGTAAAATGTCCCCGAAATTGGTCGCGAAGTTCTAGAGTCATGCCTATGACAACAAATTTCAAGTTTCCGCATGCGCAGGAGCTATGACTGATCCAATTGTAACGACAATAGGCAATCGTCTTGGAGTCAGCCCCCAATTAGATACCTACCCTCCAAATTTGAGCGAAATCAGTCCATTTGGAACTGAAAAATCGTGGATCAGGAAATCCACGTTAGTGTATGGGCACACGCTACTAGTGGTTGGACGGCGATGAAATAAGTTGGAGACCTTCCAG
Organism: Lygus lineolaris; assembly: GCA_030264115.1. Lineage (NCBI taxonomy): Eukaryota > Metazoa > Arthropoda > Insecta > Hemiptera > Miridae > Lygus > Lygus lineolaris. The sequence continues at coordinate 75,024,742 of JAEMON010000001.1, forward strand.
GGAATAAACCGCACGATCTCTGAAAATGTCATCAGAATCGGGCCATGATTTTCCATTCCATAATTTTTGGAACACTCTTTGGAGTCAAATTTTGAAATTTAGAGGTCAAAAACGAATAGGCAACAGGTTGTTGGACAAAATTACTATATTTATAGACAATAAATTGGTATGGTTCACTAATGAATGAACTAGAATGGTTCATAAAATATACATTTCTGAATAGGTGTATTTTGTCGGGTGGAAAAACGTAGATGAAAAAATTAGTTTAGAAAATAAAATAAAATGCCAGTGGCCTATCCAGTTACCCCTGATACCTGGTGTGTTCGTGATCAGCTAGATATTTCCTTTCAACACACAGGAACGGAGCAGCGAGAGCTTTCCAAAGGGCCATACAAGTTGGAAGGGGTATCCAATGATATAATGTACGTAATAAGTGCAGTAGAAACTCGATTAACCGAGGTGGACGGGGATGAGGGTGACTCTCCGTTAATTCGAATTAATAAATACATAGGTAGGTACTGAAGAACTGATTGATTCACTATCGTGTTTCTGACCGGCTCCAGGAAAGAGCCAAGACTCCAAGAAAATAAATCAGTTCCAACATTCCATTCAGTGAGGAACGTATACTGCCTACCGAACTTGGCTTTTTTGGCGTGCGTAAAGCAATTGTTTTCAATCAAACAGCAACACTCTCTAGTATTCCCAACTAATATTTCTATGGTTCTTACGATTCATCTGATTTCGGCTAATTTCCTATTATAACGAGGAAGGTATGATAAAACGAAATAACTTTTGTGTTAGACGGTTTTAAAGGTGTTGATTCAAAATGTTAGCAGCCGAATGCAGAATTAACAACTCTTATCAAGCAAGAAGAAGGGGAATAAATCGTCATAACATGTAGCAACAAATGGAGCGCATTAGGGTGTATATTTTTACTAAAGTACTCTTCGCGCTTCGTGTAATCATTACTATAGCAAAAGGCGTCTTCCGTAGAAACGGCTATTGGATTCTCTGTACCAGGAGCCGTTCAATTCGATCATAAAAGTAATGGAGAAGAGAAAATGCACCAGATCTCGATAATTTAGCATTTCCAAACCTAATTGGACATTTTCCAAACCAAATTGGACATTTTCCAAACCAAATTGGACATTTTCCAAACCAAGTCGGACATTTTACTAATCGAGTTGGTCACTTAAAATGAACTTGTACTTTGGTCATCCATGAACATTGGAGCATTGGGCAAATCGGTCCAATTGGAGCACTGGACCAATTTGGTTTGGGAAATGTCCAATTTGGTCTGGAAAATGTCTAATTTGGTTTTGAAGACGTTCAATTAGGTTTGGAAAATGTCCAATCATGTTTGGAAACGCCATGTATTGGCAACAGCCACTAATTATGCAAAAAAATTTAACTGCAAAAGTTTCATGAAAAAATTAGCTCATTGGGTCGTAGGGGTTTTTCATTCCCTCGATCTACAACCTCAATGGTAGCGTTTTCTAGTGTTCATTGAGAAGTTCAGGACCTATCTTTTAAAATTATCATGATTACTCGCTACTATAAAAATACCGCTGAGAAGTAGGTACCGTCTGACTGAAACTTCGCCTTGTAAATGAAAAATTAGGTCATTAAACTTGTAGGACAAGAATTTTTGTCGAAACGAAATGTTGGAATAAATTATCATTGACATGCAACTTATACCGAAAACAAATAGAAAATTACTTGGCTTTTTAAACAAAAATATAATGTGGTATTTTACTCACTGTCTCCAGCAACGATGGTATTTGTCTCCTCGAGTACTCTCATCCAACTGGCTCCAAATACACGGCGGTGATCTGCTTGAATATAAATAATCAGCTCACTCTCATGATAGTGTTGTCGTATGTGGCAATAAGGAAGTACCTCTAGTCCCAAGTATCACAGCCCAACCTGCCTATCATCCACTGTGTTCAGTCTTCTTCCCAGAATTGATAGTGATAAGGTGTGTTTTATCGTATCCTACAGTTGCCAGCTAAGCGGAAGTAGTGAACGAAGGGCAATATCTCTCCAATGCAATGGTTTGATTCCTATTACTCTTCAACGTAACTGTTCGTTAACCGATTATTCGCAGTTTTAGATTAAGACGTGAGGCGGTTTTTCCGAAGAGTGATGCAGACATAAATAACGAGGAGAGTGGAACCTTATCAGTTCCATCTCTGGAAATGCATTTATATTGAAATCTTTTCACAGACTTAATATTGTCTCTTCGTCCCCAACAGGGAGTGTACATAGGTTACAAATCAGAAGAGACAAAAATACTTTATTGTGTTAATTTTGATCTTAGAGGACACTTTTTTAATTTTTTGCACGAACACATAGCTAGTGCCTATGGTAGTGGGGGTTGGTATGCCTTTGGAAATGGGGACAAAAAAAAAAAAAAAAAAAAATTAGAATTAGTAAACGAGTGATATATTCTGCCCCAAAACCTGAAAGCCCGCTTGAATTTTGTTTTTTTGAATTTTGGTTCCGTATCCATTTGTCAGTATGTATTTGGGTGAATTCATCGCTGTCTGATCAATATCAGCTCATGCGCTTGTCCATTCGTCAAATTTTCGGGAAAATTTGGAGGGCAGTTAGGGACTAACCTTTGTATGTCACTCTATGAGTTCGGCATGGTTCGCATTATTTTCTATGCATTTCAACGATCAATGCGTTCATGTTATTGAACAGCAGGAAGCTATGTGCTACGCCCACTTGGCAGACACTTTTCGCAACGTGTTCCAATCAGATAGGATTTTCTTTTCATGTGATGATGGAGCCTTCCAATTAGGCGAAATCCTCGAGTATGAGGAGACACCCACCCTCTCAATAGACAGACAGACAGTTCAGGTCGAGAGTGCTCGAGAAATGCACGCAAATTAAGAATGCACCTTTACCCGACTGTTTATTCCTGATAGCATCCCTTTTAATGACAGAGAGGGAAAGACTGGTGCATCACTCGAACCGTTATAACGCACCATTTAATGTATCAACAAGAGAATGGGGTGGAAAGCGTGTTTTCGTCTTCTAATTGCAAACTTCCACCCATTGAATGAATCTTAATTATTTCTAATTCGTAGTCGAGATTTACCCACCCGGAATCGTAACGCAATGAACCGCTCAACCAAGAGAAATGGATTGGAGGTAAGTCCGTTGATAATTGTTGGCGCACACAACATTAAATTTACGTTAGTTCCAATTTCCAAACGGAGTCAGTGTTCACCTTTTCGGTTGGGTGAGCATAATCCGGGGGATTTAATAAAGGAACCTCTTGAACAACTGGGCATCTCGCGATTCAATTGAAGATGATGCGACGGGGCGGACGAGGAGCTCGGCTTGCTACCACCTTCATGTTCATGGTAATTAAGCAGAAATGAGATTGGCCCCTTTGAAGGGGGTGCCGAAATATTTGCTGCCCAAATATGCCTTGATGGCCGTGGTTGTCGGGGCATACGCAAGTATGTTCAGTCAAAAGCCCTTTCACCGAAAGACGGTCACCTCTTGGTCTGTCGAGGTCCATACCTGGACTGGGGCAATGCTTTGATCCTCTGGCTTCCTACTAAGACTTCCCTCCGCGCTGCCTCCAGTCTTCTCTCTCTCGACGAAATATTTCTGAATTCGGGCTCCTTTGACGGTATTCGCCCTCTCCGGGGGTGCAGATTGTCACAAACTGACCGCCCCCAGCAGCTCTGCGATGCGCCCAACTCAATGGACGAGATATTAGTTGGTTTTATCGTAATCCTCCAGATAACCAAAACTTCGTTGGGTGAATTAACAACATGAATTGTAGTGAGTGGAGGTGGGACGTGATATGAAAGGTAATTATCTCTAAAGTTAGTATATATACAAATAAACGCATAATTTGCTATTGTAACTGTATCAGACACACATATGCCTTATTAAGATAACTTCAAAGGTACTTCCTAAACTGTCGGATTGACCACATCAATGCAAATCAACTCCACATCTTCTTCCAGCTTCATTCCTTCTGTTACTACCTTTTCAAGGCAACGAGTGGCAAAGTGCGCAAATCGCCTTGCAACATGGAGCGTCCTTCTTTGATTGAACCATGGCAATAAATCATTTACAACTAAATCATTAAACTGTGTAACTGCCTAACTCAGAATAGCTTCAGTAGTTAATACAAATGTTTAATTGACAATACTGTTACCATGGAGATGGAATCTTAGAGGAGGCTTTTGCGAATAAATTGTGTTGTATGGCTGCTCGCCTAGTTACTTTCAAATTCTTATTTTCTCTTCCGTATTTCGTTCTTATGTTAATAACTTGTTGTTCAAGCATAGTGTTCGCTTGCTCATACTATAACTCTCCCTTATAGAATTATGAACCTGAATTTAACTACGTATACATCTGATAATTCATAGTTTTCTTGTGAATAGATTCCGCATGATGAACTTCATCAGGCGTCTTGGAATCGAAATTGGAAGTTGGTTTCCGTATCAGCTGTTGTGGGAGAGAGATAATTCATTTTAAAAACGGCCCTTCTTCTGTGAACTACACTTCAAACACTTCTGCTGTACATTGCCTCTTGATGAAGAAGTTGTAATTTCATACAATCGTTATCATCATCCGGTTTCCATTATCGATCATATTGGAGGCAAGGTTTAAATTTATTTGTATGGTGGCATGGTTCATTGGCCAAACAAAATTAAAGAAATTTCCTGCTTTTCTGATATACCCCAATTTCAGTAGTATGCTCCTTTTATGGTCGTTCGTTGATGGGCAGTTTGAAATGATTGGTTGCTAAGAATTCAATCCATCTAGATAATGTTAGATAATTTCAAATCCAAAATGATTCGGTATAAGGCCTTTTAGATATGCTTGGATGAATTTGACTTTTAAAGTAGTAAATTCCAGTGCTTCAGTTGGTACAATTGATAATTTGTGTAAAAATATCGTGACTGTCTGCCACTTCTAAGAAGGGATGACACAGGCTGAAATTTTTCGAAACCTTCAATAGACTGGTAAGTATGGTTTTTCATACAGTTTTAAATAGATTACGATTTCTAGGATCGAATGAGAACAGCGTTGCTCCCCATTGGAGCTGGAGGATTGAACGAAAAAAAAAAAAAAACAAAAAAAAACCAGTTGCCAATTAAAAATCTATTCAATACCTACCTAACGAACGTAGGACAAAATGTCGATTCAAACTGCTGCTGATTCTATGCGATTGTATTTCAATTATGCTCGTATATCAGAAAGTCGAGTTTCAAACTGTATCTGTTCATGCCTCCATTAGGTACTGATTATTAATACATTCAAAGTCGGTTGGTGGGTACTTTCGGATATCTACCTACTACAGATTGATATTATCGTGAACGATAAGAAATTGTAAACATTTTTTTGACCACGGAAAAACTAAAAAATTATATTAAAATAATAATAAACCGTTTTGTGATGAATTGCAGCGCTTTTTATTACGATCTCTCGCCAGTCAACCAGTGCTTAGCGAAATATTTGATATTCTACAGAATACAATATTGGAAAGCAATTTTTTTTTAGAATTATGTAAACCCTTTTTCACAAATGTTTTGGTGTGCTACCTTCCTTAGCCAGTCATTTTTTTAGACTTTGGGGCTCTTCCAGTCAGTCATGTTATTCAAGTACAAATTAAAGCTTGGTAGTTTATTCAGAGCATTGCTGTCTTTCAACCTATTAGAGTTGCCATGCTTCATCCCTCCACTGATGATATTATTTCCATCCATAGTTTTTAGATTTTGCTCATTCGATTTTATTTTATAAAGACTCTACTAGGTACGTAGAAGATTGTATCTGTATCCAGTTTATTTTCATTAGACCTTAGGAATTAGAGAAAAACATCAGCACGAGAACAGGAGTAATTACATATTTGGAATATAATAAACAGAGTCAATGTTAAAAATTATAATAAACTGGATGCATATAGAATCTTCCACTTATCTAATAGAGTCTTCATGCAAAAAAATCGAATTAGCAACATCTAAAAGCTGTGGATGAAAGTAATATGAGCAGTGGAGGGGTGAAGAGAGACAAAACTTCCAATTGGTTGATAGACATTGATCCTCTGAATAAACTACCAAGCCTCAAGCTATAATTTGTACTTGAATAACATGACTTTAAGAGCCACAAACTTTTAAATAATAACTGTCTGAGGAAAGCGGCAGGGTACCGTCGAATCATGTTACAATAAAGAAAAAGGTTTTACACGAGATTCCAAATAATTGCTATACAGAGAGGAAAATGGTCAACCCATGGAACCGCACACAATACAATATTGAAATATAAATAAAATTGAGAAGGGTACCTTCGAAGACTGTTTTAGCGAATATGAAGTATTAATCATCAATACATCAGTGATATAGTTACCCCATCCACAAATCACTGTTCTCCTGCACCCTCTCTTTGGCGTGTTCCTAACAACAAGCCATAAACGGATTATCCCAAGTCCTTCCATATTTCCCTTTGGAAACGACAGGTCGGCCTAACCCCCGGTTATGATCAGGTGTGGTGGGGAGTGAGGAGTGGCTGGGGGTAACCCTGAAAGGTGCGTATCCGCATAAATTTTGAAAACCATCGGCACCCCATTTTATTATCAAGTGATGCATTGATAATTCGGTGGGTTTCCCAAGGGAGAATGCGGGCTCCACGATGGTGGCAATTTCCCATCCTCCCTTATACCGAGTTAAATATTAGAGCGATTTCTCAATGACGCAATCAATAGGGTTTTTTTCTTCTGTGCGCCGCAAGGAAAAGAGAGGGGTTAGGTAAAAACGTTGTATAAAAAATAAAAGATATCACCCCTCCCCTGGCCTCCACAGTACGTTTTTTTTTTGTTTCCAAGATACTTTTTTTCATCACAATATTTTAAGAAAGAAGCACAAGGGTTGGGATTAGGCTCTCCCGAGAGAAGTTATTCAATTCCGGGATCAATGAAATGCAACGGGATTTGGAGGGTTCCCCCGTACCTTCTTGCGACACGCGGAATTACAATGGCAGAGAAATATTAGGGACATAAAAATACGGTGCGACGAAATAAAAAGAAAATTGCGAGCTTCGGGGCTCAGAAACGTAGCCGATGAGACTCGAATATGGATTCCTATATCAACGCAGCTCCTCCAGCTCCTCGCCTACAGGTTTTAATATGTTACAACTTTTCTCGTACGTATTTTCCGGTTGATATATTCCGCATTTCTAAGGGAAAGGAAAAGGATGCGACATGAAGTAAAAGTTGTTAATATCATCCCCGAAACAGGTTCAAAATGAGCATTTCTGAGATGTTTTATTTTTATCATCTATGTTTAGAAAAATTTGCGTATCATTTTTGTTCGCCAAACGTATCTTCGAAATCTCAGCGATTTTTGATTCGAATTATGAGGGCCATGAGTTATGGCGATTTGCAGAGATCATGCACATCCTTTTTTTTTCCTCAAAAGAGAGGAATTAATTAGTCTGAGACGTGTTGAAAGAAACCGTAAGTCCATAATTATGGCCTCGGCAGAGTTCCCAACGGCCGGGCCTGGGAATTCCGAATACCTTCCAAACTCCCCAAATATAGCAATGAAAAACGCTGCAATACAGCAGGAATCACACAACGAATATCATTTTTCTGTATTGATCACTACCGATGAGTATAGGCCCATCCTGTTTAACTATAAAGCTCGTTATTATTAACGGCATAACAAATGGAGCTATGAGCTTATCAAAGTTAACACGAAACTCGAGCCAATAAAAACAAAAAAGTCTGCCAAGTTGCAGTACAGCTTCCTCACTTCAGTTAGATGAACGAGGTTAAGTTAGTAGAAATTTTACCGGAATTGGTGGAATACCTAGTTCCAGAGTTATGCCAATGAAGAAAAGTTGCAAGTTTGCGCATGCGCACTTAAGATTTATTACTGTTCCGATTATGACGAAATTCATAGGCAATCGTCTTGGAGTTACCTTCCGAATACGAGCAAAATCGGTGAGTCAAAACCGACAAAAACCGGGTTGTTTCAAATTCACGGGTTGTTTGGAAACAAAAAAAAAAAAAAAACGGGTTGTTTGGATATTCACGTTTGCGCACGCGCAAGCGCTATCTTTGGTCCGATGACGATATGATTCATATATGTCTGTCTAGCGCCAAGCCCTGAAAATTTCACCGGAATTGATCGAAAACGTCTTACGAAATTGGAGTTATTGGTATTACAACAAATACACATGGCGTCTTGAAATGATCAAATTTTACTCATGAATTTTGTCTTGAACGGGAAACCAGATTTTAAATCGGTAAACGCCATTCTGTTGGTATTGTTGGTATAAAATAAGGTAATTACTCGAAATCTCTCTTGAAATTTGTTATTGTCAATATTGACATTTTAATCATTAAAAAAAATCAAGGGTTGGGGCCGAATTTTGAAAAACCCGTCAAATAGCGCCCTGAGGATAGGTATGAAGATCATCATATGCTCATCAAAGTTTAATAGTTTGGTTACAATCTCATCAGCTTTCGAAATGTATGCACACCACTAATTAGCTAGTAAGTAGAGAAGGTGCCCACCTCATGGCAGTCCTTTACAGATGATAGAATATTGGTTTTGAGGTAGAAAGGGATTGAGGAAGAATGAGTCAGCCCAAAACCTTTCTAGCAGCTCACCTGCAGGCATCGGGGACACTTATTACTGGGAGCAAACGGTTGGTCCTACAGTGTTCACCGTGATCGCATTCGATTCCAAACATTAGAAAAACTACCTATTTAAAGTCGACGGAAAAAATATACTTTCCCATTTGAAGTTCCCGAGCAGGGGCGTTTTGAACATTTCAACCGCTATTTTCCACCGGTCGGAGACGACTGACGGTAACAACAAGCTTCGGGGCACAACTAGACCCTAAATGGGACCTGTTTGTGTACGAGGAAAAACAACAAACAACCCTTGGCAACAATTTTCAGAATTTGTGCGGGTTAGATGCTAGACGGTCATCTTTGAAAAGTGCCATGAAAGGGACGGATTTTTTAGTTCGATTTTTTCATTCTAAGTATCTTGACATGTAACAAATCAAATTTTGAGGTGGGTTAAAGAACTTGTTGTCTTGCTCGATTCCAGAAGATCATGATTGAACATGATAAACCAACCCCTCCTCCTTTCATTTATGTTGTCATTCTGTTTTCTACCTTTTTCTTCCTCCCATATATTTCGTTTCCATTCTCAACCAACTCTATCTTTACGTTATTTTGTACGTAAAATTGATTGGTGCCCAAAACACCAAAATGTCCTCCTCTATCCTAGATGACGGATTCGAACCATAGTCATATTCAAATACTCATTCATGAGCTCGATGACAGAGCAGACGTTGAGACGGCCGATCACCAACTTACACTAATACGTCTCCGTGATGAGCGCGGCCTACACGTGTCTCGCGGATCGCCAACCCCTCTTCGCCGCTAAAACAATTATGGCGACATCTGGTCATTTTCCTCCCGCAATCAAACGCAATTATCAGATGTTATTATTATCGATAGCTGTGTTTTGGTTAGATAATAGCGACACTACCTCGGATCTGATTGTTTGCATTACTTAATAACGATAACGTGTGTATTCTGGTCGTAAGGGTGGAAGTGCTCAAACAAACATGAGGATCAGCTGCTCCACTCCGGTATACCTTCTCTGTGACAGCCTTGTTATTTTTCAATTTGCACAGAAATGGCGATGATGTAAATTCCAAGTGTTTTGAGTAGATGGATATAGCTGCAGGGCCTCTGAAACATCTTCAGTTCAACTCTTTTCTGTTTGTACAACACAATTTCTCGTAACGGTTTGAATGGATGTAATTTATATCTTATGTATACCTTGTGAATGTTTGAGTATAGTTTGACCAGGTTGTTTCTTCAGAATTGGTTAGAGCTTTTGATCTATATACGCCGTTTGCGAGGTTTTTGGCTATCCGTGCTCGCTTAGCCCAATATAATACCTGAAGCTTTCCAAAAGGGTGCAATATGTGGGGTATCCCATGAAAGGGTCTTCATATTCATAATAATGACGTCACCTCCTGCCTGTGGTGGACCTCGGTGCCATAATATTCCTGACGTCACGCACCTCTTTCCAGTTATTTTTTGGGTGAACTAGACTGAGTTTTGAGCTGAAAATTGCTGCATGTGTGGTTTTGAGAGGACTAAACTCGAATTCGAGGTCCAAAATGCGACCAAACTTTATCGTGATTCTTTCCACATGGTGGAGTCCTTGCCTTGAAAATAATCACGTATGTCCTGGTCAAGGAAGGTCTCCAAATAAAAAGTCATTCACATCTCTTTGCTTTTGGAATGTGCAGAGTTGATTTCCAAAGACTATTTTACATGGTTCAAAATAGATTGATAATATAGGAGCTGGTTTGGCAGGGATTCAGAAGAACCTTTTTCCAGAGAACAATTTATTGCGGTATCGTTGCCATTGATTTGGCAGTATAATGGCAGCGACTGTTTTCACCTCATGAATTCCAAGCTGTACTCCTACACGGCATAGCGAAGTCTGTTGCCCCACTCTTAGAAGAAGTCTTGAAGAAGTCTGTTGCCCAACTCTGAGTCAAAGCCTTGATAGATCCATGCATAAGAGTCTATACAGAAGCAAACAAGTAAATTCAACAATGATCTAATAATAAGTATAATATAATTGTTCTAACGCATGATGTTAGACACGGACCACTACTCATAATAATTCCACATTACAGAGGCTGAAGCCTTTTTATTAGTTCTCCACAACCGTTTAGTAGGCACTATAGTTCATCAAATAAAGTACCAGCGGTAATTAGAAGATGAAATCACAAAATTGCATCAATACCCCTCATTTTAAGACGACTTTGGGGATCTTTAGTGGTGAGTTAGTGACATTTTTTTCTCCTCTCTAATACTCCAGAGAATGACTTCCTTAGCAGGCTCTTGCAGGATGTTGTATGAGGCAAGCTCAGCAAATATTTAATTAGTATTAGTTTTTTATGTTGGGATCTTGTCTGGCAACACTATTGAGCAACTTCCTGATGAATCAACAGAGGAATACCCAACTTGTACATGGATGATTATTATCTGGAGCATTGGAAGGTAGGGAAGACAGAAATCGAGACGCGAGCTGATAAGAGAGAATAATATCGGTAGGGAGGTGGGTGGAGACGGCCTGACAACCATTAAACATTGAATTGCTTCAATAAATAACCGAAGTCAGTTTGCCACCCTCATCTCGGCGATCCTCAACGGCTCCCAAAAGGAAATCATTAAATATGGCGAATTCAAGGACGGCAGCAGGCGCAGGCATGAAGAAGGAAGATTCGAATGATTATGTGGAGGAATAAGAGATGAAGAGAAGGGTAGAGGGGGTGTATAATACTGGCATTTACGCTCCGGGGGTGGATAAAGTAAAGATGGCTGCTAGGCAACAGAACAGATTCCCATTCACACTTCCCTAGGATTGTCAAGTCGGGGATTTGCGCACCTGCCATAGAGTTATCTGCTTGGGCCGTTTCTTCAAGGTCCGTCATAAATAGCAATGTCATATGGCTCTGACTTTAACGACTTCCTCAAGTTCGGATGACGGAAGAATCAATATTTTGAGTGATACTATAATTTTCGGGAATGGTGGGATGAAATATTGGAGAGAAGGAGATTGAACTATGCCAATGGTATGGATAAAGTCCCCATGGACAAAGTCACCATGAGGTAGGTACGTAGGTACTCTTCTTATCAACCGTGCTATCAGTGACACCACGAGTGAGTTGTACACTAATTCGCCCCCCGAACATTGGCGATTCATGACACTCTCATAAAGGTATATTATTTGTTTACGTACCTTACTGGAGGTTCGCTTGTAGTCAGCCAGTTGAGTACAGGTGAGCTCGCCACCTGAGAAAAGTTGGAGACCTGATAATTCTGAGTCGAACCACATTCGGGGTCATGATTTCTGGTTATTTTCAATGTTGTCGGTTTTCACGACTAGGTATTTCAGTCCTGAACACGAAAAAGCAAAAAAGCAAAACTTTGAAAAATCATAAAAAAAAAAAAACACTACTAGGGATTTATTGGGCTAGCATCTGGCAAAACGCTCATTTTCAACTTTTTTTTCATATGAAAACAATTTCGGGCGGTTCCAATGGTCAAAATGTGAATTTTCTAGGTTTTTTAAAATGTTTCCCGGAGCTAATCAGCTATTCTACGTATAGGAAAGTGGTTTATATTCTGAATCAGTGTACAATTCCCTATTAAATTTGAAGCAGTGCTAAGTTTTTGCCGGGTGGAACCATTGTGCCCCCCCCCCCTCCCCCCCCCTCCCCCCACCCACCCAATATTTTGTTAGGAAGTGAGTTAGAAACAAATTTCAAATGGTACCTCATTCCCAATGATTTTTCACGTAAATCTCAAATCCAAGTTCAAAATTTCAAAATATATTGAAAAAGTTGAAATGTTGAAACCAACTTCATTTCTTCGAGTGGTCTTTCCACGTAAATGTTTTATTATTTTCATATTATTATTATATTTATATTATATTCCATTTTTATTGAAAAGTGTATCTTCAGGCTGAGTAATAAGATGATGGTAATTTCAAGATGCAAGCCTAAAAATTCCAAATTTTCATGAAATTTCTAGGATGTTCCATTTTTTGACAAATCTGAAAAATAACATCTCCAAGTTATTCACGTGAAAAAACACAATAAATCATGTATCATACTTGGTTGTTTACTAGGTATCCCCAAAAAGCACCCTGTATAGTAGGTAGAAGGTTGAAGGTATTCCTTGCATTTAGTGTACTTAGGTACATTTGGAGCGTATTTTCGCACTCGTAATTTCAGAGTGAGGGTAATTGTTTCATGAAATTTCATGTGGAATCCGAATCTGCTATAAAAAAAAGGGGGTTCACTTTGAAAAAAAAAGTGGTAACAAAAGTAACTCTTTCAAGAAACTGAGATGTTGGATTTGAGATCTGTGTGAAAAAAATCATGGGAAGTTACCAAGTACCTGTAGTTTACCTGTAGTTTCCCAACTCACTTTATAACCGAAGGGGGGGTTCGTGGAACAGAAATAAATATTTTTTGGCTGTACACAACATTCTACCTTGACAAATATTTATGTTGAAAAATTTATATTGAATGTTAGCGTATATAAGTACGTCATATCCGTTTTCTGTATTATACGCTAATATTATTAAGCCAGTTGGAGTAACATTGGATTCAGAATTAGCTGGAAATTTTCCATAGGTAACAAGTCTTATGTAGATCTTTTTCCTCATTTAGCACCTCTTTGCGGCCTGAGTAGTGATAGAAAGAAGCTCAACCGGAAGAGAACCAAAGCAGCTTTGAAGTCGTGCCGAATAACAATTTCATCGTTAGTTATCAAAAAGAAAGCAACTAAAGCACAGGGAAATGAAAACGGGGAGATCACTAACTGTAATTTTAAGGCCTGCGGCGTTACAAAACCAACCGATTTCAATTACCAACCCTCCCCACAGATCGAGCTCACATCGACATCCCAAAGTTAACTAATATTCGATTCAGTAGCAGCCAGCTGTGAGGGTAGGCCGGGGGGGGGGGGGGGGGGGGGGGGGGGGGGGGGGGGGGGGTGTTGTTAAAGGCAAATACATGGAGAATGGAATTTCGTTAAGCTCTTCATACCGGAATCCACTTTCCTCAGCCCGCCCCTTTTGTACAATGAGAATTAAGGCAACATCCTTCGTTGATTAACAACACGCGAAAACGTTCTTGAAGAAGGAATGAACGTCTCGAATTGTTTTCTGGCAAAATGGTTCATACAACTTCTTGCTAATGAGTTTGTGTTGCGAGGGGACTTTTATTTCTTCGGGATATGGATTGAATTCAAGCTCTATGCCGCTCAGTGGCTTCTCTATTCATGCCACATCAGGGCTAGAGTACCTACCTTTTATACGTGGAGAGCCCTTCAAGTGGTGCATTCCGTCATAAGACGAGTTAGTTTTCTACTTTCGCCCTCTGCTACATGGGTTACGGCACTGAGCATCGGATCCCTTCAATTTTGGGATAACCTGAGAAAACATTGAATGGGGAACTTGCATGGTAGGTATTGTTTTAATTATTTTCTGGGAAGGGATGACTTGAAAGAGAAAAAAACAAAGTCATTTTGCGGGAAAAGTGATTCTAGAATTCCACCTGTAATCCATCAGGGCCACAAGCCGTCCTAGTTTGTTCAGATACATCTGGATGTCACTTTCTGTTTTGAGTCCATTTATGGCCCATTGATTGGTCCCATGGGTGACGGATTTCTTCAGCTGACCATTCGCTGGGTGGAGCTGATCACTGATCAGACCAATAATCACTCAATAGTTGGTCAATATATGTCGCGCTTTAGCTCTTACATTGCCTTGAATGTCCTCTGCTATAGCAGTATTGACAGAATTCCACAGCCTCCTGAACCTTGAAAACTTCTCCCTTCTCGTCTCCTGTGTTCTATCATTGGGGCTGCACCAAGATATGTGTTATCCACATCAGAAGATCATTCTGGGGTTCGAGATCCAGGACGAGTGTTCTAGCTGCATTTATTAGAAACTGATAACATTCATCCTGCTCTTGCAGCGGGGATTCCTGCGAGTATGACTTCATCAAGTTGCTGATTGGAGATTTCATAGTGGGGTCGGGCTCGCAGTCCTTCCACAGATTTGATTGTTCTACCAACCATTATTGTGGCAAGGGTTCTGTTCATTTGGACCTCCCAACTCCATGATGGTCATTTGCTCCTGTGTTCAGAAAGCACTGAAACGTAAAAAGCAAGTGAACATTTTTATTTCGGAGGACATTTAAATTTTTTTTTAATTTATTTTACGAATAAATAGCAACTGTGTGATGCAGATTATCCCTCGACAGTTTTATGAATGTTGTGAATTTTAAAAATACCATATTTAGCCTGGTAAATTTAGCCCCAAGAACACAAGGTCGTGAAGGTAAATTACGGAAGGTTTTTTTTTTAAATAGGAGCCTCCATTCCATCCTCGCCCTGGGCCCCCAAATGTGTGTGTGTGTGTTGGGGGGGGGGGGGGGGGGGGGGGGGGGGGGGGGGGGGGTTCAAGCGCGTACAATGTGATAAAAATCCCTAAACGTGGAATTAATTTTTCATTCAAAATAATAGTCCCCAGGGTACAAACAAATTTAGATTAAGGGAAAAGTAGTGATTCAAACAAAATGGACGTGTTTTGAACTAAGTTACCTAATGGGAGCCTAGCCCTTGCATGGGCCGACGATTAATACTCTCTATGAAGGGGTTCTATCTTAAACAGTGCGCGAGAATCCAATTTATTGTGATTATGACATACAAAAGTTGACGTTACTGTATAAGGGAAACAGGAAAAATATGGACATACGTGAGTTGGAAACACCGAGACATAAGGATGTTTACCTCGGTAAATGTCAGAATGGGCTGAAGGAGGGATTGTGTGCATAAGATGGGGCTGGTGTTTGCTTTCCGCCGCAATGATACCACGTTGGCTGTTTGCCGAATAACTTTTTCTTGTTCAACTGATCCCATTGTGGGCACCGAGACCAACCCGCTATTTGGCGTATTGGTGTTTGCTCTTGCTGCGAGTCGCAGAGGGAACGACAGGGTTCGAGTCGGTTGACATTATTAAGAAAAATGACGAGGAGAGGCCGTGAGACTTGGATTGATGCGACCACCAGATTGAGCTATGGGAGCGATCCGTCTCAGGGCTTCTAATAACCTGAGGCCAATCGGCGAAGGCACAGAGGGACCTTCTGTTCTCTTTCCCTTCGAAAAACGTATTTTGTCAACGTCCGTCTGGCTCGAGGGAATGATAATAATTGAAACTGGGAATGGAGATGAGTGTTTTTGAAGGTTCCGGTTGTCATGAGGATTGATATTAAATCATCATATATCAACAGAGGGAATCGGTACTTATCCTCATTACAGCGACATGGCCAGTGTTTGTGTTTGAAAGAACCTGATAACTTGGACATTTGCAAAGAACTATACCTACCTATTTGTTTAAAAAGAAAACGGAGTTAAATAGAAAAACGTTGTCTATTTCCACGAAAATAATGAGTTACAAAGTTAAATCGATTTCGACGGTTAGGCCATCATCAGTAACAAACAATAACTGAAGGTACATCAGAAAGAACACAGCTTATTATAGTCACAGGAGAAAGGGAACTTGAATCCCATTGGTCAACAAAAGTGAAGAGCTTTCTTTTTATTGAAACGGGTTTCCACAACTTCGTCGCGAGTGATTTAGTTCGTACCTATTTGTTTATAACACGGGAATTCGCCCAATTGCCATAATATAATAATCATTTATAGCAATTCATATGTACATTCCGAGATATACAACAATATAACAATATTCAATCAATCAATAATTAACAAGTAAGCAGGCCAGTGGTGACAGGTAAGTATAGACTCTATAGAACGAACGAAAGAATAAAAACAAACATACGAGTTACAACTAGGCATTGAAAATCGAAACAAAACTCAAAATACGCAACAACAGACTCATTTATCAGAAAACCGTAATCTAGGCAGGCACTCCACTTATGCACTTGGTTTAAGTTTGAATTTTAGTGAGCCTTGTGACTCCATGAGAAGGTCCAACACACCGGAAGCACCCAGGCTGTTGAAAGACTCCTAATCACGAATAATTGGGTTGTTCCTCAGGTAGTTGGGTCTACCTATCGATAGATGTAGGTAATTCTGGTTTTTCAGCTTATCTGGTATAGTCAAGTCATAGGCGCTTGCTTCGTCTGACAAAGTCGTTTTTATTCGCCAGACGAATGGCTCGTTCTATATAGCGCATAGTGGTCCGAAATAGGTCCATTGGAAAGGCTATTGAAGGAGGGATTGGGCTTGAAGGAAATTTTACGCTGATTCCGAATACGCCATACGATCACAAGTTCGCCCTAAGCTAGTTCCTCCCGGCGTTTTTGGCCTAGAAACCCGGAAGTTTGTTGACATTTTTATTACACCGTTCTACAAACTCCAAGAACTGTTCAAAATTGTTGTGGTACAAAGTAGAAGTAGATTGTACTTATACAATTAAATTGAGCATCGATTGATCACTAATGGTCGACAAAAGCATATTCGCAGCGGGATAAAATGGTTAAAAAGTGTGAATAATGACAATACTCCCAAATGGAATTTTTCAAACCCCAAGAGGTAACTGAAAATAGTAATAGCTACGATAGAAATTCGGAAGTTGCAGTCATGCAGCATTGAGTTGATAGGCGAATTTTCAAATCTTAATATATAAAAATAAATTTCTACTTCCCTATGACACGCAATAACTTGAGATTGAGTGCACCAAATTGAATAATCCTTTGTTTTTAGCGAATTTTCGGAGAAAATGAAGCTATTGCAATGGCTTCAAAATTTTTGTATTTGAAGATATTTGAACTGTGAAAATTTTATATATTTGTTAACTCATTCTTATATGAAACTTAGTGCTGATTCCGAATATACCAAATCATAATGAGATGGTAGTTTCCATCAAAAACGAACTAAGTCACTCGCGACGAAGTTGTGGAAAGCCATTTCAATAAAGAGAAAACGGATTTTCTATTTCCACGAAAATAATGAGTTACAAAGTTAAATCGATTTCGACGGTTAGGCCATCATCAGTAAAAAACAGTTATTGTCAGTAACAAACAGTTATTGTTTGTTACTGATGATGGCCTAACCGTCGAAATCGATTTAACTTTGTAACTCATTATTTTCGTGGAAATAGACTACGTTTTTCTATTTAACTCCGTTTTCTCTTTATTTTCCATCAAAAACGTGAAAAAACCGATTTTCCAGGCAATTTTTGTCTCCTAAGGATGCTCCAACAATTAGACTAGGTATATGAATGAATCAAACGACGAACTTGAGCCCGTATAACTTAAAAATGATTTAATTACTTATCTTTCGTCTATGGAAACAAAAAGGTCCCTGGGTTTCTGGCAAATACCTATTAGCAATATTCATTTCAGATAAATACTGAAAGTTTGACTTTTTTCGCACTACAATCACATTCTGGTCCAGTGTGTAGCTACGGGAAAATATTGGAAATACGTGTAAGTCTGTGAAAAAACCCATAAGTATGTGATGGTGTGGAGTGGAAGTGGAATCTAGAAACCCTGAAGTCCTCAAAAACCGTCAGCGACATGCTTCAATCACCCTAGAGAGGGCAATTTAGTTTAAACATGTAAAAAAATCAATAGAAGAAGAAGAAGAAAAACGTTTATTGTACAAAATTACAAAATAATAACACATTTCAGAAAAAAATAAACTATACGACTTGGTTTTTTCATAACCGTCTGTCGGAGGTGTTGGCCTAAACGCCCCCAAGTGGTGGTAGTTACGGAGTAATTGAAACAAAAATACAGGATTACTTAACGCCAAATGAGATATGGAGCAAAATAAATTAATAAGTAATGAATAAAAGACCTAGAAGTTGAATTCTTCCACCATCATCCTCCTATAGGGCCATGCCAGCTTACAAAACAAGACAGCTTGTTGCCATCCATTGCCATTAAGGATGCCAGAGTCGCCTTATGGAATGCAACCATCCTGAACTCCGACAAAACAGGACAACTGCACAGGAAATGATAGGTGTCCTCTCTTTCGTGCCTGTTGCACATCGAGCACTCATCATTTCGGTCCGTCTCGTACGGCTTTGCATTTAGGCGCAGCAACTCTCCCCGGAGTTTGAACAGCCATCTCGCACCATAGATATCCACGTCATTATCCTTAACCAGACTGGCCGACTTCGTTTGTGGGTTCAGCTTCCTGTAAAGGGTGAATTTTTCTGACTCTTCCTACCTCTCCCAGGCGACACTCCGCTTTTCTTCCTTGTATCTGGCCAGTAAATGTTCGGAGTTAGATCTCAGAACACTGGGGTCCATGGTCGCCAGGTTGTTTGGGATTCCATATTTTGCGGTTCTTAAACTCCAATGCTTTGCCCAGTCTAAATCCTTCGCAATCAATTCCCTGGCCACTATT
This sequence comes from Lygus lineolaris, assembly GCA_030264115.1. Lineage (NCBI taxonomy): Eukaryota > Metazoa > Arthropoda > Insecta > Hemiptera > Miridae > Lygus > Lygus lineolaris. The sequence goes on from JAEMON010000001.1 coordinate 75,043,721, forward strand.
TGGGGGAGGCGTGTGTCTGGTAACTTGGCAACTTTCACCAGATAGTTTTGGTGCTGCTCCAATGTGTACGCAGACACCGGGTCCAGTTCCGTTTCTAGGAGCAATATATAATTTGGTGCATAGCCTGGCAGATGGGAGAGCTTGCGGATAAACATGTTCTGGACTCCCTCAGCTGTCATAAAAATACCCGCATCTTCGATTTCGATGGGATTGATGGATCTCCAAATAATTGCCCCACACATTGTTAAGTGCAAACTTAGCAGAAGCGGCTTTTTGTTTTACGTGCTGAGCAAAGGCAAGACGCGGGGTTAAGAGTGCTCCGAGGTATTTGTAGCTTGAGACATTTCCACGCTGTCACCCTCAAACGTCCACTTCTCAGTGGCTCGTCTTCTGCCTCCATTTTGAAAAATCATCAGCTTGGACTTCGTTAAATTGACCTTTAGGCCCCACTTATGGCAGTATCTGCTGAGGGTATTGATATTTTCTTGCATTGCTGATGGCTCATCGCAGATAATAACCATGTCATCAGCATACAGCAATATCTTCACAATCACAAAATATTGGAAATACGTGTAAGTCTGTGAAAAAACCCCATAAGTATGTGATGGTGTGGAGTGGAAGTGGAATCTAGAAACCCTGAAGTCCTCAAAAACCGTCAGCGACATGCTTCAATCGCCCTAGAGAGGGCAATTTGGTTTAAACATGTAAAAAATCAATAGACTCAGATTTTTAATTACCAGTTTGATTGAATGGCAATGAGAAATAAATACCGTTTCATGTGCTAAATAGCAAAATGAATCAGTTTCTCGTGTCTCCTTCTGTAAGATGCTGATGAATAGGGATACTATATGTTGTTGATATATCTACAGTCAATATTTTCAATATAGTTTCCAAAAACGGTAGGTATAAAGAAGCAAAAATATAGAATTACATTACAGACCAACCTACAATAACTGGAACTTAATTCTTATCAAAATACAAGGCCATTGATTTGTACCTTACGACAGCATGGATGTAGTATCCATCATGTATGCTGGGGGCGCATGAGTTCGAATCCTGCTACCCTAACGTTGTTTTCCCTCACCATTTATTTTATATTTTCCCCCGATTTATTATTTTCAATAATGTAGTTTTTGAATTAACCATAAACATGATGAAATTACTTAAATTTTTATGTCAACGAAATACAGAACGCGAAAGGAGATCCTTGTAATATTTTTGTCAGAGAATACTCTCTGAGGAGATCACGGGAGCTAAATAAGAATGTCCACATGCTTTTTGCAATTCAGAGCTTTCTGAACAATTTAGGTTCCGGGTCTGTCGGTCTGTTAAAACCAAGCAGGAAAAACTATACGAAATTACGGTCCGATTCTTATGAAACTCTCAGGGGTGACATTTTCACTAAATGATTCTTTACCACGTCCATGTTACAAATGTGAGGCAGCTCTATACCACTCAACTTGGTAGACGTTTTTCTATACATTTTGCCAATTTTCACTATTTCCGAAGAGAAATGTTGGAACAAATGTCAATAAACAGAGGCAAACGGAAAATTGCCATTGTTTTTGCATTTTCTCAAAATTTATTTCTTATCATCAATCCCTTAATCCAAATTTATATAATTATCGTAATCACGAGTATCTTAACGCTGTTCCCATGAGGATTACGTAATCCTCATTCTTTTTAATCTCATTAACATCCAAAACACTGATGCGAGGACAACGCGTGCAACTTCTCAAGGTCCGCCTATAAAAGCTACCTTTCTAATTTCATAAATTTTTTCAGCACTTTTATTCCTGTGTTCATTTCGTCCCTTTCTTCTCCCCCCTTACGGAATTATTTGGCGATAAAAGGCCACCTGGGTAGTCATCAGAGACTGCAGAATGTGACGGCAAAGCGCGAGCAAAAAATGCGCTCCTCCAGTCTTTGTGACGCCGACGATTTCAAAAGAAAAAGAAAGGTCAATAAGGTGTTACACCCTCGTGTATAGGGTCGATTCGCTATGGTTCTCGGGAAAAAATGCATGCTCTTACATGGGAAGATTTGAAATGAAAACCTTCATTTATGTTTCTTATATCTGTGAATATTGCAGTTCATCACGCGATAGTTGGCGAATGAAGGTCGTCTGCTGGCATTTTTTCTTTCAGTGGATCTCAATCTGTTCGATTACGCACAAGAAATAGAGTTTGATTTGAATCTCATGGAAATAACCAATTTTCGTAATAAATACGAGACCTAAATTTTCAGGTTCATTCAGTGATACTTTTCGTCAATTTTGCCGCAGCCTGCAGTACAGGTGAGTCCGGGGTTGTTCCTTCGATTTCACTAAAAAAGTAGAAAAAGTTTTGAGGTTAAGAAATGTAGCCCTGGCAAGACTCGAACCTACTGATAACTATAGTAGACTACCCTACAGTATGCAGTCTCTACTCTAGCTGCAGTCAGTCTTTGGAACTTGGAGTTTTTGACAGCGCTGAATTAGATTTCGAGGTACAAAACGCAAAATTTCTACCCATGGAAGTTCCCCAAAGGAATATGGACAGTTTTCCCAATCACGTACGAAGTGAAAGAGTTGGGCAGTAATAACTACAAGTAATTGAATTGAAGCTACTATTTACAAGTAGAGCAGTTGAAACTGTCAACTACTAACTAGTAACCACCTAGTTCGTAGTGATAAGAACTAACTACTTTTGTAGTTAAAAACTATAACTACAAAAAGTAAAACAATTGTGTAGTTAACTATTGTAGTTTACCTATATTAACCATAAATATTTAGGCCATACAATGCCTTAACCAATCAGTGCCCAATTTTTTTTTTTTTTTTTTTTTTTTTCAACGATCCTCACCTAAACTATCTTATTGTATTCCGTAAACACTGAAAACATGAAATCACAAAAAAGAAAATCGTACACAATAATGGTATAAATTCAAAATTTCGAAAAAGTCCCAATTGGGGATCATGGGCAGTGGCGACCAGGAAGTAACCCCTGCTTCCAGACACCTCTCAATCACAGGTAAAATAACCACAACATGTATTATTTCTGCCAAAAATGTGTATTGATGCAAAACAATAGAATAATATAACTTTAAAATACACAATAATATAACTCTTGACGAATAATGTAACTAACCAACTCGTAGTTTCAGTAGTTATTACGAAATAGTGTTTAATTTACACTGTTAACATGGACTGTTGTGATGGCTTTGGAGAATAAATTGATAGTTGCGTGGCAGCTCGCCTACCTAGCTAATTCTTGATTCTTATTATTTTATTTAATATTTCATTTTCAACTTATTGTTCAAGCACAGTGGATGCTTGCAACTAATATAACCATTATAGCAAAAGTTCAGCCAATAATGAATCTATAGTAATTCCTATCATTCCTGCCCTATAACAAACTACCCGTTATTGGACTACAGCCGAGTATCATGGAATGTGACTTAGTAAATTATATCACATTATTATTGCAAAAAAGGACGCGAATTGAGATAAAAAATTACCGGATCTAAAACCTAAGTCCATCTATAACATGAAAAAGGTACTTATGTCAATACACGACTTAATGTAATAGATAATACATGTCATGCATTCCTACGTCACATTTCGAGCATTATTGGTTTTTCTTCGAGAAACAAGATGTCGAGGAAGTTGGTTTGTACTAGGGAAGCACATCATTTTCAGTTGAGGATGGTTCAGATTCAGCATCAACGACAAAAAGTCCATCAGGGGGATCTAAAGGAACAAATGGAATTTAAATAATAAGACATCTTCTGGTGGAAAATCATAGTCCTAATTTATTATCCTCGTCGATCTCTTCGTGGTCTGAATCTTTAGGTACCCATTAATTTCTACATTATGAAAATAAATAAATTGAAAAGTGAAACGATTACTAAATTTTTTTGGTGGCAGCTGTACGATGTCAATGTGGCCAATTTCTTCATAAATTCCCCCATAATCGTGACATTGATTCAGAAAATCAGTACCCTAAATGGTATCTTGTAGATCATAGAGTGTCCAACACTATTTCACCTACACATTTGTGAATAAATTGATCAAAGAAACACGAAAAAAGGTGAAGTCAAGCTTACCATGTGAAAGTCGGTATTACCATGATCCCCAAATGGGGATCAGCGTTAAACCAACATTATAGGGTGCTGTGGCCATTGATGTGACAAACTCGTATTAGCGAATTTTCGAAGAAAATTAAGCT
>JAEMON010000001.1:75070394-75080567 GCA_030264115.1 Lygus lineolaris
TTCTTTAGTTTACGCGTTTCACTACTCTACTCACATTTTACTCGTATTCATATTTACTAGACGCGAACCCTTTCCAGCATTTGGGACCCTTTACCACAACCGGAACCTTTCACAATTTTTCTACGGGACCCTAAACCACACCGGGGACCCTTTCACAATTTTCTAGGGGACCCTTTCCTCGATTTTTTCGAGACTCGGGACCCTTTCTCCGGTTGCCCGATTCAATCACGATGAAATTCATTATCATGGGCGCTCGAGGGGCCCTACCCGCATAATCCCTGAAAATTTGAACAAGATCGGATGACAACTCTAGAAGATCTAACAAGGACATGCGGACAGACAGACAAACACGGGACCAAACTCGTCCAGGAAGCTCTGAAATGTCAAATGCGAGTTCATTTCTGCTGGAAATGAAGCATTCAAATGGGATAATCTCAAAAAATTTCCTCTTGAGAAATCCATTTCGCAGTGCTTTGATTGGAACCCTGAAGTTCAAACACTTTACACTAGATATCTATATGTATAGCCGACTCTTGGAGCTGTATGTGGTGTGGTAGGCAAAAATTATCAATCATTGTCTATGAGATTATAATCGAAACGATATCAGCTACACCGTTTTATTTAAAATTATAAAGATTGATGTCAAACATATATAACATAATCCGGAATGCATTGTAAACATATAAACAAACGTTTTGATAATTATTTCCATTGTACCTATATAAAAGAGGGGACATGTACGATGATTTGCTGTTCACTTGAAAACGCTTTGGGGATGCGTGTAAAATACATTCTAGAAACACCAATACATTGCAAAACCTTCTAATCATCAGTTTCATCTTCATAGTAGATCATGTGGTACACAACCGCGTAAGTGATAACGACGAACATCAAGATAACAAAGATCATAGCTCCAAATATGGCATCGTAGACTTGTGCAGGTGGAGCTTCCTTTGGACGGCAATTGTCATTCTCCTCATCGTCCGAACCTGAACCACCGAGAAGGGGTTCTTCTATTACATCAAACGGTTCCATTTTCAATTATCGGTTGTGAGTATGGAACCTTTAAAACAAATAAATTTTTCTGTAAATATATTTTCAGATTTATATTTCAGTTATTAAATGTGGTCATTTTTCGCGTGCATGAAACAAATAAATTGTTCTGTAAACATATATAAGTTTGTTGCGTTAATGCATGTCAGATTAACGTATATTTCTGAAGCATAACAATATCGAGAAATGATAATCAATACCTATCACTCGTAAGACATGGGCAGACCGGCAGTGAAATGATTTTTAACTCATGAGTGATAACAACGAGCTTGTGGACAACCATCTTCTGTCTTATTGCATCTTTTCAAGATCATTCTCCTTTAAAACTCGGATTTGAATTGTTTAGCAATCTCATCACTCCAGTTTCTTCGAGTTGAGATAAACGAAGACAACTGCAACAAAGTAAGAAAAGGGTGAAAAATCACTGAAAAAATACCATTCAAGTTATGTACACTCATATATTGGTAACTAATACTGACCATTTTTAGGCTTTCCAAGTCGATTCCTGATTATTTGAAGCCAAATTCAGAATTGTCCAGACCTAATTTAGAATTTTCCCTTTCAGATAAAGAAATTTTCATTTAAAATTAATTTTTTTTCAAAATTATAATATTTCAAAGAGCTGAATTTTAAATGGAAAATTCTGAATTCGAAATGGAAAATTTTGAATTCGAAATGGAAAATTCGGAATTCAAAATGGAAAATTTTTAATTTTAAATGGAAAATTCTGAATTTGATTTGGAATATTCTGAATTTGTTTTGGAGAGAGTTCTGAATATGACTTTAAAAAACCTATATAATAAATAAAAATATTAATAAATAAATAAATAATTCCATAATATTTATAAGTAGGTAGGTATAATGTAATAATGATTTACGAAATTATTGAAAAAAAAAGAAGAGAAACTTGAAGATGAAAGAGAGATTTGAATATACTAGGTAGACACAAGTATGTACAACAACGACAAATACGTACCTACAACAAACCAAACATAGCCACAAAAAAGGGTGTGACTATGTGGCGATTACCAAAAATAGCCACAAAATAGGGTACCTAATCAACAACACAACAATCATGACTCGATATCGAATAATCTGATAATATAGATAGCTAACATTCTTTTGTGTTTTAAATAAAAGTACGAAACACCGACTCAAGGCGATGGTTTGATTCGCTGTGAAAATAATGTCCAAAGAGCATCCAATGGATTCCTTCTGAATTCGTATAGTATCAAGGTATCTCTAGGTATATCATACACACCTTTCTTGGTAGAGGTCCTCTCTGGTTCTCTGGTCATTTCGAGAACTGTTCCAGGGGCTACCTGTGGTTTCTAGTGATCATATATTGTGAACTAGTATGATATTACTACAATCCCATCTGCAGCAAGCCCATCCCATGGTAGCAAGATGTAGAGATGGTAGCTAAGAGTGATTTTGTGGTAACTTTATCTCATTTCAAAAACGATTCTAGTTAGCTCTCCAACTAAGAGTCAGATTGTGGACTAGTTAGTCCACAGGTCAGGTTGTGAGTAGTTAGTAGTGGACTATTTAGTAGTAGTAGTCAACTGATTTTCAGCCTTCACACTACTGACATACTTGACTGTAAACAGTCAGACTTCAAAACATAATAGCAGAATCTGCTCGTTTATGATTTAATCGATCACAAAAATAAAGTTAGGAGTCACGTTATGTTGTATCTAGTTAGTAGAATTACCTTTTGTCAATCAATCAAAGTTACTTAATGGTTTCGAGAAAGTATTTCAACAGTGTATTTTAATATTATTTGAAAAAAAAAATAGCTGTCATAGTTACGGTTGCTAAAAGCAAGTTCTCATTACAGTTACCTACTAGGAAACCTTCAGAAATATTCGGTAAAATCAACCAACTAGTGTCTATAGCTATGATATCGACCCCTTCCTATATCATTCATGGAGTTCTACGAACTACGTACCCTCAACAACAAAATTCATCGTTCGACCCACACATTTTAACCCTGCTTGATCATGCTTGAAACTACAAGTGAGCGTAATAGGAGAATGATAAATGGATATGGATAACAACAACTTTCGAAATTTCAAAAATAAGAGACGAATTCAGACGATAGGAGGGCAATATTTCATTATAAAAGGCGTTCGTTTTGAAAAAAAAAAAAAAAAAAAAAAATCTAATGAGTGGGTTGGCGTAGCGGAAAAAGGAATGCGAGTGGAAGCCATAATATAAATAAATTTAAGGAGCGAAAAAGGCTTTTAATGAAAACCCAAATGCAAATAAAAACTCTTGTAAGCACTTTCTTAACAATGTCCCCTTAATTCTTCGCATTTCATCAGGAAAACAGAGAAGTGCCTCCCTTTTTTTTATTTATTTCAGTTGTTAATTATTTCCTATACTACTGAGACAACGGGAGAAAAATGTTAATTGCTTTTTTTCGTCTTTTAGAGATCCATCTTCATTTTTTACCTTCCCTCGCCTCCTACTTATCTGAAGGGAGTCTGATTGTTCTCTTTAATTGACTGTTCTATATAAACACTTCTATCCGATGATCTGTTAATCTTCGTTGTTACAATTGCAGGGGATGGGCTTAGCCGTCCGATAGTCCCCTTCGCTCTTCTCCTATTATAAACTGTCGGCAAAATTTCTCCTTCTTCAGCCCTCATCGCTCACTCTTTTTTACCGAGTTCATTTCATTCGTTTTCGTCGGGAGTTTCAATTTCCTTTGGGTCTTTGGAGAGAAACCATCGCCTAATTATTGTTTCATGACGAGTTGGCTTATTGTGGTTGTTGACTTCTCGTCAATAAAGGAAACGACTGCCAAGTGGGTGGACAGAAACTGTAAGTGGTAGTCCAAGATTCTGTTCGTTATAGAGCCCGGCAGTTTTGAACCCTCATCCCTACGGGTTTTAAGAAGTATAGAAGTATCGTCCATGAAGTTTATGGTCACATATTCATAACGGTCACACATACGGTCACGAATGGTGGTGGGGCTTCCAGTGGAATGTACAGTCCCTACAGTGGTAGAATGAATAGAAACGACTATGAGACCTGCTCGGAAAATACCTTAAAACATTCATCCCCGTAGAACACCTTGGATCTAGCGCAATCTTAGCTAGTAACAGCTACACATCCTCAAATGCTTCATGTGAACACAGCAAAGTTTTCAATCATGTTTTATCCAGGAAAATGCAATGCGTACTGACCACTTAGAGCGTATATTCCAACTCAGACTACCTTTTTCTTCTTGGTGGTCACTTTGGATGGAACAACGTACCAGAAGTGAAGTCAGGGCCAAGGATATTTGACTAAGAATGAAAAGTGAAGATCAGCTGATCTGCTCACCCAAACCAGCCACCCAAACTTCTAAGGACAACCGTGTTGGCCAACTAGAAAAGTCACTGTGAGTTGGCTGAGTCGCTCGGCAAGGTAATGTTATAGCGGCGAACCCGCACTCTGCTGGCCTGTAGGCATTCCTACAAAAATAATGAAATTAAAAATCGAGCATTGATTTTATGAGGGGTCTCATAACGACAGTTGGTGAGTGTATTTGACAGGTAACTTGATTAAAAATTGAACCCTCGTTCCGTGAGTGAGAAGCCGTTGGAGGGAGGGAAACGGGCGAGGTTTAATAGTTATTTATAGGAGTTTTATCGGCAGTTTCCCAGGGTGTTTGCGACTGGGAGCAAAAGGGGGGGGGGGTCTGCCTGGAAGGAACGAGACTGAGAAGGGCCGACCTGTAGGAACACACCCTCAACTCCGAACCCAATCCTGCCCGATTTGATTGAACGGGCCCAACTTCGATACGAAAGACGAGTTTAGATTGATTCTATCAGAGCCTCCCCCGCTCATCCTTCAACCATCCGCGTCTGAAGATGGAAGATCCCCCCTCTTCACCCCTCCTAATTCATATCCCTCTCTCGATCCCTAATTCATACCCGTCTCGCCAATCATTAATGCTAAACTTATATTGGTCTGGCTCCCTCCGATCCCTCCCCTCCCAATTAAATGCGATCCCAATCAATCTAACCGATTGATTTACCCTGCAGTTCGCGGAAAATTAATTTCCTCCCATTTCACACTCCTGCGGCACTGATTGATCGGTATCGAGAGATCTGAACCAACTTGGCAGGAAGACCCAACGCCCTAGGAAGTTCACTCAACCACAATTGAGGTGTCGGTAAGTGAATTTTAAAGTCAGTCCATCTTTCACGGCAATCATTCCCACAAGGCGAGTTGCTTCCAAACTAAATCAGTCCAGGAAATCCAAAATAGCAGAATAAAAGTGAGAATTTTTATCCTGGAAGAAAACAGTTTCCCACCTCGAAGTGACCAGAAGGTTCTCACCTCCGCGTTAGATTGGTTAACTCGATTGCGGAAGGTATGTTTCTCCGGATTGACTAGAGAATTTCCTAATTTCATTAATTTTAGATTGCGACAGACTTAATGTAGTTTTTTTTTTAAATTACAATCATACCAATCTCATTTTTTATATAGGTATACCTAGTACTTGAGTTATTCTTTGGTGGTCCATAAACATGATTGGATGTGATATCTAGTTGATTTGTAGTATAGTAGATTATCAAGTTTAGCAAGAGTAGCAAGACGTACAGTAACAAGTAGCAAGTATCTCCTCCAAAATTATGCATAGGGAGGTCTGAAACGTATAATGAGAATGAAAATTTTCATTTTGGAGGAGACAATTTTTATACCAGCGTATCTGCCAGAAGTGATAACAAAGCTTCTGTTACCTTTGGTTAACTCGGAAGCAAAAGCTCATGCAGCACACCGAAAATCAATGAATCCCCTTAAAATCGTATAGTGCTTGGTCGTTCCAATTGACGGTTTTAGGACCACAATCGTTGTGCCTGGGCAGCCTCTTTACGGTTTACTTACGGAGAGAGATCAACTGACTCAGTTTTCAGCAATCCTGAACACAATAACTGCAGCTTTAAGACTCGTAGAACATGGAGGTTGGGAAGCAGCAGCTTCCAGTAGAGCAGGAAGGGCTTCCAGGAACATGGAGCTTCCAGGACTGTCTTAGAGCCCTTGGAATATACAAATCACTCCCTGCCTTAACCTACCGATCATCACACAAATTGAACGTTTATCCACTAACTATAAGTTCTACTCATACCAACATCAGTTTGTAACGGAGCTGTTAGGTCTATCAAACCCCATAGAGTCAGACTACTTTTGCATTTATAGGTGAAACAGGGACAAATTAGGGTAAAGTGGCGAGTTTACTATGGTGTTGTTACAGTTGTAAGGGAGGGATTCCTGTTTGCTGGCTCGTTTCTATTTAGGTATACGGCCTTACAACTTATGTATTGTTACGTCGTATTCACCACTTCTTCTCTTGCTAAAGGTAAGTAGCTTTATTATGGATACTTAACAAAGTTTTAGGTGGTGTCTGATATTGTTGTGGATGTTGACTTTTTAGTCATTGTATTGCTAAAATAAAAGATAAACAAAAGGCAAAATTCAATAGCAATATTTAATATGCCTAGACCATGCTGACAGCATATTAACATATAAAAGAAGTACAGGGTATTTACGGGGAGCTTCGCATTTCAGTAATCCTTTTGAGGGTTACTCAGCTATTACACAGACCAGAATAGGAGAAATATTAACAAGTAATTCATCGAATAGGTACCTAGTCCATGGATGTGGAGGTGGTGGTCCTTCAAAGTTCGATTCAAGTTCTTGTGGGTTTTGGCACGTTTAGAGGCTCCTTTTCCCCTCAAATAGCGTGGGGGGCGTGACGACCAACGATTTTCGCCGATATGGCCATAAATTTCTGGGCAGGGAAGCGACGCTTTGTTTTGCGGTGAGCTACAGCCGGAAATCCGAAAGAGCGGACCGCCGCACCGGTTGACCACCTGCCAGGGCTTCAAGAGTCCTAATCTCCAAGAAGTGGCGATAAATCTACAAGCTACAGCCCCAGAACTGCCCCACCACCCACAAAGTACTTATAATTTAGAATTTACTAATCCGAAAAATCCTCTAGAAAGTACAGACACTAGTAAGTAATCCGGTCTGGAGATAATGACTGATTTCAGACAAACTAGTGGAGTATTGGTGTCAATTTTATTGTTAACTTTTTTTCTTAAGTACCTATATTGCAAGGGGTTAACAAAAATCGGATCTGTTCGTAGAGAAAATGTTAACATTAAATTGGAGTAGCAAATAGAAATTTGGGATTTGAGAAAAAGCGGACTTGTAACTTAAAGGTTCTTCACTGCCTCCCAAATCTCCAATTGAAAGAAACACCAGAAGTATCCATACTGAAGAGGAGTTGGTTGATTGACTCACGAAATTTTGTTGCGCTGAAAGAAAGTATTCAAATAGATAACATTATCAGACATATTATCACGTTTTTCGAATGAAATAGTAACGTTATATTGACCTTGATCACCGAGATCACAATGGATACTACAATATCTTGCCTGCAAGGGAAGTATCATGATGTAGAGCGCGCTTTTTCAACATCCGTTATATTTTTCATTCCGTTCCTCATAATTAAACAATTATCACCTTCTCTCAGACTGTACTTTCTATTCACAGTCACTTGAACTAAAATATTACAAAAATCATCTCATCCATTTATTTGGGTTACCCATTGACGAGGATGCGATTAGACAGGGAATTTAAGAACATTTTAACTTACTCGTATCATAAATTTTGAGGCGTGTTGACCATATTAAAATTTCCGAGGCATGTTTTCGTTATCATTCTGTATCACTTTTACACTGTTTTCTCAACTTGAATATCTACTGTTATGCTCCTGTTTGTGTTACCTATTTTTGAATGTTATAACGCTTTAGTTTTAACCGTGAACATTATGTGCTACTTAGGTACATTATACATAAACAATATGAGTATAAAGTAGGTACCTAAGTATCATATGGGCTCACTATTGAAATTGAGTGTGATAATAGAAATGGGTAACGCAAACATCACAACAGTAGATACTTAAGTTGGAGAAACAGTGTGTCTTTGTTCCCCCACTTATGGCGAATAACTATACCGGAACCTTGGTTTGAAAACACACTTTAATTTCTCCAGACAGACTCCCAAGACTAAAAAACTTAATAAAACATTGCACGTCAATCTGACGAAGGATCGTAAGAAACTATATATTGTAAAGATTCGATCGTCGTTTCCTCCAAATCATGCAATTCAAGATTTCAAAATAGGCGTCCATAGACACAGAGACCTCTTTTTCTCAAGTCGACCAGGAATTCGATTTTGAGGGGGAAATTGATATGGAAACCAAATCACCAATTTTCCACCATTACCAACTGGTGCTAGTGAGCTTGCTAATAGGTACCCAGACCTAAAATTCAGTTCGTTCACTTTTTGAACATCAAGATTTTGATAGACTAGGTACCTACTTTTAGTGTCACATTGGCGCCAGGGAAACATGCATCATTGTGTCTCAGTCTGTTGATCTAATTTTGGGGATTGGAATTGTATAATTGGTATCGGGGCGAGTTTATGACTTCAAAAACACATACAGGGTACTGGCGTCAGAATGAGATGTGCGCATGGGTCAGGAATTCACATTTTTTACCTCAAATTCAGGGTCGAAAACCCTCATGTGCTCATTTCCAACCAAAAACTTCGTCTGGTCAAGCCAGAAAATAGCTGGGAAGATGCGCGTGACGTCAGAATTATTGGGGCGCTTATCCCCCCCCACAAGCCTTGAGGGGGTTGGTGATGTAATCATTATTAATTTGAAGACTCGTTTCTACTTATTGGATACCCCTCATGTCGCACCTTTTTGGAAAGGTCTCACTGAGATCTATCATTTGGAAAAGTGGAAAACAATGCGCACACCCCACTCAACTGGTGTTGTGGTGCCGGTACGTCACCAGGTGGTGGCGCGCCGCGGCGTGCGCTTCACGGAATTACCTGTTTGATATTGTTAACAGTGGATGTTGGAGTGGTGAATATTTTAGTTTAGTCTATTACTTATTTCCCCTGTAAAATTGTGGTCTCATCAGCCTGGAAGGACCATCAATACACACAGTTTGAAATGAGCGATAGAATAGTTGCGGTAACGATATTAATAAATGATACTGTTTGCCACTTGCTTAAAGTGATACTTCTGTACCTCCCAGAATCTCGTGAACGGACAATGACGTAGAGGAAGGTTGTGTTTTGATGACACAGCAAATTAATTTCCTCGTCTTCGTACTCGATCGTTTAGTAAATTATAAACAAATCATTCGAGTTTCCCTTCTCAACCCATTTATTATTAGCGGTACACTTCCGTGATAAACCATATCAAATAAAAGGGTTTAAACTATTTTTCACGCACTACTTGGATAGTCAAAAATGACTAATGTTTTGTTCAACCCGCATTGTCCATAGGTTTAGTATTGTATGGTCGATAATACAACATGATGGTATGCACAGATTTGAAGGAGTTGGTCCTCAACAATCACGTCACTTAAATTCAAATGTGATGTCCCCCCGGATGAAGATGTGTCAAGAAGATTAATAATGGAGGAGTAAATAAACAATGCCGCTTAATTCCAATAAGGCACCTTCAAATACCTCCAGTTGGAGAAACGAGTGGAAATTAAATGCCTGCAAATCTCAACAAATTAAGTCCAAGAGTTCTTCCTCTCAATCTCATTCTTTATTTCTTGTAACCTTTTGTTTATTCTCCTTCCCTTTATTGGAGGAGCTGGCTTGATAAAAGGGGTCTAACTCTCCCCTTCGCTCTCCTGATTGTTTCGCGAGAAGGAAACCAATTACAACCTCCTCGACACCTTTCAAGATTTCCTCCGGCAGTTTTCAAAAAAGCTTTGAAAAGTGTTAATTCTGCTTCCCCCTCCCCACCCCTTACTATTCCTTCGAACCACCACTCCCGACTCAACTTTCTTATAAATCTATGATTCAGCAACCCATTTTCGTCTTGAGGAAATTCCAATTTCTCGAAGACAATACCGAACGGATTCGAGTAGGTACAATTTTATTATTGCATTAATTACCCAAACTTTCAACGACTTCCAAAGCGAATAATTTGATTATTGATGGGTTTCAGGTCTCCAGTTGTTCGTTCCACCCAAACGGATCCAGCAATGTTGAAGAAAAGTTCCATTCATGCAGCATGAGTTG
>JAEMON010000001.1:75087469-75100488 GCA_030264115.1 Lygus lineolaris
GTTTTAGAATGGTCTGAAACGGATTTCCATGAAGAGAAATTTCAAAAATTTGCATAATATAAATTTTGAATCCATTGCGATAGCTTCATTTTCTTCGAAAATTCGATAAAGAAGCTTCCAAATCGGTTGATGATCGAGGACGATTTTAACAGAAATCAATCGTCACTTATTCAGCGTTATTAAAATAATACCCCTCCCTCATTCTCTCCTCCCAACACAAATTCCGAAATTTGAGTGAGGAGGTGCACTGTCTGGAGAGTGACTAAATAGGTACCCACTATACTGAGTATTAATTAGTCGCTCCAACAATTAATAATTATGTAGGTTTGAAAACGGTAGGTAAACGTTATATTTGTTGACATGTAAAATTAAAAACAAAATATACAAATAATCAGGTACAATTTGACATCTCACGTGGCGACTCCAGCTTCCGCCCGTTGTTGTCTTGCAAGGAAGGAGAAACAAAATTTAAATTTTTCCTAGGGTGCAGCGAGTCGATAAATCCGCTCAAAAAATACTATGACGAGTCGGAATTGATTTACTTTACTCAATCAGCAATCAAAAACTGTTAAACATTGGTATTTTTTTTAGAATGAAGGTAACCTGTTTCCTGCAAACATATAACAAGCATGATAAAAATTAAAAATTATGAATCAGTACGTGCAAAAACCATACAATGCTTGGGTATGATAAAAACCAAGATGTTATTGCGTACCAACTTTGTCCTGTAGATATAAATGTATATCAGTTTCAGTTGAAGGTCAAGAAGTGTTACCTAATTTCACAAACTAGTACATTATTCATATCAGGGCTGCAATTCGTAGCCCATTAGGCATAATGATTGTGATTTGGGTGAGAATTATAATACATAATGTTGAAATAGTATCCACTGCGAATGTAAATTTCTGAGACATACATTTATCACCGAGAATTTTCCTAGCATAATCAGCCCTTCTGTAAGGAGCATACAACGCTGAAACGTTTTGGACCCAGCAAGACGGAAGGAGGGCATTGATTTACTGTTTGAATCAGAGATCCATAATGTATTGGCTCACGAAGGCGAGGGAAGTTTGAAAGATAAGACCTGCATCAGAACCGTCTGTCTCACAGGCAGTGCAAGGCACGGATGCAATTATTGCACACAGTCATGGCAACTTAATTTATATGCACTTCCTCCCGAAGCCTATACCATCGATTTTCCTATAAGGGGCATTAGCAGCTGCGCTTCCTGAAACCGTTCACATGAAAGGGTAAAAACTAGGTTATCGCCTCAGTAGGAATTCCACGCTTCGCCTTCGATTTGTTCAAAGGGCTTGAGAGGAGCTTGGTGGCTTCTTACTGTGATGTCCTCGTACGCTATCAGTATGCTGGATGTTCAAGTAGGTACGGACTTTTCCATAAAACGGATTCCTCAGTTCTAACGTACCTTAATTTTAGTTGTTTCCACATGATATGGCTCAACCATGGGTCCTGGATCGAATATTCCCATCAGTAAGTTGCAAAGAATTCTAGTGAGTATTTCGTCAAGCATAAGCCTAGTTATAGCCACCATAGGCTTGTGAGTAACTGCTGAACTTAGATAGTACCAACAAGACCTACACTACCACTCTCTCTGTCGGGTAGGAGAAGGATTCATAGGAGTTTCGAGCACTCTGGCACAACAGGATGCACCAGTCAAGTGTCCAACACCCTTATCAAGTATGACCGATGTGACCCCCAACAAGATTCAAACAATTGAGATTGAACAAATCAGCGCTACTGTTTCAGGGATCGCAAATTGAGAGTATGATGCAGCTAGTGCTAAAAAACAAATCTAACTTGAAAAACATTATTGTTTTCGAGAATTTCATATTTATGTCCCACAACGGAAGGAAAGACCATACAATCAAGGGATCGACCAACCAATTACCCACAAAACGTGTTTTGATATACGAATGGGAGATGACACACATTATTTCATTGATCTCATTATTTCATTGTCTTCATAATATGAATGTTTTACTAAAACGCCCCTTGTGAACTCGCGGTGCGATATACTCATATTATTGCGTGACTATTAGGCTGTAGGTATGTTTGGTTCGGGTTTGATGAAGCAAGAGTACCTAAGTAAATATGTTTGGTGCTATCATCATACCTATTATCCCATGTAATGCCCTCGTTTTGTGGAGGTGCGAACACGCGGATGACCTTAAACTAACAACGGTTCCGGGAATTGGCCATATTGCATGGGACAGATCAACTGATTACGGGGGTAAAGGAGCTTTGTTTGGGAGGATAGAAGCAACAAGTTAGATGGAGAGAGGTTCAGATTGATTAACACATTGGTGCCCACTACTAAGTGAGTGATTAGCCAATAAGGTTTGAACTTGGGTGCCGCTGGCCCAATCAACCCCACAGAGCCTCACCCTTCGTATCTACCTGTCTAACCGACAGCTCACAATCAGCCGAGGGGCGGCATTCACACGTTGATCGACGGCTGTCTATCCCCCACAAACCGACTTGCTCTGTAATTATGCATCCGAGTTTATCACGGGCTCCAACACAATGGAACTGTGCCCACTAGTCGACATTCGCTAGATCAACAATCATTGTTTAGTGCCCCGATCAATGACACGCTTCCCAACACACTTTCAAGTTTAACGGGGGGACAACTAGAGGTAATGGATGATGTACCTACCTACTACATACATAACACCACCGAAATGATATGAGGGGGGTAGTTCAAAACCATGCAAATACACAGTAAGAGTCCAAGTCGGTTTAAAGGTCCTCCAAATGGATTCGACAGTGGTTGTCAAACGATTCAATGGTCGTCAAATCCAACTGTCTCCTTCATCAGGAACTTTGCATACCTATTTCATCTTATGAGAGGCACCTGAAATTAGAAGGGAAGAATCCAGGAATCCTTATGGCACAATGCCATTTGTAAAGAAAAAAAGTCTCACACGTTACTAGAGGTCCCATGGGGATGAAATTCATAGAGGACCCTCCAGGGCCTAACACGCATAATCCCAGAAAATTTCGCCGAAATCGGAGCTACGCGTATGAGGAAAAGTGTCAAGTTTGGGCTTGTGGAGTAGCTATTACTGATTCGATCGTGACGAAATTTATAGGTGATTGTCTTGTAGTCAGCCCTCAATTCATAATTTGAGCGAAATAGGTCTTCAGGAACTGTGATACCGGGGTTTTAGGAAATTCGCGTTTTGCGCATGCGCTCACGCTACTAATAGTCCGAAGCCAATGAAATTCATAGGGGACCGTCACGGTGCTAACCTGCAGGATCCCTGAAAATTTCATCGAATTCGGACCATAAATAGTTTTGCCTGGGACAAGGAATTGACCACAGACCGACAGTCAGAAAGACACGGAACCAACATCGTTCAGAAAGCTCTCGTAAAAAGCAAGTGAAAATTTTGATTTTTAGGGACACCAATTTTTTCGTTTCTTGCACGAATACATATATGCACGAATATACCTTCGGTAGTGAGGAAGCGAAATGTTGTAGGTCGCTAAAAGCTTCCACCCGTTTTATGAATAAAGATGTACAATGCTGAAATTTTCAGTTTGCTCTGCATTTCAGCAGCCTGGGTTGCTGAGAATATTAAACACGGAATTCCTTAACTGAAGAAGTTTCCTTTAATTCAATGAACCTACGTTACCCGAACCTGAGTGGGTACATTATTCGGTAGGTATATGAATGTATCTCGAAGCACCTGACTATTTCATCGACCGGATGAGATGATCTGGTCGGCGAAAGGTGGTGCGGAAGGTATATGGATGCAAAAGGGTAGGAATATTACCGTACATATTCCAGTAGGAAGAGGAAGAAGATACAAGGGTCTAGGCCTTAAGCGGTCTGGCGGTTCTGGACCGCACCGGTCTATCACGGCCACCCACCATCCACCCGGTCAACCCTTCCCCTGCTAGCCATCACTAATTCACACGCTACAATTGAAACCACCTTTAATTATTACCGTCCTTCCGCCAGCTGTATTACGCCAATTTAATATTTACTCACATATGAAACTGTTGACCACTCCTGCTGTTTGTATTTCAGTAAAACGGAGCCCTCACCCCCCACCCACTCCTCTATCGCATCTAACAGTCTCACGGCTCCCTCGGCCGTTTCACTCAATTTCTTATGCGATGAAATTCCCACTGTGCGCTCAAATTAAACTATCACCATTTCCCATTTTGAGTCCAGAACTTGAGGGCGGAATTCATAGTCTTCCCTCAAGTTCCAAATTTCCACCACACGACCCAAGAGAGGCCTCATCTCAAGTGCTAGCATCTCGATTCATAGTCCCTCGAGGCAACATTCTCATCGGTAACGGTGGGAAATGCAAAAACCCATTCGAGCTCGATCGGGAAGACACATTGTTGTAAAATTACCCATAACCTACAATATCAAGTGTAGGTAAACCAACGACCTCGAGGGAGGGGATACGTCCCTCTGTAGTAGGGAGCACCTGTACCCTACCGATAGTCTAGATGAAATGAAGATTCTCTCGTATTTAAACTGATTCTTACCTGAACCCAATTGCAGAGAACAGCAAATCTGTTGTCCTCAACTTCGAGGTCTGATTGGCTGTCCTCTCAGCAGAGTTGGGCAACTAATGTTGCATACTTCCGGTAGTTAGCTACATTTTCAAATAGGAAGGAAACAAGCAACATACACTACGAGCAGCACCACGGATACTAGACTTCACGGTAAGGGCCACTAGCAAGGGCGACGTCCTCAATGTTCCCGTCAGGCCCGAGGGGTGAAAGTCCGACCACGTAAATGTTCCCGTTCATTTTGCCTTCGCAAGATAACGATTAGCCGAAATTTTCCCGTAGCGTACTTGGATTCAAAATTCATATGTCCCATTCATGGTAATAATATAACAATACAACGTCATAATGCGCAAAAAGTCTTTCCTTGAACTCCACATTCAAATTTGAATTTATTTAGGAAGATACAATTTTTAGGATTAGGTAGTTCCAAACTACTTCGGAAATAGGTGAGTAATTTCCAGGACGAGGGTCGTCCAGAAAATGAGTTTCTGTTTTTTGTTTTTTTTTTCTTTAATTAAAAAACGTCTGCCAAGTTGGGAGGGCAATATAGCTTCAACACTCTTGTGACATGGGCGTATGAATTGTATTCCAGCGAAATTGGTAGAATAGGTAGTTCCGGAGCTATCCCTATGACAACAAATTTACAGTTTGCGCTGGCGCAGTAGCTATTACTGATCCAACCGTATGGAAATTCATAGGTTTTGAGTCAGTCTCCAACTACCCTCTGAGATTGAGCGAAATCGGTCCATTAGGAACTGAGATATCGTAGTTTCAGGAAATTCACCATTCAGTACACCAAAATTCGGTGAGAAGTTCCAGAGCTACGCCTATGACAACCAATTTCATGTTTGCGCTTGCGCAGTAGTTAATACTGATCCAATCGTGAAGAATTTCACAGGTGAATGTCTTTGAGTCAGCTCCCAACTAAGCTCCAAATTTGAGTGATATAAGTCCATTAGGAACTGAGATACCGGGGTTTCACGAAATTCACGTTTGCGCATGTGCTCACGGTACTTATAGTCCGATAGATATAAAATTCATAGGGGACCGTCACTGAGCTGATTCGCACAATCCCTGAAAGTTTCATCAAATTCGGACAATAACTTCATATAGTTTTGCCTGGGACAAGGAATTTACCACAGACCGACAGACAGACATGGAACCAAAATTGTTCAGAAAGCTCCGAAACGTAAAAGCAAGTGGAAATTTTGATTTTGGAGGACACAATTTTTTTTTTTTTTGCACGAATACATAGCTTCTCACCTTCGGTAGGAGGGAGCAAAATTCGAACGAGGTGTACAGGAATATTCGAACAGTTCATCATTCAACTATTAATTGATTCGTTGCCAGTTATTAAATTGCTCAGAATTAAAAAGATGGCTCGGAGAAAAGAGACCAATCGGGAAAAGAGACTAACTAGCTGGAATATTTGCTGTTCCAGAGTCATTCTATGAAAGGTGGGGTGATCTTGTTCAAATATATGAGTAGAACCTTGGTATACTACGTTCCCTGCAATTTTGGTGCCCATGTAAATAACTTTCAGTTTTTCAGTAAAAGCTCAGATCGCAAAATGGTTGGAATGAACCCATAAGGACAAGGGAAGCCCTAGTGGCCGCTCGGTGCCAGTGACGTTATTACGCCCAGCCCCTTTTTTTCGTGGCCCATACCGTGTTAATCTAGTATCCGTGAGCAGTAACTACTAACTACTTTGTAGTTAATCACATTAGTTAAACACTTACTACTTTTATAAATTCGTTTTGCGCAGCACTGTTGAATGAGCTAAACCATTAAGGAAAACATTCTCGAAATAAAAATGAGTCCCACGATGTAGGGAACTGCGGCGAAATACCAAAATCCGTTTTGACATTAGGGAACATAATCCTGAATTTCATAGGTTCTATATTTGATTGTACAAAATGTAGTAATAATTGTAACAATATTTCAATCAAAGTAGTTATTGCAGTGAGTAGTTCGTAATCGTAACTATATTTTGCCCAACTCTGGCCTCTCGGGAAGATAGGAATTCCAATGTCCTCAAAGTAGTTTCAATCTCTCACGGCCATTTACGCCCCCACCGTCCTTGGATGGCACGATGATGCGCTGGGATTCGAACACACAGACGCAGTCACTGCACCAAACTTAACTCGGACTGCCATCAACTCCTGCGATACAACCAAACATATAATGATGCATTCGATGAATATTTAACAATAGGTTTTTTTTTGTGTGCAGAGGTAGGGGTGGTGACCGGACCAGATTGTAAGATCCACGTATGCTACCGCTATTATTACTCTACAAATGATGCATACGCAACTGAAATGTAAAAGGAGGAGGGGGTCATTAAAGTTTCAGATCCGAGGGTAAAAAGCAAGAAGGGTGCACTGAGCCTTTCGCCCGCGGCAAATGCATTATCGAGAAAGTGCGGAAACCAACAAAGAAAAGCTATATAGGCTCTCTTTCCCTTTCTCAGGTTTCCTCCTCCTTTCGAACTCTGAAAAGGATATAATTGAAAGGTGAATAATTTCTGTAGATGCTCACAATGTATTAGTATCAATAGAAGGGTCCTCGATCCCTTGGAGGGCACTCTACTTGACTTCTTCGCTGAGATCCCTCCATAAATATGTAGGAGCCTCCTTCAACGCTTTCCCATCGATTCAACGACCCCTGACCCCACCCCCATAACTATTAACCTTTGGACACTAGGTTTATCGGATTCATGGGGTCTGTGAGTTATGGAACGATCATTTTCCACACTACCATAAAACTACCATCTGGAATAGAAACTACTTACCTTTATGAGATCGCCAGAAATAGTGAGAAATTCTAATCGAACGGAGATTCATATACGGGCAAATTTCAATTTTAATTTACCTTTGTCTGATCACTGTTCATTATTTTGAATTCCACAATGAATGGAACATCAATTGGGGTCGAGCTGCCCGCAGGGCGCACTGGGCAATGATCCCGGGGCCCCCAGTCGCAGGGGGCCCGGCAACCTCAATAAATAAAATAAACCATTTTATTCAAAATTGGGGAAGAAATAAAAATAAATCCCAATTTTTATTATACCCCCCCCCCCTCCACTACAGCAACTGCGAATTAATTCGGGATTTCTGAAATTTGAGCTGAAGTGGATATCGTAGGGAGTGGGGCGGGTTCAAATCTGGGGCTCACGGCCATCAGGCCCGGATAACCGTAAGTACATGGTTTATGGAACCCTTACCAACCGTGCCAACTTAGCTGATAATGTGATAGCTAGACGGTAACTGTCCGAATTGAGTAGGGGTGATTTGTGACATTTTGGTGACCACCGGGCCTATCGGCTTTAAAAACCATGATGCTGATTCAATCAGGATCAGACCTATGGAAGATCGAGATAGTGCAACTGTGGAAATAAATCATATTGAGTTGTCCAGATCCGAGCTGGAGAAAAGGTGTTGGGTTCGTCGTGTGGGTTCATGCCATTATCGAATGCGGGGAACTTGCGCGGGTAGGAACTTAATATTTTGAACCGCAAAATCTGATTCAGTGCCATTAAAACCCCATGATGCCAATTTTCCGCTTGACATTACGACTAGTTTGACCAGAAAACGGGTTGAAAGGGAGCCGTGATGACTTCATTTAGGTTCCACAAAAGATGGAAGCTAAAGCTGAGGGACCCGCCAAGGCAGGCCAGGGGGGGGGGGGGGGGGGGGGGGGGGGGGGGGGGGGTCGGTGACGTAAGTTAGGTTGAAATTACAAAACCCATTCTCGGTAAGTTTCAATCGTCGGAGACCCCTCATATAACACCTTTTTGGAAAGCCTCCACTAAGTCTTTAAAATTAAAAAATAACCATGTAAGTTCCCCATTGGGAGTTCCGGGTTTAAATGTCAAAAATCAAGAGTTGACAGATGAAACAGTGTGCAGAATTAGTACATAACATACATAGTAGTAGGTGTGGGTACATGCCATAGTGCGTATCTCCACCACAGGAAAACAAAAATCGACAAGCCCCGGAGAAAGTTTTTCTGCATTACCATTCCCCGCCTCAACTGAAATCCAGTTATCCGATTCGGTAGAGCAGGATCGCCAGAGACGGGGTCGGAACTGAGTGGATCGAGGTAGGTTATTTGACTTGTGACGTGGGTCAACGAGGTATCCCAGCAATGCACAATGCACAGCAACCAAAGAAATTCCTCCTTCGCAACAATGCGAACATCCCCCTCAATCTGCTCAGACCTTGTCTCAGTACAACCTTCTTGTGGGACGCACCCTCCTCACAGTTGCAACACATGATGCGCTGGCATGAAGGGATGGCAGTGACTTACACGTACCTGCTTCATAGACCTAAAATGAAATGTTGAGGACAAAATTTAGCATCATGGACTTGCGGGAATTTTATTTTTGAAGCCAAATTGATTTTAGCCAATTTTCGAAGAATATGAAGCTATTGCAATGGCTTCAAAATTTTTGTAAGGCAAAATTTTGAAAAGTTTCTTTATGGAAATTCGTTTTGGACCATTCTAGAATGATTCCTGAAATTTACCACTTTTTCCATAGGTACCATGTATATATATAAATATATACATATGTGTGTGTGTGTGTGTGTGTGTGTGTGTGTGCCATTCCAGACGATAACTGCGAGGAATCGAGATAAAAAATCCAAACAAATTTTAAAATGTCAATAATGTGAAAAGAAAGGATGAGTTCGTTGGCCAGAATTGTTGGAGTACTCCAAGGGGTCAAATTTTGAAAATTTAGAGTCAAAAATCGATTTAAAAAAACGTGTTTTTTGAGGTTTTTGGTGTGAATTACCATCCTAAACATAGGAACATATGGTTTATTCGGGATGAAATTTCCTATAATAATCACCCACCAAATTGGTTAGAATTATTCTTTTAAAATTCGCTCATCAACTCATGCTGCATGAATGGAACATTTTTTTAAATCATGAGATGAATTCGTTTCACCCCTCGAAATGTGATGGTTGAGAGTATATTACAAGGGTGGGTTAAGGACAGACAATATTCCCTGTTTTCAGAGAATAGAAGGAAGAATATAGACCGCAACAATTGCCAGTGGTAGAGTAATTACGAGTACAAAAGAACAGAAGCGTAGTAGAAGTGTAGTATAATTGAGGACAGGTCCTTGGGAGGGAGAGTTTAGGCTGCCTTTCAAACTTTCAGATACCTATAATAATATACCTAATAGTTTGGCACTTACTTGCGAGAGGAATTCAGCCTCGATAATGTAAATGTAAGTCTTCTCAAATCGTTTCTGAGTTTCAGTGAGATAGTACCAATGAGTCGTGACTAATTGAAGTTGGGAGGATTAAGCGGCGTTTTTCCAATTAGGTTGTAGGTTGTATTGCCAACATGATCTCATTTATATTTTGGTGTATTAGTTTCAATAACCAAACCAAGCTGTGCTCTACTTTCTACACACACGAGTTCCTATGTAATAATTGTACGAATGTACTTCCTGAAATGTAATACAAATGTAATGTACCTATGCATTTTAATTTAGATTAATTTTTAAATTAATATCTAATAAATATATTAGATATGCATGCTGTCTTAGAGTTGGTCATTGAGGCAGCTGAAATTATTTCTGAAAAAAATCAAGCCCACTGATTGCATACAAACGGTTTCGTTTATATGTCCTGTAATGTAGGTAAAGGTGGGATAGGTCAAAACTACATTTGTTCTGCGGTATACTTAAGTTATCATGATGTTATGTCTAACTAACTTATCATAACACCTACCTAACTCCTGTGCAACGCCCGGGTGCTCTCTAGAGACGATCTCCAGACTACAACTGGACGGATTACAGATGCTAACATAGAATGAAGCCGCGATGTAAAGCTCAGTCGGCTTCGAAATGCTTGTGCTCTTAATGTGGTTGTGAAACGTCACTTTTGTGAAATCCGCTAGTAACGTTCGCATTATGATGAAGATGAAGAGTAATTTGGACGTATAGAAAGTACCGTTGGTATGAAATCCGAGGAAAATCCCGGGAGAGTTCGGTAGCCGAAATGACGAGAAGGAGTTGACGACGAAGCAAGAGCGTCGACGTGGTGGAGAAGGGGAGCAAACGTCACCTCCGAGTTAATGAAGCATTTTCAATATCCTCCCCGTTTAATGTATACACATGGTAAATACAATCTTTGTCGCTATTACCACCCAAGGATTCCCTATCTCATTCACGACAGAAATGCGAAATTAAATCCCTCTCTGCCATCTATTTCTCCCGCTCCGTTCTTGGAACCCCCTCCATCGCCGACTCCGCCGTTCCTTTTATGAGCTCTTATGAATAAAATTTAATCGACCGTATGTACATATTAAACGTAATGTAGAGAAAAGGGAAGGGGTGTCGGTTTGGATGGATGAAACGGGAATTGAGTGAGAGAAGGATGGTGTGAGGGGGGTCATAAAGCCCGTCAAGTCAATATCAGTAGTGGTCGGTGTAGGAAACCTCAAGACTTATTTTCTTTGTCGACTGCCGCTCTTTCCTACAATGGTCGTAAAGTTGTGTGCGTAAATCCAACTTTATAATCGATAATTTGTAAGTACGTACGAGGTATATAGTACCTACTATGAAATATGTTGTTTCCAGACGGTAGAAAATGATCCTCATGAATACAGAATGGATGAACTAGGAAATGATTTCCGTTATGAAGATAGTAGTAGTCCGGGCTGTAGTCCATTCAGAGCCTCTATTGTTGAAGAAACTGATATGGGCTTGGTACCCCTTTTGAAGGAGACGAAGATGGACGAGCGGAGGTGGCAATACTGATCAATTCCGAGTTCGATTCACTTCTTCTCTTCCTGTTCTCATCTCACTCGAAGGCTGTAGTGAATCTCGAATTCGAAAAAGAAAAAAAACAGATGGTGTGGGTACAAAATATACTTTCACAGTAGAACGCAAGGTTGCTGGGGTCTTGGCCTCTCTACATATTTGTACTAGTAGTAGGATGTGGTGGCAACGAGTCAATCAGTATATGCTGCAAATCCGCGAACCCGTAAGAAATAATTCTACTACAAGTACGAGCTTGGAGTTGAGTGAAACGCATCCAGAGATTCAGTTGATAATATACGGAGCCCGAAAAGACCTGGTGTATCCTGCAGTAGAGCTTTCCACCATTCTGTAGCCTATGGTTCCTTTTGAGAGGTGGGTTCATACTTCGTACACATTGAGAAGAACCTTCTTATTGAGGAGGATGTATGAACTTACATACATCGTAACCTGCATGCATTATGATATCGAGCCTTGGCGCGCTTTCGGAGTTTATGATACCTACGAACCTCTTGCCGAAGCGTCCTGATTGTGGATTCCTGATTTATTCAAGAGGTACCTAGTTGAAAGGAGTGCAATGTACAATACCTAATGATTTACGATCATATTCTTCATTCTAGTCAATGAGGGCCAGAAAACGTCAAAGGAAGTCACTATGAAATGGCGAAAGAGAGGAAAACGTTGTGGAGGATTGAGTGGTGTATGTGCGGAGGGGAGCTCAGTTGTCTCCGTCAGAGATGTAATACGAAGACACCCCCGAGATCGATAGGGAAGTGACACCTCTGAATTTAATTAATACGAGACGAGAGATGTCATCGGTTCCCCCTTCCCCTCCCTCCTATAACCCCCCCTTCGCGCCTACCTCCTCCCCTCACCACCACCACCATTTCCCAAGACTCTACCCGCCACCCGGTCTCTCGGATGCATTATTAGTATCATTGATTATCGCGTTGCTTGAGTTTATTGAACAAATTCTGCGCATGAGACAAACACTTGAGACAAGATGTCACTTCTTCCTCAGACTTCGATCCAGCCAAAATTCATTCGTCTTCATCCCAACCTTATCGAATCAAAATCATCACACCAATATTACCAATATTACCAATATTACCAATATTACCAATATTACCGATATTACCACATCAAGTTGGGTAGATACTTAGGCCAGGGAATTTAAACATCGAGGGTTGCAATAATTCCGACTTTGTTTTTGACTTTTGCATATTGTTAGGACCTATTTGAATAGTATAAAACCAAGTTTGCAGCTTCGAAAAGTGTGAGCTAACTTTTTGGTGATCGGAAAACCTCGAAATTTTTTGACTAGTTTCAGTTTTTGGCCCAAAACCCCCCGAAGGGAGCTTCAAACGAAAAAAGTTATACTTACCTTTAGTAGATTAAATTTGCTACAATATGAGACCTACAGAAGCTTTATGAGTCAGATAAAACCCGAGATATCGGCTTCCAAAAATTGGCTATTTTTTCCAAAAAGTTCAAAATTTAAGTTTCAGTCATGTTTCGAGTGGAATTACGGCTACAATACTCATCCTAAGAAAAAAGTCATGGGAGGTGAAGTTGTAGAGAAGTTATTTAGCTTTCATTTAAGCCCATCTGGATGCCTCTAGGCCCAATAATCTCAATTTTATTCAGAAAAAACCAAAATTGGAGAAATTGGGTTTTTTGAGAAATT